>CM038726.1:1505843-1545843 GCA_021613375.1 Megaleporinus macrocephalus
GTTAGATGAATAAGTGAGTATGGTTAGATGAATGAGGGAGTATGGTTAGATGAATGAGTGAGTATGGTTAGATGAATGATTCAGTATGGTTAGATGAATGAGTGAGTATACTTAGATGAATGAGTGAGTATGGTTAGATGAATGAGTGAGTATACTTAGATGAATGAGTGAGTATGGTTAGATGAATGAGGGAGTATGGTTAGATGAATGAGTGAGTATGGTTAGATGAATAAGCGAGTATGGTTAGATGAATGAGGGAGTATGGTTAGATGAATGAGTGAGTATGGTTAGATAAATGAGGGAGTATGGTTAGATGAATAAGCGAGTATGGTTAGATGAATGAGGGAGTATGGTTAGATGAATGAGTGAGTATGGTTAGATGAATGATTTAGTATGGTTAGATGAATAAGTGAATATGGTTAGATGTATGAGGGAATATGGTTAGATGAATGAGTGAGTATGGTTAGATGAATGATTCACTATGGTTAGATGAATAAGTGAGTATGGTTAGATGAATGAGGGAGTATGGTTAGATGAATGAGTGAGTATGGTTAGATGAATGATTCAGTATGGTTAGATGAATGAGGGAGTATGGTTAGATGAGTGAGTGAGTATGGTTAGATGAATGAGCGAGTATGGTTAGATGAATAAGTGAGTATGGTTAGATGTATGAGGGAGTATGGTTAGATGTATGAGGGAGTATGGTTAGATGAATGAGTGAGTATGGTTAGATGAATGATTTAGTATGGTTAGATGAATAAGTGAATATGGTTAGATGTATGAGGGAATATGGTTAGATGAATGAGTGAGTATGGTTAGATGAATGATTCACTATGGTTAGATGAATAAGCGAGTATGGTTAGATGAATGAGGGAGTATGGTTAGATGAATGAGTGAGTATGGTTAGATGAATGATTCAGTATGGTTAGATGAATGAGGGAGTATGGTTAGATGAATGAGTGAGTATGGTTAGATGAATGAGTGAGTATGGTTAGATGAATGAGTGAGTATGGTTAGATGAATGAGGGAGTATGGTTAGATGAATGAGTGAGTATGGTTAGATGAATGAGCGAGTATGGTTAGATGAATAAGTGAGTATGGTTAGATGTATGAGTGAGTATGGTTAGATGTATGAGGGAGTATGGTTAGATGAATGAGCGAGTATGGTTAGATGAATGAGGGAGTATGGTTAGATGAATGAGCGAGTATGGTTATATGAATGAGTGAGTATGGTTATATGAATGAGTGAGTATGGTTAGATGAATGAGTATGGTTAGATGAATGAGGAAGTATGGTTAGATGAATGAGCGAATATGGTTATATGAATGAGTGAGTATGGTTATATGAATGAGTGAGTATGGTTAGATGAATGAGTATGGTTAGATGAATGAGGGAGTATGGTTAGATGAATGAGTGAGTATGGTTAGATGAATGAGTATGGTTAGATGAATGAGGGAGTATGGTTATATGAATGAGTGAGTATGGTTAGATGAATGAGTATGGTTAGATGAATGAGGGAGTATGGTTATATGAATGAGTGAGTATGGTTAGATGAATGAGTGAGTAGATTTAGATAAACAAATAAGTATAGTTAGATGAATGAGTGAGTATGGTGTGTAATACTGGAGTGTGATGTCCAGTATAAGTTCTGGTGTAATGTCCCGTGTAATATCCAGTTTATTGTCCAGTACAAGGTCCAGTGTAATGTCCTCTGCAATGCCTGGTGTAATGTTCAGTGTGATGTTGAGTATAATGTCCAGAATAAGATCCGGAGTAATGTCTCATGTAAGGCCAAGCATAATATCAGATGTAATGTCTAGTTTAACATCCACTGTAATGTCTAGTTTAACATCCACTGTAATGTCTAGTTTAACATCCACTGTAATGTCCACTGTAATGTCCAGTGTGATGTCAGGTATAATGTCCAGTGTAATGTCCAGTGTGATGTCAGGTATAATGTCGAGTTTAAGTCCATCGTAATGTCCAGTGTAATGTCTAGTGTGATGTGAGGTATAATGTTTAGTGTAATGTCCAGTGTCATGTCTAGTGTGATGTGAGGTATAATGTTTAGTGTAATGTCCAGTGTAATGTCTAGTGTGATGTCAGATATAATGTTTAGTGTAATGTCTAGTGTGATGTGAGGTATAATGTTCAGTGTAACGTCCAGTGTAATTTCTAGTGTGATGTGTGGTATAATGTCCAGTGTAATGTCCAGTGTGATGTCAGGTATAATGTTGAATTTAAGTCCATCGTAATGTCCAGTGTAATGTCTAGTTTGATGTGAGGTATAATGTTTAGTGTAATGTCTAGTGTGATGTCAGATATAATGTTTAGTGTAATGTCTAGTGTGATGTCTAAGGTGATGTCAGGTATAATGTTTAGTGTAATGTCCAGTGTAATGCCCAGTGTGATGTCAGATATAATGTTTAGTGTAATGTCCAGTGTAATGTCTAAGGTGATGTCAGGTATAATGTTAAATGTAATATCCAGTGTAATGTCTAAGGTGATGTCAGGTATAATGTCCAGTGTAATGTCCAGTGTGATGTCAGGTATAATGTCCAGTGTAATGTCCAGTGTGATGTCATGTATAATGTCCAGTGTAATGTCCAGTGTAATGTCCAGTGTGATGTCTAGTGTGATGTCAGATATAATGTTAAGTGTAATGTCCAGTGTAATGTCAGGTATAATGTTTAGTGTGATGTCTAGTGTGATGTCAGATATAATGTTTAGTGTAATGTCTAGTGTGATGTCTAAGGTGATGTCAGGTATAATGTTAAATGTAATATCCAGTGTAATGTCTAAGGTGATGTCAGGTATAATGTCCAGTGTAATGTCCAGTGTGATGTCATGTATAATGTCCAGTGTAATGTCCAGTGTGATGTCATGTATAATGTCCAGTGTAATGTCCAGTGTAATGTCCAGTGTGATGTCTAGTGTGATGTCAGATATAATGTTAAGTGTAATGTCCAGTGTAATGTCAGGTATAATGTTTAGTGTGATGTCCAGTATAATGTCCAGTGTTTCTGCAGTAAATAGTCTTCTTCAGGGAGTAAAAGACTTGTGACGTATCTGCTGCCCGCTGGATACAACTCTGTGTGCTGAATTATAAATGAAGCCTGGAGGATGATGGACACACACACACACACACACACACACACACACGCGTACGTAGTTGCAGTAAGACAGGGTCCGGACAGACCTCCTGAGTAGAGACACTAATGGTGAAATAATGGTGAAATAGGTTGTGAACATATCTTTTATAAACCCCATAAATATTTGTTTACTTCTCCAATTCAACTTCTGCACTTAACTTACACCTCCCCTCCACAGGGGGCAGTAAAGGTAGGACTTTGGTGGAGAGTTTGTAAAAGAACTTTATCGGAAGTTCACACTCAGAATTCTTTAGATGTGGACTCTCAGAATGTTACGCCCTGAATCTCCACTGGGGGGCGACTGGGAGACGAGCTTAACCCTTCAGCCCTGGTTCTATTTACTCTTCATAAGCTCAGAGTAAGGATCAAATATTTCAGTATTTATAGACATTTTAAAAATTAAAACATTTATTTTTATTTCCAAAAGAAGAAACAACCACAGAAAATATTAAAAACTGCTTAAGTTCTTTACTTCAGGCACCGTGTAGAGCTCTGATTTTAAAATAACAGTACTGATCAGTCAGCATTAGTTATTATTACTGCTACTGAGAGCTGATTAGTTAGTATTACTGTTACTGAGAGCTGATTAGTTAGTATTACTGTTACTGAGAGCTGATTAGTTAGTATTACTGTTACTGAGTACTGATTAGTTAGTATTACTGTTACTGAGAGCTGATTAGTTAGTATTACTGTTACTGAGTACTGATTGGTTAGTATTACTGTTACTGAGAGCTGATTAGTTAGTATTACTGTTACTGAGAGCTGATTAGTTAGTATTACTGCTACTGAGAGCTGATTAGTTAGTATCACTGCTACTGAGAGCTGATTAGTTAGTATTACTGATACTGAGAGCTTATTAGTTAGTATTACTGTTACTGAGAGCTGATTAGTTAGTATTACTGTTACTGAGAGCTGATTGGTTAGTATTACTGCTACTGAGAGCTGATTAGTTAGTATTACTGTTACTGAGTGCTGATTAGTTAGTATTACTGTTACTGAGTACTGATTAGTTAGTATTACTGTTATTAAGTGCTGATTGGTTAGTATTACTGTTACTGAGAGCTGATTAGTTAGTATTACTGTTACTGAGAGCTTATTGGTTAGTATTACTGTTACTGAGTACTGATTAGTTAGTATTACTGTTATTGAGTGCTGATTGGTTAGTATTACTGTTACTGAGAGCTGATTAGTTAGTATTACTGCCACTGAGAGCTGATTAGTTAGTATTACTGCTACTGAGAGCTGATTAGTTAGTATTACTGTTACTGAGAGCTGATTAGTTAGTATTACTGTTACTGAGAACTGATTAGTTAATATTACTGTTACTGAGAGCTGATTAGTTAATATTACTGTTACTGAGTACTGATTAGTTAGTATTACTGTTACTGAGAGCTGATTAGTTAGTATTACTGTTACTGAGTACTGATTAGTTAGTATTACTGTTACTGAGAGCTGATTAGTTAGTATTACTGTTACTGAGTACTGATTAGTTAGTATTACTGTTACTGAGAGCTGATTGGTTAGTATTACTGTTACTGAGAGTTGATTAGTTAGTATTACAGTTACTGAGAGCTGATTAGTTAGTATTACTGTTACTGAGTACTGATTAGTTAGTATTACTGTTACTGAGAGCTGATTGGTTAGTATTACTGTTACTGAGAGCTGATTAGTTAGTATTAGTGTTACTGAGAGCTGATTGGTTAGTATTACTGTTACTGAGAGCTGATTAGTTAGTATTACTGTTACTGAGAGCTTATCGGTTAGTATTACTGTTACTGAGAACTGATTAGTTAGTATTACTGTTACTGAGAGCTGATTAGTTAGTATTACTGTTACTGAGAGCTGATTAGTTAGTATTACTGTTACTGAGTACTGATTAGTTAGTATTACTGTTACTGAGAGCTGATTAGTTAGTATTACTGTTACTGAGTACTGATTAGTTAGTATTACTGTTACTGAGAGCTGATTGGTTAGTATTACTGTTACTGAGAGTTGATTAGTTAGTATTACAGTTACTGAGAGCTGATTAGTTAGTATTACTGTTACTGAGTACTGATTAGTTAGTATTACTGTTACTGAGAGCTGATTAGTTAGTATTACTGCTACTGAGAGCTGATTGGTTAGTATCACTGTTACTGAGAGCTGATTGGTTAGTATTACTGTTACTGAGAGCTTATCGGTTAGTATTACTGTTACTGAGAACTGATTAGTTAGTATTACTGTTACTGAGAGCTGATTAGTTAGTATTACTGTTACTGAGAGCTTATTGGTTAGTATTACTGTTACTGAGTACTGATTAGTTAGTATTACTGTTATTGAGTGCTGATTGGTTAGTATTACTGTTACTGAGAGCTTATCGGTTAGCATTACTGTTACTGAGAGCTGATTAGTTAGTATTACTGTTACTGAGAGCTGATTAGTTAGTATTACTGCTACTGAGAGCTGATTGGTTAGTATCACTGTTACTGAGAGCTGATTGGTTAGTATTACTGTTACTGAGAGCTGATTAGTTAGTATTACTGCTACTGAGAGCTGATTGGTTAGTATCACTGTTACTGAGAGCTGATTGGTTAGTATTACTGTTACTGAGAGCTTATCGGTTAGTATTACTGTTACTGAGAACTGATTAGTTAGTATTACTGTTACTGAGAGCTGATTAGTTAGTATTACTGCTACTGAGAGCTGATTGGTTAGTATCACTGTTACTGAGAGCTGATTGGTTAGTATTACTGTTACTGAGAACTGATTAGTTAGTATTACTGTTACTGAGAGCTGATTAGTTAGTATTACTGTTACTGAGTACTGATTAGTTAGTATTACTGTTACTGAGAGCTGATTAGTTAGTATTACTGTTACTGAGTACTGATTAGTTAGTATTACTGTTACTGAGAGCTGATTAGTTAGTATTACTGATACTGAGAGCTGATTAGTTAGTATTACTGTTACTGAGTACTGATTAGTTAGTATTACTGTTACTGAGAGCTGATTAGTTAGTATTACTGTTACTGAGTACTGATTAGTTAGTATTACTGTTACTGAGAGCTGATTAGTTAGTATTACTGATACTGAGAGCTGATTAGTTAGTATTACTGTTACTGAGTACTGATTGGTTAGTATTACTGTTACTGAGTACTGATTGATTAGTATTACTGTTACTGAGTACTGATTGGTTAGTATTACTGTTACTGAGTACTGATTGGTTAGTATTACTGTTACTGAGAGCTGATTAGTTAGTATTACTGTTACTGAGTACTGATTGGTTAGTATTACTGTTACTGAGAGCTGATTAGTTAGTATTACTGTTACTGAGTACTGATTGGTTAGTATTACTGTTACTGAGAGCTGATTGGTTAGTATTACTGTTACTGAGAGCTGTTTTTTATATAATCTGATCTACTGTACTTGATCACATGTCTGATGTTCTTCATAGAATCTGATCTATTAGGCTCATTCACACAAACTGGACTGTGAGATTTGGCTGCGTTAAAAACTGACCTCATTAAAGATGTAGTACGATGCAGGAAATGACCTCATTAATTCTGTAATACGATGCAGAAAGTGACTTCATAAATTATGTAGTACGATGCAGGAAGTGACCTCATTAATGATGTAGTACCATGCAGGAAATGACCTCATTAATGATGTATTACGATGCAGGAAGTGACCTCATAAATTATGTAGTACGATGCAGGAAGTGACCTCATTAATGATGTATTACGATGCAGGAAGTGTCCTCATAAATGATGTAGTACGATGCAGGAAGTGACCTCATTAAAGATGTAGTACGATGCAGGAAGTGACCTCATAAATGATGTAGTACGATGCAGGAAGTGACCTCATAAATGATGTAGTGCAATGCAGGAAGTGACCTCATAAATGATGTAGTGCAATGCAGGAAGTGACCTCATTAATGATGTATTGTGATGCAGGAAGTGACCCCATTAAAGATGTATTACGATGCAGGAAGTGACCTCATAAATTATGTAGTGCAATGCAGGAAGTGACCTCATTAATGATGTAGTATGATGCAGGAAGTGACCTCATGAAAAATCTTATGTCAGGCAGGAAGTGACCTCTTTAAAGTTGACCTCACACAAGAAATGGTGCTTTGTTGCCATGAAGGAAGTGACCTCACAAAGGAAGTGACCTCACACAGGAAGTGACAAGTCGTGAGGCCGGGAGGTCACGTGAGTGGTGGCAGGGCAACCAATAAAAACAACTTCCATCAGTCATGTGACCTACCGGCACCATGAACTCTGACCTCCAGAATCACTGTGGCAGCAGAATGAATCAACTGTTTCCATGTCAACCAGTGTTTGTTTCTTTACACTACCTGTGATTGATTACTTAACTTTAAAGTGTGTTACTGTTCAAAAGGGGAACTCCACCCAAAAGTCTACACGTCTGAGAGATTCACAGAGTGCTCTGGTGTGAAATGGTGGTTAAGTTGTGATGGTGTTTACAGTGGTGGTGGTTGTGTTTACAGTGGTGGTGGTGGTGTTTACAGTGGTGGTGATGGTGTTTACAGTGGAGGTGATGGTGTTTATAGTGGTGGTGATGGTGTTTACAGGGGTGGTGGTGATGGTGTTTATAGTGGTGGTGATGGTGTTTACAGTGGAGGTGATGGTGTTTATAGTGGTGGTGATGGTGTTTATAGTGGTGGTGATGGTGTTTACAGTGGAGGTGATGGTGTTTATAGTGGTGGTGATGGTGTTTACAGGGGTGGTGGTGATGGTGTTTATAGTGGTGGTGATGGTGTTTACAGTGGTGGTGATGGTGTTTACAGTGGTGGTGATGTTTACAGTGGTGGTGATGGTGTTTACAGTGGTGGTGATGGTGTTTACAGTGGTGGTGGTGGTGGTGTTGTTTACAGTGGTGGTAATGGTGTTTACAGTGGTTGTGCTGATGGTGTTTACAGTGGTGGTGATGGTGTTTACAGTGGTGGTGGTGGTGGTGGTGCTGTTTACAGTGGTGGTGATGGTGTTTACAGTGGTTGTGATGGTGTTTACGGTGGTGATGATGGTGATGTTTACAGTGGTGGTGATGATGTTTACAGTGGTGGTGATGGTGTTTACAGTGGTGGTGTTGGTGTTTACAGTGGTAGTGATGATGTTTACAGTGGTGGTGATGGTGTTTACAGTGGTGGTGTTGGTGTTTACAGTGGGGGTGATGGTGTTTACAGTGGTGGTGATGGTGTTTACAGTGGTGGTGAAGGTGTTTACAGCGCTGGTGATGGTGTTTACAGTGGTGGTGATGGTGTTTACAGTGGTGGTGATATTGTTTAGAGTGGTGGTGATGGTGTTTACAGTGGTGGTGATGGTGTTTACAGTGTTGGTGATGATGTTTACAGTGGTGGTGATGGTGTTTACAGTGGTGGTGATAGTGTTTACAGTGGTGGTGATGGTGTTTACAGTGGTGGTGATGGTGTTTACAGTGGTGATGTTGTGTACAGTGGTGGTGATGGTGTTTACAGTGGTTGTGATGATGTTTACAGTGATGGTGATGGTGTTTACAGTGGTGGTGATGGTGTTTACAGTGGTGGTGATGGTGTTTACAGTGGTGGTGTATACAGTGGTGGTGATGGTGTTTACAGTGGTGGGGATGATGTTTACAGTGGCTGTGGTGGTGGTGATGGTGTTTACAGTGGTGGTGATGGTGTTTACAGTGATGGTGATGGTGTTCACAGTGGTGATGGTGTTTACAGTGGTGGGGATGATGTTTACAGTGGTGGTGGTGGTGGTGATGGTGTTTACAGTGGTGGTGATGGTGTTTACAGTGGTGGTGATGATGTTTACAGTGGTGGTGTTTACAGTGGTGGTGATGGTGTTTACAGTGGTGGGGATGATGTTTACAGTGGCTGTGGTGGTGGTGATGGTGTTTACAGTGGTGGTGATGGTGTTTACAGTGATGGTGATGGTGTTCACAGTGGTGATGGTGTTTACAGTGGTGGGGATGATGTTTACAGTGGTGGTGGTGGTGGTGATGGTGTTTACAGTGGTGGTGATGGTGTTTACAGTATGGTGATGGTGTTCACAGTGGTGATGGTGTTTACAGTGGTGGTGATGATGTTTACAGTGGTGGTGAATGTGTTACAGTGGTGGTGATGGTGTTTACAGTGGTGGTGGTGATGATGTTTACAGTGGTGGTGATGGTGTTACCGTGGTGGTGGTGATGGTGTTTACAGTGGTGCTGATGGTGTTTACAGTGGTGGTGATGGTGTTTATAGTGGTGGTGATGGTGTTTACAGGGGTGGTGGTGATGGTGTTTATAGTGGTGGTGATGGTGTTTACAGTGGTGGTGATGGTGTTTACAGTGGTGGTGATGGTGTTTACAGTGGTGGTGATGGTGTTTATAGTGGTGGTGATGGTGTTTACAGGGGTGGTGGTGATGGTGTTTATAGTGGTGGTGATGGTGTTTACAGTGGTGGTGATGGTGTTTACAGTGGTGGTGATGTTTACAGTGGTGGTGATGGTGTTTACAGTGGTGGTGATGGTGTTTACAGTGGTGGTGGTGGTGGTGTTGTTTACAGTGGTGGTAATGGTGTTTACAGTGGTTGTGCTGATGGTGTTTACAGTGGTGGTGATGGTGTTTACAGTGGTGGTGGTGGTGGTGGTGCTGTTTACAGTGGTGGTGATGGTGTTTACAGTGGTTGTGATGGTGTTTACGGTGGTGATGATGGTGATGTTTACAGTGGTGGTGATGATGTTTACAGTGGTGGTGATGGTGTTTACAGTGGTGGTGTTGGTGTTTACAGTGGTAGTGATGATGTTTACAGTGGTGGTGATGGTGTTTACAGTGGTGGTGTTGGTGTTTACAGTGGGGGGTGATGGTGTTTACAGTGGTGGTGATGGTTGTTTACAGTGGTGGGTGAAGGTGTTTACAGCGCTGGTGATGGTGTTACAGTGGTGGTGATGGTGTTTACAGTGGTGGTGATATTGTTTAGAGTGGTGGTGATGGTGTTTACAGTGGTGGTGATGGTGTTTACAGTGTTTGGTGATGATGTTTACAGTGGTGGTGATGGTGTTTACCGTGGTGGTGATAGTGTTTACAGTGGTGGTGATGGTGTTTACAGTGGTGGTGATGGTGGTTTACAGTGGTGATGTTGTGTACAGTGGTGGTGATGGTGTTTACAGTGGTTGTGATGATGTTTACAGTGATGGTGATGGTGTTTACAGTGGTGGTGATGGTGTTTACAGTGGTGGTGATGGTGTTTACAGTGGTGGTGTTTACAGTGGTGGTGATGGTGTTTACAGTGGTGGGGATGATGTTTACAGTGGCTGTGGTGGTGGTGATGGTGTTTACAGTGGTGGTGATGGTGTTTACAGTGATGGTGATGGTGTTCACAGTGGTGATGGTGTTTACAGTGGTGGGGATGATGTTTACAGTGGTGGTGGTGGTGGTGAAGGTGTTTACAGTGGTGGTGATGGTGTTTACAGTGGTGGTGATGATGTTTACAGTGGTGGGTGTTTACAGTGGTTGGTGATGGTGTTTACAGTGGTGGGGATGATGTTTACAGTGGCTGTGGTGGGTGGTGATGGTGTTTACAGTGGTGGGTGATGGTGTTTACAGTGATGGTGATGGTGTTCACAGTGGTGATGGTGTTTACAGTGGTGGGGATGATGTTACAGTGGGTGGTGGTGGTGGTTGATGGTGTTTACAGTGGTGGTGATGGTGTTTACAGTGATGGTGATGGTGTTCACAGTGGTGATGGTGTTTACAGTGGTGGTGATGATGTTTACAGTGGTGGTGAATGTGTTACAGTGGTGGTGATGGTGTTTACAGTGATGGTGATTGTGTTTACAGTGATGGTGATGGTGTTCACAGTGGTGATGGTGTTCACAGTGGTGATGGTGTTTACAGTGGTGGTGATGTTTACATTGGTGGTGATGGTGTTTACAGTGGTGGTGATGGTGTTTACAGTGGTGGTGATGGTGTTTACAGTGATGGTGATGGTGTTCACAGTGGTGATGGTGTTTACAGTGGTGGTGATGGTGTTTACAGTGATGGTGATGGTGTTCACAGTGGTGATGGTGTTTACAGTGGTGGTGATGATGTTTACAGTGGTGGTGAATGTGTTACAGTGGTGGTGATGGTGTTTACAGTGATGGTGATGGTGTTTACAGTGATGGTGTTCACAGTGGTGATGGTGTTTACAGTGGTGATGGTGTTTACAGTGGTGATGGTGTTTACAGTGGTGGTGATGTTTACATTGGTGGTGATGGTGTTTACAGTGGTGGTGATGGTGTTTACAGTGGTGGTGATGGTGTTTACAGTGATGGTGTTCACAGTGGTGATGGTGTTTACAGTGGTGGTGATGATGTTTACAGTGGTGGTGAATGTGTTACAGTGGTGGTGATGGTGTTTACAGTGATGGTGATTGTGTTTACAGTGATGGTGATGGTGTTCACAGTGGTGATGGTGTTTACAGTGGTGATGGTGTTTACAGTGGTGGTGATGTTTACATTGGTGGTGATGGTGTTTACAGTGGTGGTGATGGTGTTTACAGTGATGGTGATGGTGTTCACAGTGGTGATGGTGTTTACAGTGGTGGTGATGGTGTTTACAGTGATGGTGATGGTGTTCACAGTGGTGATGGTGTTTACAGTGGTGGTGAATGTGTTACAGTGGTGGTGATGGTGTTTACAGTGATGGTGATGGTGTTTACAGTGATGGTGATGGTGTTTACAGTGGTGATGGTGTTTACAGTGGTGATGGTGTTTACAGTGGTGGTGATGTTTACATTGGTGGTGATGGTGTTTACAGTGGTGGTGATGGTGTTTACAGTGATGGTGTTCACAGTGGTGATGGTGTTTACAGTGGTGGTGGTGATGATGTTTACAGTGGTGGTGATGATGTTTACAGTGGTGGTGATGGTGTTTACAGTGGTGGTGATGATGTTTACAGTGGTGTTGATGGTGTTTACAGTGGTGGTGATGGTGTTTACAGTGGTGGTGATGATGTGTACAGTGGTGTTGATGGTGTTACAGTGGTGGTGATGATGTTTACAGTGGTGGTGATGGTGTTTACAGTGGTGGTGATGATGTTTACAGTGGTGGTGATGGTGTTACAGTGGTGGTGATGGTGTTTACAGTGGTGGTGATGGTGTTTACAGTGGTGGTGATGGTGTTTAGTGGTGGTGATGGTGTTTACAGTGGTGGTGATGGTGTTTACAGTGGTGGTGGTGATGATGTTTACAGTGGTGGTGATGGTGTTACCGTGGTGGTGATGGTGTTTACAGTGGTGCTGATGGTGTTTACAGGGGTGGTGGTGATGGTGTTCACAGTGGTGGTGATGGTGTTTAGTGGTGGTGATGGTGTTTACAGTGGTGGTGATGGTGTTTACAGTGGTGGTGATGGTGTTTACAGGGGTGGTGGTGATGGTGTTCACAGTGGTGGTGATGGTGTTTAGTGGTGGTGATGGTGTTTACAGTGGTGGTGATGGTGTTTACAGTGGTGATGATGGTGTTTACAGTGGTGGTGATGGTGTTTACAGTGGTGGTGATGGTGTTTAGTGGTGGTGATTGTGTTTACAGTGGTGGTGATGGTGTTTACAGTGGTGATGATGGTGTTTACAGTGGTGGTGATGGTGTTTACAGGGGTGGTGGTGATGGTGTTCACAGTGGTGGTGATGGTGTTTACAGTGGTGGTGATGGTGTTTACAGTGGTGGTGATGGTGTTTAGTGGTGGTGATTGTGTTTACAGTGATGGTGATGGTGTTTACAGTGGTGATGATGGTGTTTACAGTGGTGGTGGTGGTGTTTACAGTGGTGGTGATGGTGTTTACAGTGGTGGTGGTGGTGTTTACAGTGGTGGTGATGGTGTTTACAGTGGTGGTGATGATGTTTACAGTGGTGGTGATGGTGTTTACAGTGGTGGTGATGGTGGTTTACAGTGGTGGTGGTGGTGTTTACAGTGGTGGTGGTGGTGTTTACAGTGGTGGGTGATGGTGTTTACAGTGGTGGGTGGTGGTGTTTACAGTGTGGTGGATGGTGTTTTACAGTGGTGGTGGTGGTGTTTACAGTGGTGTGATGGTGTTACAGTGGCGGTGATGGTGTTTACAGTGGTGGTGATGGTGTTTACAGTGGTGGTGATGGTGTTTACCAGTGGTGATGATGGTAACCAGGGTCTCCATGTCTACAACACTGATCTACACATTGTATTTACTATGAAACCCACCAGTGAAGCTACACGGTGTCTTCTGAGTTTATCTGGATGTTGATGGTAAAATGTGGAGATCTGAAAATACTAGGTTTTCTTTGGGGACTATTTGAACCTCACAGCGTCCTGCATGTATCCCTCCACCATGAATGGAGTTTAAGACTGAGATCTTCTCTAAACTATCATAAACAGCATCTCAGACATCAGAATTTGGTAATTTTGGAGAGTGGGTGGACTTCCCCTTTCAGCCAGCTCTGATGTGGACGTCTGTGTGTAGACTCTCTGGGAGTGGACGCGTGTCCTCTGGGTCAGTTCCCCTGCGGGAATCTGTCGGTCTGTCTGCCGCAGCTCAAACACTGCAATGGTCATCAGGACTGTCCGAACGGGGCGGACGAGGAGAACTGCGGTGAGTGGGGGTAAAAGGGTAAAGGGTTAAAGGGGTAAAGGGGTAAAGGGTTAGAGGGTTAAAGGGTTAGAGGGTTAGGGGGGTAAAGGGGTAAAGGGTTAGAGGGTTAAAGGGGTAAAGGGTTAGAGGGTTAAATGGGTAAAGGGTTAAAGGTGTAAATGTTTAATAGGGGTAAAGGGGTAAAGGGTTAATAGGGGTAAAGGGTTAAAGGGTTAATAGGGGTAAAGGGTCAAAGGGTTAATGGGGTAAAGATGTAAATGGGTAAAGGTGTAAAGGGTTAGAGGGGTAACGGGTTAGAGGGGTAAAGGGTTAAATGGGTAACGGGTTAGAGGGGTAAATGGGTAAAGGGTTAGAGGGGTAACGGGGTAAAGGGTTAATGGGGTAAAGGGTTAGAGGGGTAAATGGGTAAAGGGTTAGAGGGGTAAAGGGGTAAATGGTTAATAGGGGTAAAGGGTTAATAGGGGTAAAGGGTTTGAGGTGAAAAGAGGTAAAGGGTTAATAGGGGTAAAGAGTTTGAGGGGTAAAGGGTTAATATGGGTAAAGGGTTAATAGGGGTAAAGGGTTCATAGGGGTAAAGGGTTAATAGGGGTGAAGGGTTAGAGGGGTAAAGGGTTAAATGGGTAAAGGTTTAGAGGGGTAAATGGGTAAAGGGTTAATGGGGTAAAGGGTTAATAGGGGTAAAGGGTTTGAGGTGTAAAGAGGTAAAGGATTAATGGGGTAAAGAATTTGAGGGGTAAAGGGTTAATATGGGTAAAGGGGTAATTGGGGTAAAGGGTTTGAGGTGTAAAGAGGTAAAGGGTTAATGGGGTGAAGGGTTTGAGGGGTAAAGGGTTAATATGGGTATGGGGGTAATTGGGGTAAAGGGTTTGAGGTGTAAAGAGGTAAAGGTGTTAATGGGGGTAAAGGGTTTTGAGGGGTAAAGGGTTAATAGGGGGTAAAGGGTTAATATGGGTAAAGGGGTAATTGGGGTAAAGGGTTTGAGGTGTAAAGGTGTAAAGGGTTAATTGGGGTAAAGGGTTTGAGGTGTAAAGGGTTAATAGGAGTAAAGGGTTTGAGGTGTAAAGAGGTAAAGGGTTTGAGGGGTAAAGGGTTTGAGGGGTAAAGGGTTAATAGGGGTAAAGGGTTTGAGGTGTAAAGAGGTAAAGGGTTAATGGGGTAAAGGGTTTGAGGGGTAAAGGGTTAATAGGGGTAAAGGGTTTGAGGTGTAAAGAGGTAAAGGGTTAATGGGGTAAAGGGTTTGAGGGGTAAAGGGTTAATAGGGGTAAAGGGTTTGAGGTGTAAAGAGGTAAAGGGTTAATGGGGTAAAGGGTTTGAGGGGTAGAGGGTTAATAGGGGTAAAGGGGTAATTGGGGTAAAGGGGGCAGATACCTGTGTTGTCTCTGGGCTCCTGTGATCTGGATCACTGTGTATGGGTTACAGTGGATAACAGTGGATGGCCTCACCTGTTCGACGCCTTCATGAAGACCAGAGTCCAGGAACCGGAGGAATGCAGTGAGTCTCTCCATCAGTCTCTCTCTCAGTCTCTCCATCAGTCTCTCTCTCAGTCTCTCTATCTCTCTCTCTCAGTCTCTCTATCTCTCTCCATCAGTCTCTCTCTCAGTCTCTCCATCAGTCTCTCTCTCAGTCTCTCTATCTCTCTCTCTCTCAGTCTCTCTATCTCTCTCTCTCAGTCTCTCTATCTCTCTCTTTCAGTCTCTCTCTCAGTCTCTCTATCTCTCTCTTAGTCTCTCTCAGTCTCTCTATCTCTCTCTCACTCTCTCTATCTCTCTCTCAGTCTCTCCATCAGTCTCTCTCTCAGTCTCTCTATCTCTCTCTCTCAGTCTCTCCATCAGTATCTCTCTCAGTCTCTCTATCTCTCTCTTAGTCTCTCTCAGTCTCTCTATCTCTCTCTCACTCTCTCTATCTCTCTCTCAGTCTCTCCATCAGTCTCTCTCTCAGTCTCTCTATCTCTCTCTCAGTCTCTCTATCTCTCTCTCTCAGTCTCTCTATCTCTCAGTCTCTCCATCAGTCTCTCTCTCAGTCTCTCTATCTCTCTCTCACTCTCTCTATCTCTCTCTCAGTCTCTCATCAGTCTCTCTCTCAGTCTCTCTATCTCTCTCAGTCTCTCTATCTCTCTCTCTCAGTCTCTCTATCTCTCTCTCAGTCTCTCATCAGTCTCTCTCAGTCTCTCTATCTCTCTCTCCCAGTCTCTCCATCAGTCTCTCTCTCAGTCTCTCTCTCAGTCTCTCTATCTCTCTCTTAGTCTCTCTCTCAGTCTCTCTATCTCTCAGTCTCTCTCTCTCTCTCAGTCTCTCTCTCAGTCTCTCTATCTCTCAGTCTCTCTCTCTCTCAGTCTCTCTATTTCTCTCTCTCAGTCTCTCTATCTCTCTCTCAGTCTCTCCATCAGTCTCTCTCTCAGTCTCTCTCTCTCTCTCAGTCTCTCTATCTCAGTCTCTCCATCAGTCTCTCTCTCAGTCTCTCTATCGCTCTCTCTCAGTCTCTCTATCTCTCTCTCAGTCTCTCCATCAGTCTCTCTTTCAGTCTCTCTCTCTCTCTCTCAGTCTCTCTATCTCTCTCTCAGTCTCTCTCTCAGTCTCTCTTTCAGTCTCTCTATCTCTCTCTCTCAGTCTCTCTATCTCGTTATCTCTCTCTCAGTCTCTCTATCTCTCT
This sequence comes from Megaleporinus macrocephalus, assembly GCA_021613375.1. Classification (NCBI taxonomy): domain Eukaryota; kingdom Metazoa; phylum Chordata; class Actinopteri; order Characiformes; family Anostomidae; genus Megaleporinus; species Megaleporinus macrocephalus. The sequence goes on from CM038726.1 coordinate 1,522,208, forward strand.
CTCTCAGTCTCTCTATCAGTCTCTCTCTCAGTCTGTCTATCTCTTTATCAGTCTCTCAGTCTCTCTATCGCTCTCTCTCAGTCTCTCTATCTCTCTCTCAGTCTCTCCATCAGTCCTCTTTCAGTCTCTCTCTCTCCTCTCAGTCTCTCTATCTCCTCTCTCAGGTCTCTCTCTCAGTCTCTCTTTCAGTCTCTCTATCTCTCTCTCTCAGTCTCTCTATCTCGCTATCTCTCTCTCAGTCTCTCTATCTCTCTCTCTCAGTCTCTCCATCAGTCTCTCTCTCAGTCTGTCTATCTCTTTATCAGTCTCTCAGTCTCTCTATCTCTCTTTCTCTCAGTCTCTCTATCTCTCTCTCTCTCAGTCTGTCTATCTCTCTATCAGTCTCTCAGTCACTCTATCTCTCTCTCAGTCTCTCTCTCTCAGTCTGTCTATCTCTCTATCAGTCTCTCAGTCTCTCTATCTCTCTCTCTTAGTCTCTCCATCAGTCTCTCTCTCAGTTTCTCTATCTCTCTCTTTCAGTCTCTCCATCAGTCTCTCTCTCAGTCTGTCTATCTCTCTATCAGTCTCTCAGTCTCTCTATCTCTCTCTCTCAGTCTCTCTCTCTCTCTCTCTCTCTCTCTCTCTCTATCTCTCTCTCTCCCTCTCTCTCTTTCTCTCTGTGCGTTGCATGCTGGGAGTTGTGTGAGAGTGCTGTGGTGTGAGAGTGCTGTGGTGTGAGAGTGTGTGTGAGAGCTGTGGTGTGAGAGTGCTGTGGTGTGAGAGCGTGTGTGTGAGAGTGCTGTGGTGTGAGAGCGTGTGTGTGAGAGTGTGTGTGAGAGTGTGTGTGAGAGTGCTGTGGTGTGAGAGTGTGTGTGAGAGTGCTGTGGTGTGAGAGCGTGTGTGTGAGAGTGCTGTGGTGTGAGAGTGTGTGTGTGAGAGCTGGGTGATTTTCACCTTTTTCTTCTACTTTCCTGTGGTGGGGTGAGTAGTAGTACTGTTGTGTAAAGTTAGTTTGTGGGGGTGAGGAGGGAGCGATGGTGTCTCCTGAGGAGACTGCTCCGTTCTCCTCCTCATGGTTCAGGTGTACTGAGGACGGTGTTCTGGTGGAGGAGGTGCTCCTCGCTGTAGAGAGCTCGTTGGCTGTGAGAACGTTCAGTCTGGCCTCTCGTATGAACGAGGCTGTAGTGGTTTTCCTGAGAGCTGAGAATCTGGTGAGTCGTGTGATTGAGGAGGGTTTAGTTATTAGAGACTCGTATGTGCAGGTGTCTCCTCTGTTCACTCCCTCTGTTCACTCCCTCTGTTCACTCCCTCTGTTCACTCCCTCTGTTCACTCCCTCTGTTCACTCCCTCTGCTAAGATCACCGTTTCAAACGTGCCACCGTTTATACCCAATGACGCGCTGGGGGGTGGGGAACTTAGAGGAGGTTCAGGCTGTTTGGGGAACTTAGAGGAGGTTCAGGCTGTTTGGGGAACTTAGAGGAGTTTCAGGCTGTTTGGGGAACTTAGAGGAGGTTCAGGCTGTTTGGGGAACTTAGAGGAGTTTCAGGCTGTTTGGGGAACTTAGAGGAGTTTCAGGCTGTTTGGGGAACTTAGAGGAGTTTCAGGCTGTTTGGGGAACTTAGAGGAGGTTCAGGCTGTTTGGGGAACTTAGAGGAGGTTCAGGCTGTTTGGGGAACTTAGAGGAGGTTCAGGCTGGTTTGGGGAACTTAGAGGAGTTTCAGGCTGTTTGGGGAACTTAGAGGAGTTTCAGGCTGTTTGGGGAACTTAGAGGAGGTTCAGGCTGTTTGGGGAATTTAGAGGAGTTTCAGGCTGTTTGGGGAACTTAGAGGAGTTTCAGGCTGTTTGGGGAACTTAGAGGAGGTTCAGGCTGTTTGGGGAACTTAGAGGAGTTTCAGGCTGTTTGGGGAACTTAGAGGAGGTTCAGGCTGTTTGGGGAACTTAGAGGAGTTTCAGGCTGTTTGGGGAACTTAGAGGAGGTTCAGGCTGTTTGGGGAACTTAGAGGAGGTTCAGGCTGTTTGGGGAACTTAGAGGAGGTTCAGGCTGTTTGTGGGGAACTTAGCGGAGTTTTCAGGCTGTTTTGGGGAACTTAGAGGGAGTTTCAGGCTGTTTGGGGAACTTAGAGGAGTTTCAGGCTGTTTGGGGAACTTAGAGGAGTTTCAGGCTGTTTGGGGAACTTAGAGGAGGTTCAGGCTGTTTGGGGAACTTAGAGGAGGTTCAGGCTGTTTGGGGAACTTAGAGGAGTTTCAGGCTGTTTGGGGAATTGAGGAGGTTCAGGCTGTTTGGGGAACTTAGAGGAGGTTCAGGCTGTTTGGGGAACTTAGAGGAGGTTCAGGCTGTTTGGGGAACTTAGAGGAGTTTCAGGGCTGTTTGGGAACTTAGAGGAGTTTCAGGCTGTTGGGGAATTGAGGAGGTTCAGGCTGTTTGGGGAACTTAGAGGAGTTTCAGGCTGTTTGGGGGAACTTAGAGGAGGTTCACGGCTGTTTGGGGGAACTTAGAGGAGTTTCAGGCTGTTTGGGGAACTTAGAGGAGGTTCAGGCTGTTTGGTGGAACTTAGAGGAGGTTTCAGGCTTTTGGGGAACTTAGAGGAGGTTCAGGCTGTTTGGGGAACTTAGAGGAGGTTCAGGCTGTTTGGGGAACTAGAGGAGGGGTTCAGGCTGTTTGGGGAATTGAGGAGGTTCTGTGTTCAGTAGACGAAAATGATAATCTAGTGCTGACTTTTTAATTTTTCTTTTATTTTAGTTTTTCTTTTGTACTGTGAGACCACACGGTTTTACTGTCTTATTTAAACTGTTGTTGTAATAAAGGTGATTTTAAATTCAAATTCTCTCTCTCTCTCAGTCTGTCTATCTCTCTATCATTCTCTCTCTCTCTCAGTCTGTCTATCTCTCTATCATTCTCTCAGTCTGTCTATCTCTCTATCATTCTCTCAGTCTGTCTATCTCTCTATCATTCTCTCTCTCTCTCAGTCTGTCTATCTCTCTATCATTTTCTCAGTCTCTCAGTCTCTCTCTCTCAGTCTGTCTATCTCTCTATCATTCTCTCAGTCTGTCTATCTCTCTATCATTCTCTCAGTCTCTCAGTCTCTCTCTCTCAGTCTGTCTATCTCTCTATCATTCTCTCAGTCTCTCTCTCAGTCTGTCTATCTCTCTATCATTCTCTCAGTCTCTCTCTCTCTCAGTCTGTCTATCTCTCTATCATTCTCTCAGTCTCTCTATCTCTCTCTCTCTCAGTCTGTCTATCTCTCTATCATTCTCTCAGTCTCTCTATCTCTCTCTCTCTCTCAGTCTGTCTATCTCTCTATCATTCTCTCAGTCTCTCTATCTCTCTCTCTCTCAGTCTGTCTATCTCTCTATCATTCTCTCAGTCTCTCTATCTCTCTCTCTCTCAGTCTGTCTATCTCTCTATCAGTCTCTCTCTCTCTCAGTCTCTCTATCTCTCTATCAGTCTCTCAGTCTCTCTATCTCTCTCTCAGTCTCTCTCTCTCTCTCTCTCAGTCTCTCAGTCTCTCTCTCTCTCAGTCTCTCTATCTCTCTCTCAGTCTCTCTCTCTCTCTATCTCTCTCTCTCTCAGTCTCTCTCTCAGTCTCTCAGTCTCTCTATCTCTCTCTCTCTCTCTCAGTCTCTCAGTCTCTCCATCAGTCTCTCTCTGTCTCTCTCTCTCAGTCTCTCTCTCAGTCTCTCTCTCTCTCTCTCTCTCTCTCTCTCAGTCTCTCAGTCTTTCTCTCTCTGTCTCTCTCTCTCTCAGTCACTCAGTCTCTCTCTCAGTCTCTCTCTGTCTCTCTCTCTCAGTCTCTCTCTCTCTCTGTCTCTCAGTCTCTCTCTCTCTGTCTCTCTCTCTCTGTCTCTCAGTCTCTCTCTCAGTCTCTCTCTCAGTCTCTGTAACTGTCTCTCTCTCACTCTTTCTCTCTCTGTCTCTCTCAGTCTTTCTCTCTCTTCATCTTTCTCTATCTATGTCTTTCTCTTCTTTTCTCTCAGTCTCTCTCTCAGTCTTTCTGTCTCTCTCTGTCTCTCTCAGTCTCTCTCTCTGTCTCTGAGTCTCTCTCTGTCTATTTCAGTCTCTCTCTCTCTGTCTTTTTCAGTCTCTCTCAGTTTTTTTAGTCTCTCTCTGCCTCTTTGAGTCTCTCTCTCTGTCTCTCTCAGTCTCGTTCAGTTTCTTTCTTTCTCTCTTTTCAGTCTCTCTCTTTGTCTCTCTCAGTCTCTCTCTGTCTCTTTCAGTCGCTGTTTCAGTCTCTCTCTGTCTCTTTCAGTCTCTCTCTGTTTCAGTCTGTCTCTGTCACTATCAATCTCTCTCTCAATCTCTTTCTCAGTCTTTTTCAGTCACTCTGTCAGTGTCTTTCAGTCTCTCTCAGTTTCTCTCTTAGTCTCTCTCAGTCTCTCGGTGTCTCTCTCTCTTATTCTGTCTCTCTCTTTTAGTGTTTCTCAGTCTCTCTCTCTGTCTCTGTCTCAGTCTTTATCTCTCTTAGTCTCCCTAAGTCTCTTTCAGTCTCTCTCTGTCTCTTTTTTCTTGATCTTGTTCCTCATGAGCTCTCTTTTCTTCAACTATCATTCTTCCTTTTATCTCCCTCTCCCTTTCTCCTCTTTATCTGTTTCTCATTATCTCCTTTCTCTATCTCCTCCTCTGCCTCTCTGGCTCTGCTAGGTGTTCAGATGAATTGATGTTATTAACGTTAATAACACGTTGTGAGAATGTTCCTCTGTAAACGTGACGTTTGAGTAGAACAGCTGGAGGAAGTGCTCAGTCTAGCGGTCAGTCAGAGGTCAGTCAGAGGTCAGTTCATTACGGTTAGTAGAATTTATTCTTCACGCTTCACCGAACAAAACTTCGATCTTCTGTCTGAACATCAGAAACAAATCTGATCAAAGTACAAACACATCAAACCCTCAGCTTCACTGAGAGAAAGAGAGAGAAAGAGAGAGATACAGAGAGATACAGAGAGAGATACAGAGAGATACAGAGAGATACAGAGAGAGAGATACAGAGAGAGAGAGATACAGAGAGAGATACAGAAAGATACAGAGAGATACAGAGAGAGATACAGAGAGATACAGAGAGATACAGAGAGAGATACAGAGAGAGATACAGAGAGAGAGACAGAGAGAGAGAGATACAGTGAGAGATACAGAGAGAGAGAGATACAGAGATACAGAGAGAGATACAGAGAGATACAGAGAGAGATACAGAGAAGAGATACAGAGAGAGATACAGAGAGAGAGACAGAGAGAGAACGAGAGATACAGAGAGAGATACAGAGAGAGATACAGAGAGAGAGATACAGAGAGAGATACAGAGAGAAGAGAGATACAGAGAGAGATACAGAGAGAGAGAGATACAGAGAGAGATACAGAGAGAGAGAGACAGAGAGAGATACAGAGAGGAGATACAGATAGAGAGATACAGAGAGAGATACAGAGAGAGATACAGAGAGAGATACAGAGAGAGATACAGAGAGAGATACAGAGAGAGATACAGAGAGATACAGAGAGAGATACAGAGAGATACAGAGAGGATACAGAGAGAGAGATACAGAGAGAGATACAGAGAGAGATACAGAGAGAGATACAGAGAGATACAGAAAGAGATACAGAGAGAGATACAGAGATCCTCCACAGTGTTCTGGAGGAGGGGGTTTCAGGGTTTGAGCTCGGAGCCTCAGTTCCAGTTCCAGTGATGTTAGTGTTACAGTAAGTTTGGTGGAGGGGGGATAATGGTCTGGGGGCTGGTGTTCAGGGTTTGGGCAGGCTCCATATTAACATCTATGTTTTTGTAGTGAGATGTCCAGTAAGCTCCTATAGGTGTGAAGGCCATAGGGCCTCCTGCCAACGACCAAGTGCCCCCCCCCCCACCGTAATCCCCCCCAGAGGGGTGTACAGGTCAATAATGCAATTAAAGCCGATTAATAATTAACATTAATCACTCAGTAATTAACTTTCAGCTGTAAATTCAATACCTCCCCTCCCCTGGGTCAGCGCTCACTGTGAGTGTGTGTGTGTGTGTGTGTGTGTGTGTTCCAGTGCTGGACGTGTATCCAGATGTGTGTTACTGCGCGGGCTGGAAGGTGAACTGTAACAGTAAACATCTGCAGCAGGTTCCAGCCGTGTCCTCCAACGTGACTGCACTGTGAGTCCCGCGCCGCTCGCCTGGTCTATAGCTGCACTGTGTAAGCGGTGGGGATTTGGAGACCTCTGTGGTGGAAATGTGTAACTGCAGCCCAGTGCAGCTTTAAACCAACAGGCAGAAAATACATTGCAGTATATATACAGCCCAGCTGCGCTTATACTAACCTCCTCTCCTTTACTCCATCTCTCCATCCTTTCATCCTTCCTTTCTTTTTGACTCTCTTCCTATTTTATACTCCTTTTCTATCTTTCTATCTTTCTTTCTTTCTTTCTTCTCTATAACAGGGAGTTGAACAGTAACGGTCTGGTTTCTCTTCCCGCTGATCTGTTCATCCGCTACAGACGACTGGAGAGACTGTGAGTGACGCAGCTTTCGTTCATCCCTTCATCCTCACACTCATCCACCTTCACAGTCTCTCTCTCTCTCTCTCTCTTTCTATTATTCTCTCTGTTTAATTCTTTCAGCACATGTTCCCACAGTACTCTCACTCGTTCTCTCCTCACTCGTTATCTGTTCTCTCTCTTTTCTTTTCTCCCGTTCTCTCTATCACCCCCTTTCCCAACCCCCCCCCCACCTCCACTTTCAGAGACCTGATAGTCACTAACACTCTTTCATCTGGTTTTCACACCTCTGTCCTTGTGCTGTCACCTCTTCCTCTCTCTCACTCTTCTCCAGTGTTCTGTAGATGACAACTATAATGGACACTCATCTGAAGTCTGATTATTATTAGTCTGATTATTATTAGTCTGATTGTTATTAGTCTGATTGTTATTAGTCTGATTGTTATTAGTCTGATTATTATTAGTCTGATTGTTATTAGTCTGATTGTTATTAGTCTGATTGTTATTAGTTTAATTGTTATTAGTCTGATTGTTATTAGTCTGATTGTTATTAGTGGTTGTTATTAGTCTGATTGTTATTAGTCTGATTGTTATTAGTATAATTGTTATTAGTCTGATTGTTATTAGTCTGATTGTTATTAGTCTGATTGTTATTAGTGGTTGTTATTAGTCTGATTGTCATTAGTTTAATTATTAATCTGATTATTATTAGTCTGATTGTTATTATTCTGATTGTTATTAGTTTAATTATTATTAATCTGATTATTATTAGTCTGATTGTTATTAGTTTGATTGTTATTAGTCTGATTGTTATTAGTTTGATTGTTATTAGTCTGATTGTTATTAGTGGTTGTTATTAGTTTGATTGTTATTAGTCTGATTGTTATTAGTTTGATTATTATTAATCTGATTATTATTAGTCTGATTGTTATTAGTCTGATTGTTATTAGTCTGATTGTTATTAGTCTGGTTGTTATTAGTCTGATTGTTATTAGTCTGATTGTTATTAGTGGTTGTTATTAGTCTGATTGTTATTAGTCTGATTGTTATTAGTGGTTGTTATTAGTCTGATTGTTATTAGTGATTGTTATTAGTCTGGTTGTTATTAGTGGTTGTTATTAGTCTGACTGTTATTAGTCTGATTGTTATTAGTGGTTGTTATTAGTCTGATTGTTATTAGTCTGATTGTTATTAGTGGTTGTTATTAGTCTGATTGTTATTAGTGGTTGTTATTAGTCTGATTGTTATTAGTCTGATTGTTATTAGTGGTTGTTATTAGTCTGATTGTTATTAGTCTGATTGTTATTAGTCTGATTGTTATTAGTTTGATTGTTATTAGTCTGATTGTTATTAGTTTGATTGTTATTAGTCTGATTTTTATTAGTTTGATTGTTATTAGTCTGATTGTTATTAGTTTGATTGTTATTAGTCTGATTGTTATTAGTCTGATTGTTATTAGTTTAATTATTATTAATCTGATTATTATTAATCTGATTATTATTAGTCTGATTGTTATTAGTTTGATTGTTATTAGTTTGATTGTTATTAGTTTGATTGTTATTAGTCTGATTGTTATTAGTTTGATTATTATTAATCTGATTATTATTAGTCTGATTGTTATTAGTCTGATTGTTATTAGTCTGGTTGTTATTAGTCTGATTGTTATTAGTCTGATTGTTATTAGTCTGATTGTTATTAGTGGTTGTTATTAGTCTGATTGTTATTAGTCTGATTGTTATTAGTCTGATTGTTATTAGTGGTTGTTATTAGTCTGATTGTTATTAGTCTGATTGTTATTAGTGGTTGTTATTAGTCTGATTGTTATTAGTGGTTGTTATTAGTCTGATTGTTATTAGTGTTTGTTATTAGTCTTGTTGTTATTAGTCTGATTGTTATTAGTGGTTGTTATTAGTCTGGTTGTTATTAGTCTGATTGTTATTAGTGATTGTTATTAGTCTGATTGTTATTAGTGATTGTTATTAGTCTGATTGGTATTAGTGGTTGTTATTAGTCTGATTGTTTTTAGTGGTTGTTATTAGTCTGGTTGTTATTAGTCTGATTGTTATTAGTGATTGTTATTAGTGATTGTTATTAGTCTGATTGTTATTAGTCTGATTGTTATTAGTGGTTGTTATTAGTTTGATAGTTATTAGTCTGATTGTTATTAGTTTAATTATTATTAGTCTGATTGTTATTAGTGGTTGTTATTAGTCTGATTGTTATTAGTCTGATTGTTATTAGTGGTTGTTATTAGTCTGATTGTTATTAGTCTGATTGTTATTAGTGGTTGTTATTAGTTTGATAGTTATTAGTCTGATTGTTATTAGTTTAATTATTATTAGTCTGATTGTTATTAGTGGTTGTTATTAGTCTGATTGTTATTAGTGGTTGTTATTAGTCTGATTGTTATTAGTGGTTGTTATTAGTCTGGTTGTTATTAGTCTGATTGTTATTAGTGATTGTTATTAGTCTGATTGTTATTAGTGATTGTTATTAGTCTGATTGTTATTAGTCTGATTGTTATTAGTGGTTGTTATTAGTTTGATAGTTATTAGTCTGATTGTTATTAGTTTAATTATTATTAGTCTGATTGTTATTAGTGGTTGTTATTAGTCTGATTGTTATTAGTCTGATTGTTATTAGTGGTTGTTATTAGTCTGATTGTTATTAGTCTGATTGTTATTAGTGGTTGTTATTAGTTTGATAGTTATTAGTCTGATTGTTATTAGTTTAATTATTATTAGTCTGATTGTTATTAGTGGTTGTTATTAGTCTGATTGTTATTAGTGGTTGTTATTAGTCTGATTGTTATTAGTGGTTGTTATTAGTCTGATTGTTATTAGTGGTTGTTATTAGTCTGATTGTTAAGTGCTGAGCTTAGACTGTGTTGTCTTTTCTGTGTAATTAAAACCTTTCTCTCTCTCTCTCCCTTTCTCACTCTATCTTTCGCCTTCCCTCTCCGTCTTCCTCTCACTCTCCCTCCCTCTACCCCTCTTCCTCCTTCCCTTTCTCACTCTTCCTCCCTCTCTCTATCTGTCTCTCTGTATCTCTCTCTATATCTCTCTGTATCTCTCTCTGTATCTCTCTCTGTATCTCTCTCTGTATCTCTCTCTCTGTATCTCTTATTCTGTATCTCTGTATCTCTCTCTGTATCTCTCTCTGTATCTCTCTCTGTATCTCTCTCTGTATCTCTTATTCTGTATCTCTGTATCTCTCTCTGTATCTCTCTCTGTATCTCTTATTCTGTCTCTCTTTCTCTCCTAGGCACCTGGAGAATAATAAAATAGAGCTGATCTCTAAGAGAGCGTTCTCTGGCCTCTTCTCGCTGAGAAAACTGTGAGAAACAAATACACAAACAAACACATAAAATACACAAACAAACATCAATAGCACAATTTCTGTATTTATTTACACACAGTTTGTGTATATACAAAAATACAAGAGACAAAGAGAAATATATATATATATATATATATATATATATATATATATATATATATATATATATATATATATATATATATATACAGAGAGACACTCACACATCTCTCTCTCTCTCTCTCTCTGTTTCTCTCTCTGTGTGTGATGGAAGTTCGATGTTATGGAAATATTTACCACTGTCCTGCTGAGCTTCAACACACACACACACACACACACACACACACACACACACACACACACACACACACACACACACACACACACACACACACACTGGATGCCCATTTGAAATCCTGCATTGCTGCTTTACATTCACACATCCTTCCACTCATCTGTTCATCCATCCATCCATCTGTGGAGAAAATGAAAGAATGGCGTTTAGTGGGAATAGAGGGGGAAACAGCTTTTCTATTTTTTTTCTTCAAGCGTAAAAGCTATGCATAGTAATGACATGACATTTCCACGTGTGAGTCAGAGAGACAGCACAACAGCTGCCTTTCTAATATCTCTGTAACATAATTACCTTTTATCTTTCAGACCCTTCAAAACACACAACATAGATTCATATTCATAGTCTTCACCCACTAAACACGGGCAGACTATAAAACCTGCTTACTCTCCAAACACTTCTTCTCAGGAAAGGTCAGTCTGAACCATCAACCACCTTCCAGAACCTGTTATAGAGACACATGAAGCTGGACATCTATACATCAGTCCACACTTAGACAAACTGTCTACCCTGGGCATTCAGGACTGTAGCTGTTCTCTCTCAGTGTGGACATCCAAGAGCTTAACATGTTTTTGAAAGATCTACGGACTCTACAAACTGGAGAAACTTGGTCCACTATTAGGAAAACACTGAATGGTGCTCACCGAAGAATCCAGAGAAAGAAGATGGTGCTGTCCAGCATGACATCGTCTTCCATTCCACCTGGATGTTCTACGTCGAGAAACAACAAATGTTTAGCACAAATACACAGCAACACGAAACCTCGTCCCAGCTGTGAAGCATGGCGGTGGTAGCTTAATGATTTGAGACCGCTTTGCTGGCTTAGAATCTGGAAGATCATTGAGGGAACAACTCCACTTTAGAGGAGAACGTAAGCACCACAGTTCAAGCAGAAGAGACATTTGGAGATGCTACAAGACAAAAAAAAAACAAAGTACGTGTCTGGAAGTGTCTGGGAAAGAAGAAGGTCTGTATTTGGAATGTCTAAGTCACAGTCCTGACCTTAAGCCTGTCGAGATGCTGACCTCAAGACGGCTGTCAGGAAAAGATCTCACTGTGTTTCAGAAGGTCCGATTATTGTCCTGTGTCCAGCAAAGAAAACCACTAAAGAGAAGCTGGAATGACTGGAACTGGGTTCAGAGGTGAGGACCACATTAACAATGATAGGAAGGAGTCAGGAGTGAAGAACCTTAACTACACTGGAGAAACCTTGCATGACCGTGACTGGAGATCATCTAAACTCTAAATGAAAGCAAAACTGGACAGTAGAATCACGACTGACTGTGTTTAATAGTGTAGATCTTTTCCACACGACCAGAACTCCCAGTACTGGGACTAAACAGTAAAGTCAGCTGACCACCTGAATGGACTAAATGACCAGGTTAACCCATCAATGGGTTTGTTCTTATTCCCTGCCGAGATTCATCGGCCTCAGGTTGTAAAATATGAGGAATCATCTTCACATGAACTGACCACCACAGAATCCTGACCTTAACCCAATTGGAAGTGTTTGGGATGACCTAGAGAAGACTTTTCAGAGTGGTTCCTGTCATCAGTCCAAGATCTCAGACTAAAAGAATATAACTTTGGACCAGCATAAACAACAGCCTAATCAAGGCTAAAGGCCCTCCAAGCAAATATTAGAGTATGAAAACAATATATATATATATATATAATGGAATGAAGCTATTTGTGGTTAGAGAGCGAGTGACTGAGAGAGAGAGAGAAAGAGAGAGAGAGAGAGAGAGAGAGAGAGAGAGTAGAGGTATATTATGCACACTCATGATCTCTCTCTTGCAGTGCAGGTGGAAAATCTGGCTGGAGTGGAATTGAAACGCTCCCAAATGCTTACTTAAGCTTCAATTTCATATTAATCACTGCACTCCATCCCACTTACCCATCTACCCATCCAGTCGTCTCTCTTTCATCTCCCTCTGTCTCTCTGGGCAGGTTTCTGAGTCAGAACCGAATCACGTCTCTGAAAGCCGGGATCTTCGCTGACCTCAACAGTCTGGAGTGGCTGTGAGTACATATTGTATATACATACATAACCGTTATTCCTAGAGCACTTTTCACGCCGATTGGAGTCTTATAGACCAGCGATACCAGAAATAGGAAAACCATGAGTATTCATTTAAAATCATATAAGATGAGGATGGAGTTACACTGGTACCATAAAGAAGTTGTTGTTGGAGTGAACCAGTATGTGTGAATGTGTTGATGTATGAAAGCGACACAGTATTAGACTGAGAGGAGAAGTTTACTGGGGGGAAGACTGTTCAGTTGAAAGGCTCCAGTTCCCTGTTGGTCCTCTTGTCTGGATAGAAGATGAGATCTGGTTGGAGACGTACAGGCTCCATACAACATCCTGCAGCACATTCACCCACAGCTGCTGCAGCTGGTCCTGTAGATCCTGAACACTCGTAGGCACTGAAGCTGACATCCCAGCTGGACCCATACACGTTGGACTGGTGATAAATCTGGTGAACAGGCCGGACACGGAAGAGTTGGGATCTGGTGGAGACGTTCCTCGGAGAACCTCACTATGTGTGGAACATTATCCTGCTGAGCTGGAAGTTCTACCATGTGGGCGTCCTGCACATACGGCTGAGCTGTTAGGGACCCTCGTATCGCTGCTAGGGCGTATCGCTGTTGTTGCGATGACTCCCCAGATCATCACACCAGTAAAGGTAGGATTGAAGCATCACCATGAGGCTCCACACTCGAACCCGACCAGTGCCGGATCCCAAACTGAACCCGGATTTAAAGATGATACGGTTCTAGGAAACTGTGGAAGCTGCTCAAGCTTGTCGACTATTCAAACAATCCTCTTTACTGGTGGTCTGCCTGGGTGGACCTAAGCCTGTTCACTGTGTGTCCTCATGTCCTCATCTTCTAACAGCTTGGTCACAGACTAGTTGGCAGACAATCTTTGGAAACGACCTCCTGTTTCTCTCGGTCTCCTGATGCACCTCTCAAATCTGTCAACTGGACAGAATATCTTCGAGCCGTGAGTCGTAGAGGCAGCAGGTCCAGCAGGTCTCTCACCAAGAGGTTCACGACCTCTGAGAGTCTTTCTATAGGAAAGCAGGAAAACATCTCAGATGTGTGGCACAGGTCCATCTGAGATCCTGCTGCCTTCTGTACCAGTTGCTATGGTTTCTCCAATGAGAGGACCATTAGAGTGATCAACTCGGTACCTGAGTATATGTTTATAATTCTAAAGACGTTTTGATCTTAATGTGTTGAAAGACAATTGGTGCCCATGTACCCAAATGTTTCAAGATGATGGATTCCAGTTTAACCCAAAGACCCAGTAAGACCAGACTAGAACTCTTCAGTGTCTATGATGGCGGATGGATTTTAACATAGCTGACTTGACTGATCAGGGCCGTCTGAGTACATCAGGACTCGTGGTGCTTGTACCCAGACGGAAAGATGAAGAGACACCGAGATGATGGATATGGAGAGGTATGTCACCGTCCTGCTGTTGAAGCTGATTGGACTCTGCCCGTCTGGAGTCAAGAGCTAATCTCTCTGTCTACCTCTCGCTCGTTCTTTCTGTGTGTGTGCTGATTGTTTCTCGCTCTGTTATCTGTGGCAGAGATTTCATGTCTCTTCAGGGATCATATTGACTCCTTCAGCTCTTCGGGAATTGTTTTCTGTTCAGTTCGATGGAGCACAATAACAGAAAATGACACACTGCGTCTCCGCCTGTATCAGCGAGAATTTGATAACTGCGACAAATGATCTAATTCCTCCGCTTTTGTAGAAACCAGTAACAAGCGTTGGAAACTCCCTCTCAGGGACAAACCATGGGCAGCAGAACGTCCACAGCCTGCCGAGGGGAATCTTCAGGGCCTGCTTGGAGTTCCGAGGAAGCCTAATGACGTCCGGAAAGATATACATCAGTTGATTTTTATTCTGTAGGTTCTTCTCTGTGGGATCCAGATACATCCAGTGGTGCTTGAAAGTTTGGAAGCCCTACATTTCTGCATAACTCTGGTCTAAAACCTTCTCAGATTTTTAAACTGGTCCTAAGAATAGATGAAGAGAACCTGATTAGACAAACCAGCCACACAATTATTAGACTTGCTTATTTGTTAACTTGATGAAAATGATCTGAAGCTTAATCTGATGGTGAAATTAGAATGGAAGTGGAGCAGCACCAACATAGGAGATCCTGGGGAACCTCAGAACACTAGCTGCTTCAGATGCTGGAAAGGGTTACAGAACCATCTCTAAAAAGTTTGGACTCCACAGTCAGTGTAGGAAATTCAGGGCCCTCGTTACCCCTCAGGAGTGGTCTATCAACAAAGATCACAATTTTAAGAGCAAAGAGTGTAACAGTCACACAGGAACCCAGGAGAACTTCTTAGCAGCTAAAGGTCACAGTGACTAATGCTAATGTTCATGAGTCCAACATCAGGAGAACACTGACCAATGCGTGGTGTAAATGGCAGGAGAGAAGTTCACTAACACTTCAAACAGAACATCACTGACCCTCTGCAGTTTGATAATAATCGTGTGGACGAGCCAGAACAATATTGGAACAATGTTTTGTGGAGAACAAAATAAAACTTTCAGGTTTAAATGAGAAGCTTTGAGTCAGGCGTCTGTGAAACATGGTGGTGGGAGTATCAGGTTTAAGTTCTGCTGCAGGACCAGCAATGATGGAACAATGAATTCTGGATTCCACAGTGAACTCTAAAGGAGAATATCAGGTCTGTGAACTGGATCTCAGGAGAACGTGGGTCCTACAGCAGAACTACGACGGTTAAAGGAGAATAAAGTTAATGTTTGGAGAGACCGAGTCAAAGTCCAGATCTTAATCTTATAGAATCCTTAACTGAGTGAGCTAAACTGCTGTAGGCTGAATGGGTGGAGCTAAACTGCTGTAGACTGAATGGGTGAAGCTAAACTGCTGTAGACTGAATGGGTGGAGCTAAACTGCTGTAGACTGAATGGGTGGAGCTAAACTGCTGTAGGCTGAATGGGTGAAGCTAAACTGCTGTAGACTGAATGGGTGAAGCTACACTGCTGTAGACTGAACAGGTGGAACTAAACTGCTGTAGACTGAACAGGTGGAGCTAAACTGAGGTAGACTGAATGGGTGGAGCTAAACTGCTGTAGGCTGAGTGGGTGGAGCTAAACTGCTGTAGACTGAATGGGTGGAGCTAAACTGCTGTAAAAAACGGGAAGCACATCACATATTGAGGTACATGTGGCTTCAGGGTCCTAGACCCGGTCAGATTCTACTGCTGTGGCTGTGTTTTCTCTACATGGTGCCACGAATGGAGCTGTTTGGCCGTGAGTAGAGACAACCTTCATAAATATTCTGATTGGCTCCATACAGGAAGGTGTTTATCCTGGAAACGGGCTGCTGCGGCAGATACTCGGTCTTCTGAGGCGCTGGGCGAAAGCGTGTTTCATTTTGGTGTGTTTGTTCTGCAGGATCCTGGATGAGAACCGAATCTCTTACCTGCGTCAGAAGTCTTTCGAGGGCCTGAAGTCTTTATTCTTCCTGTGAGAGCTTCATTCTTCATCAACCTCTCTTCACTGAACACTTCAAACACAACCAACGCACTTAACCTGCCTCTGTGTGTGTGTGTAGGTCTCTCCTGAATAATTCTGTGGAACAGCTACCCAAGACCTCGCTCTGCCATGAGATGCCCCGACTTAACTGGCTGTGAGTGTCCACTATATATCAGCTCCATTGACCATACAGGACCTCCACTCACTGTCCACTGTATCAGCTCCAAGGACCATACAGGACCTCCACTCACTGTCCACTGTATCAGCTCCACTGACCATACAGGACCTACACTCACTGTCCCCTGTATCAGCTCCACTGATCATACAGGACCTCCACTCACTGTCCACTGTATCAGCTCCACTGACCATACAGGACCTCCACTCACTGTCCACTGTATCAGCTCCACTGACCATACAGGACCTCCACTCACTGTCCACTGTATCAGCTCCACTGACCATACAGGAGCTCCACTCACTGTCCACTGTATCAGCTCCACTGACCATACAGGAGCTCCACTCACTGTCCACTGTATCAGCTCCACTGACCATACAGGACCTCCACTCACTGTCCACTGTATCAGCTCCACTGACCATACAGGAGCTCCACTCACTGTCCACTGTATCAGCTCCACTGACCATACAGGAGCTCCACTCACTGTCCACTGTATCAGCTCCACTGACCATACAGGAGCTCCACTCACTGTCCACTGTATCAGCTCCACTGACCATACAGGAGCTCCACTCACTGTCCACTGTATCAGCTCCACTGACCATACAGGACCTCCACTCACTGTCCACTGTATCAGCTCCACTGACCATACAGGACCTCCACTCACTGTCCACTGTATCAGCTCCACTGACCATACAGGACCTCCACTCACTGTCCACTGTATCAGCTCCACTGACCATACAGGAGCTCCACCTACTGTCCACTGTTCATATATGGAAATAACGTTTCAATTACACTCGTTTTTCTCTCACTCCTTCACTTGTATGATGCCGCGTCTGTGTGTTCTGGTGTTCACAGGGAGCTGGAGGGTAACCGGATCTCCTCGCTGTGGTCGTCCAGTTTTAAGAACTGCTCCTCTCTCACTGTGCTGTAAGTGAGAAGATCTCCTAAACTACCAACCAGGTCAACGTACAACGCTGGAGTGAGGCATGTTACTGTGCCTTTAAGATTCATATATGCAAATGAGCTCCGTTGTGTAGGCAGAATGGGTGGAGCTAAACTGCCGTAGACTGAATAGGTGGGGCTAAACTGAACTGCTGTAGACTGAATGGGTGGGGCTAAACTGCTGTAGGCTGAATGGGTGGGGCTAAACTGAAATGCTGTAGGCTGAATGGGTGGAGCTAAACTACCGTAGACTGAATGGGTGGAGCTAAACTACTGTAGGCTGAATGGGTGGAGCTAAACTGCTGTAGGCTGAATGGGTGGAGCTAAACTGCTGTAGGCTGAAAGGGTGGAGCTAAACTGAACCACTGTTGACTGACTGGGAGGAGCTAAACTGCTGTAAGATGAATGGGTGGAGCTAAACTGCTGTAGGCTGAATAGGTGGAGCTAAACTGAACCGCTGTAAACTGACTGGGAGGAGCTAAACTGCTGTAGGCTGAATGGGTGGAGCTAAACTGCTGTAGGCTGAAAGGGTGGAGCTAAACTGAACCACTGTTGACTGACTGGGAGGAGCTAAACTGCTGTAAGATGAATGAGTGGAGCTAAACTGCTGTAGGCTGAATAGGTGGAGCTAAACTGAACTGCTGTAGGCTGAATGGGTGGAGCTAAACTGAACTGCTGTAGGCTGAGTGGGTGGAGCTAAACTGCTGTAAGCTGAATGGGTGGGGCTAAACTGAACTGCTGTAGGCTGAGTGGGTGGAGCTAAACTGCTGTAAGCTGAATGGGTGGGGCTAAACTGAACTGCTGTAGGCTGAGTGGGTGGAGCTAGAAAGTAAGATACTAATCTGTCCATCTGATGCCCGGTCCAGTCTTGTGGTGCTGGTCAGCGTTTGTGTTGGAGCTCCAGCCCACCTGAACCAGGCCATTAAGGGCTGGCGGACCAGATTACCTGGCTCAGGTGTGCAGGACGCTGGAAGGGAAGGAAAATCTGTTAATAATTTTAGGTACAACCTGCTCCACTGTCACAGGTCGTTACGACCACGGCGGTCAAGCGTCTGGACTCATCTGTGGTCAGTTTTTAATTAGCAGCCTCTGAAATAGATTCGACTTTCGGGATGCAGCAGTAACGTATCCCAAACTCGTCCTCCAGTAAGAGGTTTCAGGGGTTCGGAGACCCCTGTGGTGAAAGTGTGTTTATTTATTATTTATTATATATCAATTTATTTAAATCAAAACAAAAACATTTTTGTTGTTTTTGACATTTTTATATAGTTTTAATACAACAGCTGCCGTTTACACTGTGTACCAATATCAAGACGAATGGACCAATAGAAATGCTGCAAAATAGCTTGCGAAGAATTCTGGTTCCATTGACTTGCATAGAAAGCGAAGATGGTTTTTGGCCTCTACTGTAAAGTTCCTGTTTTTGGAAATACTTGTTTTTCTTTGAGCTGTCCTGGGACTGATCCCAGACAAAGTGACCGTAGCCGTTGAGCCAATTCCCATTCGTCAACACTACCGGGTCCTGATCCTAATGGATCTAATGGGCTTCTCCAGGGGCTCCACTGGCCTACATCGGTGCTTCAGAGGGACGGGAATTGACCGAAAGGCCGTTGCGGGACCTCCACTCACTGTCCACTGTATCAGCTCCACTGACCATACAGGACCTCCACTCACTGTCCACTGTATCAGCTCCACTGACCATACAGGACCTCCACTTACAGACTGTAGTGTAGTGACACTGACATGGTGGTGATGTGTTAGTGTGTGTTGTGCTGGTGTGAGTGGATCAGACACAGCAGTGCTGCTACTGGAGTGTTTAAACACTGTGTCCACTCACTGTCCACTCTATTAGACACTCCTACTACTTGCTGGTCCACCTTGTAGATGTAAAGTCAGAGACAGTAGCTCATCTGCTGCTGCACAGTTTGTGTTCCTCTAGTCCTTCATCAGTGGACACAGGACGCCGCCCACAGGACACTGCTGTCCGGATAGTTTTGGTTTGGTTTAAACACTCCAGCAGCAGCACTGCTGTTACTGATCCACTCACACCAGCAAAACACACACTACTAACTCACCATCACCAATAAAATATACAGAGAATCAGATGAACGACAGTCTGTAAGTGTAGGTCCTGTATGGGAAGGTAGTGATACAGTTTACCTGTACACAGGTAGGTGAAGGTGGTGTTACAGTTTATCTGTACACAGGTAGGTGAAGGTAGTGTTACAGTTTACCTGTACACAGGTAGGTGAAGGTAGTGTTACAGTTTACCTGTACACAGGTAGGTGAAGGTGGTGTTACAGTTTACCTGCAGCATTTGATGATAGGAACCCCGTGCCAACTGTAGAGCATGGAGGTGGATCTGCTATGCTTTGGGGTGGTGCAGCAGCCGGTGGGACTAGGTACACTGCACAGGTAGATAGAAGAATGGCCTCCCCTCAATATCAGCAAATTCTGGAAGCAAGCGAGATGCAGACAGTTCCAAAGCTGGTTCTGGTTCTGTATATTGTCGCTGTCCAAAGAGAAACATTGTGTATCTCCATTCTAGATCATTTGAAGGCAGCAGCTGGTATTTATCTCCACACACATAGCGCTGAGGAGAAAGTAAACACAGAGATGAACTCACTCCAGATCTCCTAATCGAGCGGAGACACGCAGAATTAATGTCATCACCCCGACTGAGCGCTCATAAACACACACTCAGTCATTACCTCTCTGACTCAGTGGATAATGAGGCCAACCAGCAGAGCACTCCTATTACAGACCCCACACACAGTTCACCTGTTCCTCTTTACATTCCGCGCACTCCGTCACCTGCTGGGCTGCGACTACGCCAGCTGAGGCGGCCGGTGTTGGTGTCCTGGAGGCTGACTTACGACAAACGAGCCGTCCAGCGTCTTTAACTGTCTCGAGCTGCCGCGCTTACAGAGGATTTCATCAGAATCTTTTCATCAGAGGGGCGTATACACATCACTGCTGATTGGCCAACACCTCTGACACCTACCTCAAACACTGTTTTGATAAAGCATGTTGTTCAACGCGGAAATCAGAGCGAACGTTAAGTGAACGTGCAAACCTGACCTGAAGAACCCATTACTGACCTCAACAATCACAAACCTGACCTGAAGAACTCAATACTGACCCCAAACAATCACAAACATGACCTGAAGAACTCAATACTGACCCCAATAATCACAAGCCTGACCTGAAGAACTCAATACTGACCCCAAACAATCACAAACCTGACCTGAAGAACCCATTACTGACCTCAACAATCACAAACCTGACCTGAAGAACTCAATACTGACCCCAAACAATCACAAACATGACCTGAAGAACTCAATACTGACCTCAAACAATCACAAACCTGACCTGAAGAACTCAATACTGACACCAAACAATCACAAACATGACCTGAAGAACTCAATACTGACCTCAAACAATCACAAACCTGACCTGAAGAACTCAATACTGACACCAAACAATCACAAACATGACCTGAAGAGCTCATTACAGACCCCAACAATCACAAACCTGACCTGAAGAACTCAATACTGACCCCAAACAATCACAAACATGACCTGAAGAACTCAATACTGACCTCAAACAATCACAAACCTGACCTGAAGAACTCAATACTGACCCCAAACAATCACAAACCTGACCTGAAGAACTCAATACTGACCTCAAACAATCACAAACCTGACCTGAAGAACTCAATACTGACACCAAACAATCACAAACCTGACCTGAAGAGCTCATTACAGACCCCAACAATCACAAACCTGACCTAAAGAACTCAATACTGACCTCAAACAATCACAAACCTGACCTGAAGAACTCAATACTGACCCCAAACAATCACAAACCTGACCTGAAGAACTCAATACTGACCTCAAACAATCACAAACCTGACCTGAAGAACTCAATACTGACACCAAACAATCACAAACCTGACCTGAAGAGCTCATTACAGACCCCAACAATCACAAACCTGACCTAAAGAACTCAATACTGACCTCAAACAATCACAAACCTGACCTGAAGAACTCAATACTGACCCCAAACAATCACAAACCTGACCTGAAGAACTCAATACTGACCCCAAACAATCACAAACCTGATCTGAAGAACTCAGTACTGACCTCAACAATCACAAACCTGACCTGAAGAACTCAATACTGACCCCAAACAATCACAAACCTGATCTGAAGAACTCAGTACTGACCTCAACAATCACAAACCTGACCTGAAGAACTTAATACTGACCCCAACAATCACAAACCTGACCTGAAGAACTTAATACTGACCCCAACAATCACAAACCTGACCTGAAGAATTCATTACAGACCCCAACAATCACAAACCTGACCTGAAGAATTCATTACAGACCCCAACAATCACAAACCTGACCTGAAGAACTCAATACTGACCCCAACAATCACAAACCTGACCTGAAGAACTCAATACTGACCCCAACAATCACAAACCTGACCTGAAGAACTCAGTACTGACCTCAACAATCACAAACCTGACCTGAAGAACTTAATACTGACCCCAACAATCACAAACCTGACCTGAAGAACTTAATACTGACCCCAACAATTACAAACCTGACCTGAAGAATTCATTACAGACCCCAACAATCACAAACCTGACCTGAAGAATTCATTACAGACCCCAACAATCACAAACCTGACCTGAAGAACTCAATACTGACCCCACCGATCACATGACAATACATTTGATATCAGTTTAGAGGGAACATGTGTTCGTGGTGAAGCTCCTGCAGATGTCAGCCTGAGGTGAACGTCTTGCTCCCGGTTCCTCGGCTGATCCGCAGGTTGAAATTAGATGTAAATGGAGATTTGAGTCCGAGCTGAATTATTTAAGCCTGAGCAGAACTCCCAGAAGATTAAAGGCGCACGGAATAAATAAATCACTCCGTGTCGTACATATTCATCAAGGGTATCTCCGTTTCCGCCTCACGCTGAATCAGGACCGGGCTTTGATAGGAGCTGCAGGTGTGTGCGTGTGTCGGAGCGTCGCTGGGATGGGGGCGGAATGTGGCCTGGATGTTCCCCTCAGGCTGTAACACTCACAGCCCCGCAACTTCCCTCCCACATCAAAGAGAAAGACGCTGTCAGTCTAGCAGCTAACGGCGCTAACGAGCGGTCAGAACGCTGCATGTTCACCCTTCATCTTTTCTTCATCTTTTTCCATACAGTCCATACGGACCACTCTTCCGGAATACCGCACACTGTAGGGTTTAGATACGCTGCCTCGCGAAGGCGTTCAAAACCTTTCAAAGTCATCTGCAGCACTTTCTTGTGACTGACCTTCATAAGGAATCGATATTTTTAATGAAAACTGGGCACGTATTCAACCTCCTCCGCTGCGGAAGCTCCCGTGGTTGAATACTTTTGCAAGTCACTGTAATGGAATTCCGATCTATTGAAACCCAAGAGGTTAAAGGAAAAAAAAGGATTTTACTCTAAAAGACCAGCATCAGAATCATTCCGATGGAACTCTGACTCATAACAGGGAGGACAGCGCCATTGCCATTCCGACTCCAGGCCCGGAACGCCTGCTACAGCGCTATGTAGCTTCGGGAGACCATGCTCGAGACCTCCTGCCAGAACTGCATTAGGATTGACGGCCCCTTGACGGACGCCAAATACTGTTCCTGTTCAGCATCTACAAGAAGAAGCAGCTCGGCGTTCCCAGCATGAACATCCCAGCAGAGGCTGAGACTAGACGTAATCGGAAGCAACCTAGAGAGAGTAACCGAGACCGGGACATCTGGGACTGATTTTTACTGGAGACCTTAAAGAGATAAAAGGAATGCTGGACAGGGAACAGGAAACTCCCAAGGCAGAGTCTTTATCCTGGTAACGGTATCTCTGGAAGATTGTGTATCCTTATCTGTAGTTGTCCCGGATGTACCTGTTTCATACATGCGACTGTAGGGGGAGCCCAAGAGCAAAGTCCTCACACAGTTCTGCACAGTGCATCCCACAGCTGCTGGAGGGAGCGTGGAGGAGGATCCATAGAGCCAACACCACCATCCAGGTGGTCCCATAGTTGCTCAACAGGGTTCCAGTCTGGGGAATTAGGGGTGCAGAGTAGATTAGCTCGTCCAACCAGTGTGGGACATTTCTAGTCGTGGGACGTGTCTCATTGTCTTGCTGGAAGATCCCATTCGCCCCAGAGAAGACCATCAGCATGTATGGTGTACGTGACCTGCAAGAATGGATTCAGACCCGAATGGGTTGAGAGGGTCTTCCACATGGATGAGTGGGTCCAGAGAACGTTCCCCAGACCAGAACCTACTCCACCTGTTGATACTATGTTTTTGTGAATGGGTCCAGTATGACAAAACATAATACATATATTACATATGTCGTCTCTGTCCAAAGGAAAGCATATGTCTCCATTTTTTGTCAATTTTCTATTTTCTTCATCATTTGAACACCACAGTCAATGTTCCCATTCTGTGAGAATTCCAAGATGAATGGACCAACAGAAGTGCTCCAAAATAGGTTGGAAAAAAATCCGGCTCCATTGACTTACATTGAAAGTAAAGACAGTTTTTGCTCTCTCCTGTAAAGTTACTGTTTTGGAGAGCACTGATACACACGTTCATCATTTACAAGGAAGACGTCCACCCCAAATGCTCATCACCATGTTTACACTCACAATGGCCACTCAATTCCACAGAGAAGCTGCTCCGTTAGCATCTCTGAGCTTCTACTGAAGTGTCCTCAGGGAGTCTAACGAGCTGCCGGACGCAGATTATTCCGTGGAAGTAGTTACAGTCAGGGATTTACTCTCAGCGGCCCTCAGATCCCAACTTCCTTCCCTGGAACTGACCGGCTG
>CM038726.1:1550843-1575843 GCA_021613375.1 Megaleporinus macrocephalus
TAATCCAGTATGAATCTGCAGTGTGTGTAGTGTTTACAGTCTGACAGTAATAACTGTGGAGTGATTATAATCCAGTATGAATCTGCAGTGTGTGTAGTGTTTCTAAAGCCTGACAGGTGCTGAGAGGACAGGTGTTGTGAATCAGTGGTCCTGAGTGGGGTGCTGTATGGATGAGCCTGGTCTTCTGTGTGTGTTTATTCAGGAACATCTCCAACAACCCCCTGACGCTCGTCTACGAGAACCAGTTCGACAGCTTCGTCAACCTCCAGTCGCTGTGCGTCTCCAGTTCTACTCCTCAGAGATGATCTGATTATAGATCTCACCATTCACAAACTGATACATCACTGTGGAAGTTCAGCAGAAACCACCTTCATATCTCCACTCACTGACCACTGTATCAGCTCCACTGACCATACAGGACCTCCACTCACTGTCCACTGTATCAGCTCCACTGACCATACAGGACCTCCACTCACTGACCACTGTATCAGCTCCACTGACCATACAGGACCTCCACTCACTGTCCACTGTATCAGCTCCACTGACCATACAGGACCTCCACTCACTGTCCACTGTATCAGCTCCACTGACCATACAGGACCTCCACTCACTGTCCACTGTATCAGCTCCACTGACCATACAGGACCTCCACTCACTGACCACTGTATCAGCTCCACTGACCATACAGGACCTCCACTCACTGTCCACTGTATCAGCTCCACTGACCATACAGGACCTCCACTCACTGACCACTGTATCAGCTCCACTGACCATACAGGACCTCCACTCACTGACCACTGTATCAGCTCCACTGACCATACAGGACCTCCACTCACTGTCCACTGTATCAGCTCCACTGACCATACAGGACCTCCACTCACTGTCCACTGTATCAGCTCCACTGACCATACAGGAGCTCCACTCACTGTCCACTGTATCAGCTCCACTGACCATACAGGACCTCCACTCACTGTCCACTGTATCAGCTCCACTGACCATACAGGACCTCCACTCACTGTCCACTGTATCAGCTCCACTGACCATACAGGAGCTCCACTTACAGACTGTAGTTCATCTGATTCTCTGTATACTTTATTACTCTGTTCTTTAATGATCAGGACCCCCACAGGACCCCCACAGAGCAGATACTATTAGGGAGGTGGGTCATTCTCAGCACTGCATTGACACTGACGTGGTGCTGGTGTGTTAGTTAGTGTGTGTTGTGCTGGTGTGAGTGGATCAGACACAGCAGTGCTGCTGCTGCTGGAGTGTTTAAACACCTCAGTGTCACTGCTGGACTGAGAATCGTCCACCAACCAAAACTATCCAGACAGCAGTGTCCTGTGGGTGGCGTCCTGTGGTAGGTTTCCTGTAGCTAGCATCGCATGGCCAGTGTCCTGTGTGTGATGTCCTGTGGGCAGCGTCTTGTGGTTAATGTCCCGTGTTCGGCGTCCTGTGGGCAGCATCCTGTGTGGTCATCCTGTGGTTAACGTCTTGTGGTCGGTGTCTTGTAGGCAGCATCCTGTGGGCAGCGTCCTTTGCCCAGTGTCCTGTGGGCAGCGCCCTGTGGTTGGCATTCTGTGGCCAGCATCCTGTATCCAGCGTCCAGTGTCCTGTAGTCAGTGTCCTGTGGGTGGCATCCTGCGGTCGACGTCCTTTGGCCAGCGTCCTGTGTATAGTGTCTTGTATGCAGTGTTTTGGGGTCAGTGTCCTGTGGGTGGCGTCCTGTGGTCAATGTCCTGTGGTCAATGTCCTATGGTCAACGTTCTGTGGTCAGTGTCCTGTGGTCAATGTCCTGTGTATAGTGTCTTGTAGGCAGTGTTTGGGGTCAGTGTCCTATGAGTAGCGCCCTGTGCCCAGTGTCCTGTCATCAATGTCCTGTGGTCAATGTCCTATGGTCAACGTTCTGTGGTCAATGTCCTGTGGGCGGCGTCCTGTGTCCACTGATGAAGGACTAGAGGAACACAAACTGTGCAGCAGCAGATGAGCTACTGTCTCTGACTTTACACCTACAAGGTGGACCAGCAAGTAGTAGGAGTGTCTAATAGAGTGGACAGTGAGTGGACACAGTGTTTAAACACTCCAGCAGCAGCCCTGCTGAGTCTGATCCACTCCACTCTGGTCCTGTGGTGGTCCTGTGGGGGTCCTGATCATTAAAGAACAGAGTAATAAAGTATACAGAGAATCAGATGAACTACAGTCTGGAAGTGGAGCTGCTGTATGGTCAGTGGAGCTGATGGACTGCACGGTGGGGTGAATGTTCTGATCTGTACGTACCGGAGTTGTCAAATCAGACTTTTCTCTAATGACCTTTTCTAAATGAATGAATTCGTTTCTGGTTTAAGAACATTATGCAGGGTTTTCATAAAAAGATACATATTTATTCTAATTTATGCACCTTACAGGTACTTGTAACCACGAGCGTGAATTTCTACAAGTCAAATTAAGTTATCACACTCTGCACTGACTCGAGGAAAAAATTAATTACATGCGAAAGTAATTTGCTGCATCTTAATTCGGCCTGAAGCGCCGCTACCAAAACGTATGTACTCCCTGATTTATTGCTCTACCTGGACACGACAGGATGGAGAGCTTGAAAAGTTTCGAAAGGAAAACAAAACCAGGTGGGAAGAATAAACAGACGCGGTGTGTACGCGCCAAAACAGCCGGGGAATGATGTTCAGTGTGTTTGGGGGTCTGTCCTGAGTGACTTCAGGTAGTTTGTAGGCTGTAGGTTAAACAAAACCATAATATTTGGGTTCAACAGAAAATGAATAGGATCCTATGGGAGGAAGGAGGGATGAATAAACGACAAATAGAGGAGTGCAGGTCAGTATGTATATGGATTAGAGGTTGGGGATCAGCTCTGAGTGAGTACAGGCAGTTTGGAGGTTGTAGGTCAATTGAAACCATAATGTTTGGGTTTCTGCCGAAAATGAATGGGATCCTATGGGAGGAAGGAGGGATGAATAAATGACAGGTAGAAGAGTGAAGGTCAGTGTGTATATGGATTAGAGGTTGGGGGTCTGCTCTGAGTGAGTTCAGGTAGTTCAGAGAGTGTAGGTTAAACAAAACTAGTGTTTGGGTTCAGCAGAAAATGAACAGGATCCTATGGGAGGAACGAGGGATGAATAAACGACAAGTAGCCTAGTGCAGGTCAGTGTGGTTGGGGATCAGCTCTGAGTGAGTACAGGCAGTTTGGAAGTTGTATGTTAAATTAAACCATAATATTTGGGTTCAAAAGAAAATGAATGGGATCCTATGGGAGGAAGGAGGGATAAATAAATGACAAATAGAGGAGTGCAGGTCAGTATGTATATGGATTAGAGGTTGGGGTCTGCTCTGAGTGAGTTCAGGTAGTTCAGAGAGTGTAGGTTAAACAAAACTAGTGTTTGGGTTCAGCAGAAAATGAATGGGATCCTATGGAAGGAACGAGGGATGAATAAACGACAAGTAGAGGAGTGCAGGTCAGTATGTATGTGGATTCGTGTTTGGGCATCCGCCTTAAAAGAATACATGCAGTTTGGAGGCTGTAGTTTAATTGAAACCGTAATGCTTGGGTTCAGTCGAAAATGAATGGGTTTCTATAGGAGGGAGCGAGGGATGAATAAACGACAAACAGAGGAGTAGAGGTCATCCCTCTTTTCTTCCCCTACAGTCCCATTCATTTTCACACAAACCTCATGGCCAACAACCTGTATGTACTCTTTTAGGGCAGATCCCCAAACTCTGATCTTCAGACATACTGACCCGCACTCCTCTATTTGTTGTTTATTCATCCCTCGTTCCTCCCATAGAGTCCAATTCATTTTCAGCCAAACCCAAATATTACGGTATTAATAATAATAATAATAATAATAATAATAATAATAATAATAATAATAATAATAATAATAATCACTTGACTTTACTAGGTTGCTCCAGGTTGTTCATTCGCTCAGCTCAGTGACGCCCCCTTGTGTTGCATGTATGGAAATGGTCTTGTAATGGTCTGAAACTGGGCTGATGGGAGGCTGTTGTCGTGCAGGAGCATGGAGGAGGTGGAGATTCCGAACATCAGCATCCGAATGTTCCGCTCCCTCAGCAACCTCTCCCACATGTGAGTCTCCACTAATCTGGAATGTTTCAAATTTAACAGACTGTCATTTTCCATATACACGTGTTGGACCTCAGTCCCGCGTCTGGAAGGTCATTCCTGATTCTGGTTTCCGGGCAGTGAGTGTGTTTCTGCCGGGTGTGGAATTTTGTGTTCTGAAAAGAAAAAGAAAAGAAGGAAAGAATGACCTTCCTGGGGGTCAACAAGGGGTCAGTGTGATCTGTCTATCCGTCAAAGAGAACGTGAGGAACCTGAGAACGTGACGTTGACCAACAGAGTGTCCTCCTATTGGTCAACGTCAGGGAACTTGTATGCTCAACATCAAGGAACTCAGGGAACATCAGGGAACTCACTCTGTCCTCCTATTGGTCAACGTCAGGGAACTCACTCTGTCCTCCTATTGGTCAACGTCAGGGAACTCACTCTGTCCTCTTATTGGTCAACGTCAGGGAACTCACTCTGTCCTCTTATTGGCCACCGTCAAGGAACTTGCACGGTCCTCCTATTGGCCACCGTTAAGGAACTCACTCTGTCCTTCTATTGGTCAACGTCAGGGAACTCACTCTGTCCTCCTATTGGCCGCCGTCAAGGAACTTACACGGTCCTCCTATTGGTCACCATCAAGGAACTCACTCTGTCCTCCTATTGGTCAACATCAGGGAACCAACACTGTCCTGCTATTGGTTAACATCAAGGAACTCACTCTGTCCTATTGGTCAACGTCAGGGAACTCACTCTGTCCTCCTATTGATTGACCTCAGGGAACTCACTCTGTCCTCCTATTGATAGACCTCAGGGAACTCACTCTGTCCTCCTATTGGTTGACCTCAGGGAACTCTCTCTGTCCTCCTATTGATCACCGTCAAGGAACTTGCACGGTCTTCCTATTGGTCAACGTCAGGGAATGCACTCTGTCCTCATATTGATCAATGTCAGGGAACGCACTCTGTTCTCATATTGGTCAACGTCAGGGAACGCTCTCTGTCCTCATATTGATCAATGTCAGGGAACGCACTCTGTTCTCATATTGGTCAACGTCAGGGAACGCACTCTGTTCTCGTATTGGTCAACGTCATGGAACGCACTCTGTTCTCGTATTGGTCAACGTCACGGAACGCACTCTGTTCTCGTATTGATCAACGTCAGGGAACGCACTCTGTTCTCGTATTGGTCAACGTCAGGGAACGCACTCTGTTCTCGTATTGGTCAACGTCAGGGAACTCACTCTGTCCTCCTATTGGTCATTTTCAGGGAATTCTCTCTGTCCTCCTATTGGTTGACTTCAAGGAACTCACTCTGTCCTCCGATTGGTCAAAGTTAAGGAACTCACTCTGTCCTCCTAGTGGACAACATGAAGGTACTCACTCTGTCCTCCTGTTGGCAAATGTCATGGAGCTCACTCTGTCCTTCTACTGGACAACATGAAGGAACTCACTCTGTTCTTGCATTGGTCACTATCAGGGAACTCACTCTGTGGTCCTATTGGCCAAGCATGTTACTCTGTCTCTCTATTGAATACCGTCAGGAACGCATCATAGGAGACAACAAATTCGGCCACAACGTACAAAATATTTAGACCTTCTAGACTCTCAGATGCCACATCACTCTTCTCTCACCCTAACTGACCTGCCCCTCATTACCAAAGTCACACTCAGACCTTATGCTGGAAATTGGTCGGATACAACCAAATCCTAGCATAAATCATACCATGTATATATATATATGGTATAACCACTCCGGTCAGCCACGATTGGTCGAGCAGAGCCAGTCAGAGGCTTTTATATGATGCACCAGCTCCGGGAGCAGCAGAGCCGATGAGGGCAGTGACAGGTCACCCCGTAATAAAGAAACTGAAGATCTAAAAAAGAAAGGAATTCAATTTGAGCTTCGGAAGCTGTTGCAGTAATGATGAGCGTCCCCGGCCAACGCTCCCGTTTCACGGTCTCCGACAGCGGAGGGGCTGCGTCCCTCGTCCCCGCGTAGGCGGCGGGTTTTCATTTAGAAACCTCTGGGAAGACCTTTTCTTTTCTGTCTTCCTGCTCTTTCGTTTTTCTCCTGAGGCCCCGCAGGTGAACTCATCAATTCTACAGCTATTATGTCTGACAGGGAGAGTGCGGTAGGGAGGGAGGGAGGGAGGGAAGGAGGGAAGGAGGGAGGGAGGTGGACACTATGTTTATGGTGAGTAAACACCGCGATGGCTCGCGGCTGCGAGGATTATCAGTCTTATGCGAGCTGCAGCCTCGCCTTTGTTCTGAAACAATCACGTACTGTCTGAACTGCGCCCAAACACACGGCTCTGTTCAGACGTCTCCGAACGCGGAAGCTCGGACCGATAGTCCGGTCTACTCCTGGCCCGCCGAGCGCCGGGACCCGTTTATGCCTCCCGCAGATAACTCGGCACACCGGCATGCCGAATTACATCCTTCCCAATTTGCAGATTCACAGCCCTTCCCTTCCTCCTCCGGGGAGATAGCTCACCTTAAAGACAACGAGCTTTGTTTTTCTCCGCAGGCGGGTTCGGTGGGAATGCCACCTCCCGTCACTGACAGGGAAGAGTACTCCAGGTGGAGGAGCTCAGAGCCGCTCAATTTTTCAACGGGAGAACCGTTAAAACCGGCAAAAAGTTGAGGGTTCTGCAAACTCGCTGCCTGTCAGACTAGCACAGCGATGGGAAAATTGACAGTTACTACTCGGTCAACTTCAAGGAACTCACTCCGTCCTCCTATTGATCAACGTCCTCTGCCAACGCTTTGGGAGGTTAGAGAACCAGCCTTGTGACCGGAAGGTCTTCGGTTCGATCCCATGAACAGACAGGGCACGACTGAAGGGCCCCTGAGCAAGACACCGAACCCCTGACTGCTCCCCGGGTGCTGTGGTAGGGCTGCCCACTGCTCCGGGCAAGGGTGCTCACTGCCCCCAAGTGTCTGTTCACTGGTGTGTTCACTGCACCAATGGGTTGAATGCGGAGATCCTGAATTTCCCTCAGTCAATCAATAAAGTCAAGGAACCCACTCTGTCTTCCTATTGGTTAACATCAAGGAACTCACTCTTTCCTCCAATTGGTCAATGTCAAGGAACTCACTCTGTCCTCTTATTGGTCAACATCAAGGAACTCGTTCTGTCCACCTATTGGTCAACGTCAAGGAGCTTGCTCTTTCCTCATATTGGTCAACATCAAGGAACTCACTCTGTCCTCCTATTGGTCAACATCAAGGAACTCACTCTGTCCTCCTCTTGATCAACATCAAGGAATTTGTTCAGTCCTATTGGTCAACATCAAGAAACTCCCTCTGTCTTTCTATTGGTCAACATCAAGGAACTCACTCTGTCCTCCTCTTGGTCAACATCAAGGAACTCACTCTGTCCTGCTATTGGTCAACGTCAAGGAACCCACTCTGTCCTCCTATTGATCAACATCAAGGAACTTGTTCTGTCCTATTGGTCAACGTCAAGGAACCCACTCTGTCCTCCTATTGGTCAATGTCAGCTCTCTGGCCCTGTTGATGTTATTCTCCTGGGACCAGTGCATCAGCATGTTGTTAGATAGATAGATAGATAGATAGATAGATAGATAGATAGATACACTTACTGCCTGTGTAAATAATTTGCTCAGGATCAGATTCTGGAGACAATTGTTTTCAAATGTCCACCGAGTGTGTCTCCTCTGTTTAGATGACGGTTTGTGTTTATGTCCAGTTATTTTAAACGCTTCGAGTACTGCGGCTACTCCCCGAACGTGCGGAGCTGCAAGCCCAACACTGACGGCATCTCCTCCTTCGAGAACCTGCTGGCCAACATCATCCTGCGGGTGTTCGTCTGGGTGGTGGCCTTCATCATCTGCTTCGGAAATGTCTTCGTGATCTGCCTGCGCTCCTGCATCGTCTCCGAGAACCAGCACCACACCATGGCCATCAAATCCCTCTGCTGTAAGTCCCGCTCAAAGCGAATGCTGTTTAGGTTTTTAACTACGGGGGGCTGGAAACAAAGGGAGAACAGCGAGGGTCCTAAAACTGAGCCCTGTGGAACGCCACTCTGCACTAGCATTTCCAACCGCAGTGTGTCCTTCTGCTTTCACACACATCTCTTCTCTTCGTTAACTGAATGAAAATCATAAGAACATACAGTACTGTGCAAACGTCAGAGACCCCCCCTTTACTGATTCACTGTCCCGGTGAAAGATAGTCTACTCACATAAAGTCCCAAAACTGATTAGGAGCTTCAGAGAACATGGAGCTCCTAACAACCACCTGGAAGACCTGCTAGACCCACTAGCACTCGGCCCATCAGCACTTTGATCTTTTAGGTTTCCTGTTGGCCAAGATACTCACACATCCCACCTGCTGAGACACCCACACATATACACACACACCCACACACATAGACATACACACACGCAGACACGCAAACACACACACACACATACACAGACACACATATACACAGACACACACACACACACTAACACACATACACGCACAAACAGACACACACACACACATACATGCACAAACACACACACACACACACACACACACACACACACACACACACACACACACACATATACACAGAAACAAACACAGATATGCACACACTCACTCATACACACACACACACACGAACACACACACATACAAACACAGAAATACACCCAGATACACACACACAGAAATACATACACACACAGATACACAGACACACACAGACACACACACACAGAAAAACACAGATACACACACACACTAACATACACACACACAGATACACACACACAGAAACACACACAGATACACACGCACAAACAGACACATACAAACACACACACACACACACACACACACACACATATACACAGACACACATACACACACATACATGAGCAAACAGACAAACACACACATATACACAGAAACAAACACAGATATGCACACACTCACACATACACACACACAAGTACACACACACACAAAGGGGAAAAGCTGTTTTCTATGTTTACTCAGATCACAGCCTGTCTGTTCTATCCTGTCTCTGCCAGACAGACATCTAATCCCTCAACACATCATCATCTACAATAACATCCAGCCTGTGTGTGTGTGTGTGTCTGTGTGTGTGTGTGTGTGTGTGTGTGTGTGTCTGTGTGTGTGTGTCTCTGTGTTATATAGTTTAGCCACTGGACTGTCAAAACCCTCTGTGTGTGTGTGTGTGTGTGTGTTTGTGTGTGTGTGTGTGTGTGTGTGTGTGTGTGTGTTTGTGTGTGTGTGTGTGTGTGTGTGCCTGTGTGTGTTTTCATACAATCCTTGAACTGAAACGTAACCAACAACAAACCACTGCCTGCGTTGCAGCCCTGCTTTATCAGAAGCTCCACATTTCATTTCATTTATATCTGAAAGAGCCAAAGCGCCGCGGTCTGGTTCCCTGAGGTTAAGATTAGGATTATGTTCCAAAATCCAGATTTTAGTATAAGGACTTACGTATCATCGCTGTAGCAACAGAACCCGGTAGCTTTACCCGAGAAGAAAAGAACTTAATTAACTTTTAATGAAAGCGAGTAGATGTATAGGTAGATATATAGATTGAAAGATAACGTATTGATACGTATTGTCGCTGTTCAAAGAAAGTATGTCTAAAATAAAAACTTTACAAAAAAACATAAAACATTATTTACTTTCAGTGAAAGTTGATGGCATTACATTTAATCATAATTATAAAATTATTTAAAGTGTTTTTAAAGCAATTTTATGAATCCAACCATCATGAATTTTTTACATAATATAAATAACAACTTTAAATTATGTAGTAATTTTTCAGTTTAACCTGAGAGGCTAAAAACCATCTTTACTCATAATAAAATCTAAAACACAATGTAAACAACAGCTACTAATTTTAAATAATGTAGAAAAATTAAAATCAAGAAAATGGAATGGCATGGTTTTCTTAGGACAGCGGTGATTTGCATACTCACCCACATACACATTTTGAAAATAAATAATGCAAAAGACTGTGCATTTCTACAAATTTTGATAGAAAATATTTATATTAAATGTAATTTTCAGTAAGTGTGTGCTATTTAATTCAGAAATACTGTTTATTCAGTGATTTTTAAATATTAGAAATCTATAAAATAACATTTGGTGTTTTAGATATGAATTTCTTCCGTGCAAACAAAAACTAGTATCCCAAAAATTAAGTTATGAAAGTTCCCTAAAGTCCTACAGTCCTATAGTTCTCCATTTCTAAAGTTCTGAAGCTCTCCAGTCCTAAAGTCA
This sequence comes from Megaleporinus macrocephalus, assembly GCA_021613375.1. Classification (NCBI taxonomy): domain Eukaryota; kingdom Metazoa; phylum Chordata; class Actinopteri; order Characiformes; family Anostomidae; genus Megaleporinus; species Megaleporinus macrocephalus. The sequence continues at coordinate 1,561,206 of CM038726.1, forward strand.
TGTAGTTTTCCAGTTCTAAAGTTCTCCAACCCTAAAGTCGTACAGTCCTATAGTTCTCCAGTTCAGAAGTTCTAAAGCTCTCCAGCCCTAAAGTCATGTAGTTTTCCAGCTGTAAAGTTCTCCAACCCTAAAGTCCTACAGTCCTATAGTTCTCCAGCTCTAAAGTTCTGAAGCTATCCAGCCCTAAAGTCATGTAGTTTTCCAGCTATAAAGTTCTTCAACCCTAAACTCCTACAGTCCTATAGTTCTCTAGTTCTAAAGTTCTAAAGATGTCCATCCCTAAACTCATGTAGTTTTCCGGCTGTAAAGTTCTTCAACCCTAAAGTCATACAGTCCTATAGTTCTCCAGTTCTAAAGTCCTAAAGATCTCCAGCGCTAAAGTCATGTAGTTTTCCAGCTGTAAAGTTCTCCAACCCTAAAGTCCTACAGTCCTATAATTCTCCAGTTCTAAAATCCTAAAGATCTCCAGCCCTAAAGTCATGTAGTTTTCCAGCTATAAAGTTCTTCAACCCTAAACTCCTACAGTCCTATAGTTCTCTAGTTCTAAAGTTCTAAAGATGTCCAGCCCTAAACTCATGTAGTTTTCCGGCTGTAAAGTTCTTCAACCCTAAAGTCATACAGTCCTATAGTTCTCCAGTTCTAAAGTCCTAAAGATCTCCAGCGCTAAAGTCATGTAGTTTTCCAGCTGTAAAGTTCTCCAACCCTAAAGTCCTACAGTCCTATAATTCTCCAGTTCTAAAATCCTAAAGATCTCCAGCCCTAAAGTCATGTAGTTTTCCAGCTGTAAAGTTCTCCAACCCTAAAGTCCTACAGTCCTATAGTTCTCCAGTTCTAAAGTCCTAAAGATCTCCAGCCCTAAAGTCATGTAGTTTTCCAGCTGTAAAGTTCTCCAACCCTAAAGTCCTACAATCCTATAGTTCTCCAGTTCTAAAGTCCTAAAGATCTCCAGCCCTAAAGTCATGTAGTTTTCCAGCTGAAATTTTTTCCATCCCTAAAGTCCTACAGTCCTATAGTTCTCCAGTTCTAAAGTCCTAAAGATCCCCAGCCCTACAGTCATGTAGTTTTCCGGCTGTAAAGTTCTCCAACCCTAAAGTACTACAGTCCTATAGTTCTCCAGTTCTTAAGTTCTGAAGCTCTCCAGCCCTAAAGTCATGTTTTTTCAGTTTTTATTTTAGGCAATAATAGGGGTTGGAGAACACTTGCGGGGGTATGCTTGACCACCTCTTACGTGCAGATCTCATTACGATTCTTGGGTTTTCTTGCGTGAACTGCCCCCCTGCGTTGAAACCCCAGATTTTGTGCTTGGCGGCTGAGCAGCTGCTGGTTGGGACGTGTGGAAGGCGACTGTGTGTGCTGGACTGATTAGGACTATCTCCAACATGATTACTATCCGAGTGTTGATCAGGTCTCAATCACAAACATGACTTTGCTTGACATTTCAGATACGTGTCCGTGAGACGAATGCACAGAATGTGTCTCTTATTTGTGTCTCAGTTCAATCGGGGTTAAGATTAGGACTGGATTAGGTGCAGCGCGCCGTAGCAAATTAGCGGGCAGTGAAAATTTCCCATTAAATTATCAATCGGAACGTGTGTTTATGTCCCGTTATCTCTTATCTCAGTCTGGCAGACAGTTGAAGGCGGACGGAGCAGAACCGAGGGCACCACTGGGTCAGTATCTGGGTCTGAATCTAAAGTGGGCAGGCGTTCGGGCTGTTTTCCTCTATATAAACTATTTATAGTGCTAACGCTAAGTGGACAATCAGTGGCTAATTAGTTCATTACAAAAAGCCATGATGACTTATCTGCAGCAATCATGTGTCTATTGTACACAGTCAAAGCATAAAAACACCACTAATGAGCGGACCAATCAAAAGAGTTCCTCTACTTTGCTCTGACCAATCACAGACAAACCAGACTTTACAAAACTGAAACTCAGTTTATATACAATACCTACATTTAGAGTTATACATTCAACCTAATGAGAAACTGTAACCCAGTTTATATACAGTACCTACAGTTAGAGTTATACACTCAACCTAATGAGAAACTGTAACTCAGTTTATATACAATACCTACAGTTAGAGTTATACACTCAACCTAATGAGAAACTGTTACTCAGTTTATATACAATACCTACATTTAGAGTTATACATTCAACCTAATGAGAAACTGTAACCCAGTTTATATACAATACCTACATTTAGAGTTATACACTCAACCTAATGAGAAACTGTAACTCAGTTTATATACAATACCTACATTTAGAGTTATACATTCAACCTAATGAGAAACTGTAACTCAGTTTATATACAATACCTACATTTAGAGTTATACACTCAACCTAATGACAAACTGTAACTCAGTTTATATACAGTACCTACATTTAGAGTTATACACTCAACCTAATGAGAAACTGTAACTCAGTTTATATACAATACCTACATTTAGAGTTATACATTCAGTCTGATGATAACCTGTAGACTGTGTCTAAAGATACCTACATTTAGAGTGAGTTATATACATATATAGATGAATCCATGAAGTTTGTACTGCTTCTCTCTGATAGGTGCAGACTGTTTGATGGGCGTGTATCTGTTCTTTATTGGCGCCTTTGACATCAAGTACTGTGGGGAGTATAACCGCCACGCCCAGATTTGGATGGAAAGTCTGTCCTGCCAGCTGATTGGCTCCCTGGCCATGCTGTCCACAGAGGTTTCGGTGATGATGCTGACGTACATGACGCTGGAGAAGTACCTCTGCATCGTCTTTCCCTTCCAGCACTACCGAGCGGGGCGAAAGCGCACCCTCTGCTCCCTGACCTCCATCTGGGCCCTGGGCTTCATCCTGGCCTTCGTGCCCTTCTGCGACAAGCAGACGTTCGGGAACTTCTACGGCCGGAACGGCGTGTGCTTCCCCCTCCACTCGGACCAGGCGGAAAAACCTGGAGCGCGGTGCTACTCCACTGGGATATTTCTGGGTAAGAGACTGGTTGTGTACTGGGAGGTGTTCAGCTTGAGGTGGCTTTAGTTCAAAGTTCTTCAGTTCTAAAGCTCTCCAACCATGATGTCCTAAAGATCTCCAGCCCTAAAGTGAAATGGGTCTCCAATTCTAAAGCTCTCCAACCCTGATGTCCTAAAGATCTCCAGCCCTAAAGGCCTACAGTTTTCCAGTTCTAAAGCTCTCCAACCATGATGTCCTAAAGATATCCAGCCTTAAAGTCCAATAGGTCTCCAGTTCTAGAGCTCTCAATCCTGATGTCCTAAAGATCTCCAGCCCTAAAGTGCAATAGGTCTCCAATTCTAAAGCTCTCCAACCCTGATGTCCTAAAGATCTCCAGCTCTACAGTCCTACAGTTTGCCAGTTCTAAGGCTCTCAAACCAGACTAGCCTGAAGTTCTCTAGCCCTAAAGTCATGTAGTTCTCCAGCTGTGAAGTCCTCCAGTTCTCTAGTTCTAAAGCTCTCCAACCCTTATGTCCTAAAGATCTCAAGCCCTAAAGTCCAATAGGTCTCCAGTTCTAGAGCTCTCAAACCTGATATCCTAAAGATCTCCAGCCCTAAAGTCCTATAGTTCTCCAGTTCTAAAGCTCTCTAACCCCGATGCTAAAGATCTCCAGCCCTGAAGTCCAATCATTCTTCAGTTCTAAAACTCTCTAACCAGATTGTTCCTAAGTTCTCCAGCCATAAAGTCATGTAGTTCCCAGGCTCTAAACTTCTTCAGTTCTAAAGCTCTCCAACCCTGATGTCCTAAAGATCTCCAACCCTAAATTGTAATAGTTCTCCAGTTCTGAAGTCCTCCAACCGAGTGTCCTAAAGTTCTCCAGCCATAAAGTCATGTAGTTCCCCAGCTCTAAACGTCTACAGTTCTCCAGTTTTAAAGCCCTCCAACCGTAAAGTCCTATAGTTCTCCAGTCCTAAATTCCCAGTCCTATACTTTTCCTATTCTAAAATTCTATAGTTCTCCACATCTAAAGTTCTCCAGTTAGTCCTACAGTTCTCTAGTTCTCTAGTTCTAAAGTTGTCCTGTAGTTCCTTAGTTTGAAGTTTCTCCATCTCTAAAATCCTACAGTTATATAGTTCTAGATTTTTTTAGTCTTAAAGTCCTCTAGTTCTTCAGTTCTAAAGGCCTCCAGCTCTAAAGTTCTAAAGGCATCCAGCTCTAAAGTTCTCCAACCCTGATGTCCTATAGTTCTCCAGTCTTATAGTTCTCCAGTCCTAAGGTCCTGCACTTCTCCAGTTCTAAAGTTCTCCAGCCCTGAAATCCTGTACTTCTCCAGCTCTAAAGTTCTCCAGCCCTAAGGTCCTGTACTTCTCCAGTTCAAAAGTTCTCAAGCTCTAAAGTCCTGTACTTCTCCAGTTCTAAAGTTCTCCAGCCCTAAAGTCCTGTAGTTCTCCAGCTGTAAAGTTCTCCAGCTCTAAAGTCAAACACTTCTGGAGTTCTGAAGTTGCTCCACTGACCCTTTAAGGTTGGGTCTCTGCAGTCACTTGTTGAGAAGCGTTCCCTCTTGTGGTTCTATTCACGGTGGCATCAGTGATCAGTCGACTGAACTTTCCTCACATAGCTGTCACCGCTGTGGTGCCCCTAGTGGCGGTTAACTTTCCCACACACCAAATGGAACACTCTCTGAAGCTAATGTTGGCCTGCAGGCCAGACTTTGAGACTGAAGACACCTGCGGCAGGACGCGAGTCCACATGATTAGAGGACTTTTTAGTCACTTTAATTACCGGAAATAGAAAGCGTGGACGTGCAAGAAGACCTCTGAGGAGCCGGACGTCCTCAGAAGACAGGAAATGTCTTCAGAAAGAGTGAAAACGGAATGTGTTTTTAATGCTATGTAAATGTGGCGCCGCTGGTGTGTTTCCGAAGGTCCTGCGGAGTATCAGAAAGCTTCTCGTTATTCCGTACGAGAGCCGAATCCATTATCAAACAAACAAGCTGCCAATTACAGCCCGGCTTTCCTGCAGCCCCGCCGAGAGAAAGAAATCAATCAACAAGCTCATCAGAGAGAGAGGGAGAGCTACCTGACGTGCGGGGTGTACACGAAGGATGGTCTGTTGGAAAGTGTGGCTGATCAGCCTTGACACGTTTGGTGCAAAACAAAAAAGATGGGGGGTCTTAGGGGGACGCATCTCTGGATGTTTTTGAAATGCTGGGACGTTTGTGTCAGGATGAGTGTATCAAACGGTATACGCCCAGTATTACTGATCACTGTTTTCAGGAATGGCTTTTCCATGAAGTCTCTCATAGCATCCAGCTTAGCTTGAACAGGGAATGAAGATCCATCTGGCTCCACGACGGTGACTATAACAGCAATACCGCCGCCACATGAAGACCTTACAAGAAATGTTAGAACTGGAGAACTTTAGAACTGGAAAAGTACAGGTCTTCAGAACTGGAGAACTATAGGGCTTTAGACATGGGAACTATAGAGATTTAGGGCAGAAGAACTTCAGAACTGGAGAACTACAGGAGCTTAGGATTGGGGAACTTTAGAACTACCAGACTTTAGAACTGAAGAACTATAATAATTTAGGGCTGGAGAACGTTAGAAATCGAGAACTATAGGAATTTAGAACTAGAGAATTATAAAACCTTGAAATTAGAGAACTATAGGATTTTAAGGCTGGAGAACTGGAGAACTACAGGACAGAATTATAGGACTTTAGAGCTGGAGAACAATAGGACATTGGAACTAGCGAATTATAGGACCCTAGAACTAGAGGACTATAGGACTTTAAGGCTGGAGAACTAGAAAACTGAAGAACTATAGGACTTTAGAACTGGAGAACTTTAGAACTGCAGAACTAGAAAACTACAGGAACGTAAGGCTGGAGAACTTTTGGATTTTAAAACTGGAGAAATTTAGGACTTTAGAACTAGATAACTATAGGACTGTAGGGCTGAAGAACACCAGAATTGAAGAACTACAGGACTTTGGAACTGGAGAACTATAGGAGTTTAGGGCTGGAGACCTTTAGAAATGGAGAAGGATAGGACATTAGAACTAGAAAATTATAGAACCTTAAAACTAGAGAACTGTCAGACTTTAGAACTGGAGCAATTTAGGATTTTCATGCTAAAGAACTGGACAACTGGAGAACTATAGGACTTTTAAACTGGAGAACTTTAGGACTTTAGAACTGGAGAACTACAGAACAGTAGGGATGAATAATGTTAAGAATGTAGAACTACAGGACTTTAGAACTGGAGAACTTTTGTACTTTAGAACTGGAGAACTATATGACTGTAGGGCTGAATAATGTCAGGATTGTAGAACTACAGGACTTTAAAACTGGAGAACTACAGGACTGGAGAACTGGAGAACTATAGGACTTTGGAACTGGAGAACTATAGGACTGTAGGTATGAATAATGTTAAGACTGTAGAACTATAGGACTTTAAAACTGGAGAACTATAGGACTTTAGAACTGGAGAACTTTAGGACTTTAGAACTGGAGAACTATAGGACTGTAGGGATGAATAATGTTACGATTGTAGAACTATAGGACTTTGGAACTGGAGAACTTTAGGACTGGAGAACTGGAGTACTATAGGACTTTAGAACTGGAGAACTATAGGACTGTAGGGATGAATAATGTTAAGATTGTAGAACTATAGGACTTTAAAACTGGAGAACTATAGGACTTTAGAACTGGAGAACTTTAGGACTTTAGAACTGGAGAACTATAGGACTGTAGGGATAAATAATGTTAAGATTATAGAACTATAGAACTTTAGAACTGGAGAATTTTAGGACTTTAGAACTGGAGAACTATAGGACTTTAGAACTGGAGAACTATAGGACTGTAGGGATGAATAATGTTAAGATTGTAGAACTATAGGACTTTAGAACTGGAGAACTATAGGACTTTAGAACTGGAGAACTATAGGACTTTAGAACTGGAGAACTATAGGACTGTAGGGATGAATAATGTTAAGATTGTAGAACTATAGGACTTTAGAACTGGAGAACTTTAGGACTTTAGAACTGGAGAACTATAGGACTTTAGAACTGGAGAACTATAGGACTGTAGGGATGAATAATGTTAAGATTGTAGAACTATAGGACTTTAGAACTGGAGAACTTTAGGACTTTAGAACTGGAGAACTATAGGACCATAGGGCTTAAGATTGTAGAATTACAGAACTGCAATACCGCAGCTAGGTGATGCCATGAATTTCTTATAAACTTAGTTTGTCTTCAGAACCTTTGCAAGTTTTTCTTAGGAAAGCTTTTATTATCCTAGCCCTAAAATTAATGTCTTTAGACTTAAAGTCCTATATTTCTCTGGTTCTAATAGCTTCAGCCCTGATCAGCTTCAGTTCTACAATTTGCTGTTTTCAGGGTCTACAGCCTTAAAGTTCTAAAGTTCTCTAGTCCTGTAGTTCTTGAGTTCTAAAGATGTCCAGTCTTAATGTCCTACAGTTCTCCAGTTCTACCGCTCCAAAATATTATTAAGGTCTTCAGCCCTAAAGTTATCTAGTTCTTCAGGCTTAAATAGTCCTAAAGATCTCCAGCTCGTAAAGTCCCAGTGTTCTCCAGTTCTAAAGTGCTCCACATGTTGCACTGAGAATTGTGTTGGCTCTTTGGTTTGATTGGTTTAATTGGTTTTCTGGTTCCTCCTCAGGTTTGAACCTCTTTGCCTTCGTGCTGATCGTTTTCTCCTACACCAGCATGTTCTACTCCGTACAGAAGACAGCCAAATCGGCCAGGCAGATGGCTTTCGACCACGAGGTCTCCATCGCCAAGCGCTTCTTCTTCATCGTCTTCACCGACGCCATGTGCTGGATTCCCATCTTCCTCCTCAAGATCCTCTCCCTCCTCCGAGTACAGATCGCAGGTCAGTCGAGTGCCGCCAGTTTCCCCGTTCCATGTCTTTGATTTCCACTTCAGAAAGTTGGCAACCCCAGCTATAGGATTCAGTCTGATTCAGGATTTGCAGTGTCCCCCGGACACCCATGTCCCCCATGTCCCCTTGTTTGTTATTTTCACCTCAGAATTTTGACAATCCTAGCTATATAGGTTTCAGTCTTATTTAGGATTTGCCGTGTCTCCCCAACACTCTTTCAGTCCTGTGTCCCTATCGCCCCCTGCCCCATCCCTCCTGTGTCCCCCATCTTGTTTGCTATATCCACTTCAGGAAGTTGGCAACCCTAGCTATAGGATTCAGTCTTACTCAGGATTTGCGTGTCCATATTCATTCCATGTCCCCATTCCCCCATATCCCCCTGTCCCCGTTTCTTATTTCTACTTTAGGTAGTTGGCAAGTCAAGCTATAGGATTCAGTCTTATTCTGGACTTGCATTGTCCTCCTCTCTTACCCCACCCCCCTGTCACCCCCATCACCCCGTCCTCCTCTGCCCCCCGCCCCCTCGAACTATAGAATTCAGTTTTATTCCGGATTTGCACTGTCCCCTCTCTTCCCTACTCCACTGTCCCCCCATCACCCCGTCCTCATCTGTCCCCTGCCCCTGAACTACAGGATTCAGTTTTATTCAGGATTTGCACTATTCCCTCTCTTCCCCACCCCCCTTGTCACCCCCATTACACCCCTCACCCTGTCCTACTCCTATTCAGGACTTGGTGTGGGACATTGGCTGGCTGGATTTGCACGATCCTTTAGCTGTAGGTTTCACTTTCCGAGTTAATCGAGGCTGAATGAAAAACACACAGACCTTAGCTGCTAAACCAACAGTCATCAGAACCTCCTGGACATCTCGAAGATGTCGGTCCTGCTCCTATTTCCAGGGATTTAACTTTCCACCGAGTTTAGCGTCCCACCTTAATCCTGGTAATCAGCAGCCGTGATGAGCTGGATCAGGCGTACTTGTTTCAAGCTGGGACTTAAACCCGAGGTGAAAACTGCGGACCACTGATCAAAACTCACGCTCTTCAGCTTGATGGCTTATTGAATTCTTTTACTGTAGCTTTTTCCTGTTTCCTGACACACTAACCGCCACCTCAGCAGCTAATGAGTATCTCTTTGCCCAGGGATGCGGCAAGTGGGGGCCTTGGGGGGCCTCCAGGGCCCTCTGATTTCAGGACTACTTTTTAATAACAGAGACTAATCTGCAGCATTCCAATAAAAACACATTCAAGGAAAGAAAGCATGTGCAGAGACAAAAGACCTCCAAAGACCCCCGAAGCAGCTCAATGCTGGTTTTAATTATTTATCTATTTAAAACATTGTATCTTTCCTTATATCTCCAACTCAGGTTGCTTTCCAAAGTTAAGTCTTATTGAGCAACTGTAGACATGGCCCAATTGGTTACTGCTCATATCAACAATCTGATTGGTCGCCACTCAGCTCATTTGCATAAAGCCTGTCCAGAACGAATATATACAACATGGAAATTGATGGAAATTGGGATTGTTTCTAATACTCAACCTAAGCACCAGCAGGCTACCTGGAAAACACCAGTGGACCACCAGCCTTGCTGTTTGTGGGTCTACAGTGGTCCGCCATCCTCTCATCAGGGGCGATAACCCACAAAAATAGCCGGCAGAATATCTATCAGAAATATTTGAGCTACCTTTGGAGATGCAGCTCCACACGATATAAAACAAAACAAGCAGGCAGAATTTCCTCAAGTGCAGATGATGTTTCCTTCTGTGGTACTGGAGAGGTTCTGGAAAAGTAAAGTCATGTAAAACCATACCAGTACTTCACCGTACCACCATACCAGCACTTCATCGTACCACCATATCAGCACTTCACCATACCACCATACCAGGACTTCACCGTACCACCATATCAGGACTTCACAATACCACCATACCAGTACTTCACCGTACCACCATACCAGCACTTCACCGTACCACCATATCAGGACTTCACAATACCACCATACCAGGACTTCACCGTACCACCATATCAGGACTTCACCATACCACCATACCAGGACTTCACCGTACCACCGTATCAGCACTTCACCATACCACCATACCAGGACTTCACCGTACCACCATACCAGGACTTCACCATACCACCATACCAACACTTCACCGTACCACCATATCAGCACTTCATCGTACCACCATACCAACACTTCACCATACCACCATACCAGTACTTCACCGTACCACCATATCAGCACTTCATCGTACCACCATACCAACACTTCACCGTACCACCATATCAGGACTTCACCGTACCACCATATCAGGACTTCACCATACCACCATATCAGGACTTCACCATACCACCATACCAGCACTTCACCATACCACCATACCAACACTTCACCGTACCACCATATCAGCACTTCATCATACCACCATATCAGCACTTCACCATACCACCATACCAGGACTTCACTGTACCACCATATCAGGACTTCACCGTACCACCATATCAGCACTTCACCATACCACCATACCAGGACTTCACCATACCACCATACCAGGACTTCACCATACCACCATATCAGCACTTCACCATACCACCGTATCAGCACTTCACCATACCACCATACCAGGACTTCACCATACCACCATACCAACACTTCACCGTACCACCATATCAGCACTTCATCGTACCACCATACCAACACTTCACCGTACCACCATATCAACACTTCATCGTACCACCATATCAACACTTCACCGTACCACCATATCAGCACTTCACCGTACCACCATATCAGCACTTCACAATACCACCATACCAGGACTTCACCGTACCACCATATCAGGACTTCACCGTACCACCATATCAGCACTTCACCATACCACCATACCAGGACTTCACCATACCACCATACCAGGACTTCACCGTACCACCATATCAGGACTTCACCGTACCACCATACCAGGACTTCACCATACCACCATACCAGGACTTCACCATACCACCATACCAGGACTTCACCGTACCACCATATCAGCACTTCACCATACCACCATACCAGGACTTCACCATACCACCATACCAGGACTTCACCATACCACCATACCAGGACTTCACCATACCACCATACCAACACTTCACCGTACCACCATATCAGCACTTCACCATACCACCATACCAGGACTTCACCGTACCACCATACCAGGACTTCACCATACCACCATACCAGGACTTCACCGTACCACCATACCAACACTTCACCGTACCACCATATCAGCACTTCATCGTACCACCATACCAACACTTCACCGTACCACCATATCAGCACTTCACCGTACCACCATATCAGCACTTCACCATACCACCATATCAGCACTTCACCATACCACCATACCAACACTTCACCGTACCACCATACCAGGACTTCACCATACCACCATATCAGCACTTCACCATACCACCATACCAACACTTCACCGTACCACCATACCAGGACTTCACCGTACCACCATATCAGCACTTCACCATACCACCATACCAGGACTTCACCATACCACCATACCAGGACTTCACCGTACCACCATATCAGGACTTCACCGTACCACCATACCAGGACTTCACCATACCACCATACCAGGACTTCACCATACCACCATACCAACACTTCACCGTACCACCATATCAGCACTTCACCATACCACCATACCAGGACTTCACCATACCACCATACCAGGACTTCACCATACCACCATACCAGGACTTCACCATACCACCATACCAGGACTTCACCATACCACCATACCAGGACTTCACCATACCACCATATCAGCACTTCACCGTACCACCATACCAACACTTCACCGTACCACCATATCAGCACTTCACCGTACCACCATACCAACACTTCACCATACCACCATATCAGCACTTCACCATACCACCATACCAGGACTTCACCGTACCACCATACCAGGACTTCACCATACCACATACCAGGACTTCACCGTACCACCATACCAACACTTCACCGTACCACCATATCAGCACTTCATCGTACCACCATACCAACACTTCACCGTACCACCATATCAACACTTCATCGTACCACCATATCAACACTTCACCGTACCACCATATCAGCACTTCACCGTACCACCATATCAGCACTTCACCATACCACCATATCAGCACTTCACCATACCACCATACCAACACTTCACCGTACCACCATACCAGGACTTCACCATACCACCATATCAGGACTTCACCATACCACCATACCAGGACTTCACCGTACCACCATATCAGGACTTCACCATACCACCATACCAGGACTTCACCATACCACCATACCAACACTTCACCGTACCACCATATCAGCACTTCACCGTACCACCATACCAGGACTTCACCATACCACCATACCAACACTTCACCGTACCACCATATCAGCACTTCACCATACCACCATACCAACACTTCACCGTACCACCATACCAGGACTTCACCGTACCACCATATCAGGACTTCACCATACCACCATACCAGGACTTCACCGTACCACCATATCAGGACTTCACCATACCACCATACCAGGACTTCACCATACCACCATACCAGGACTTCACCGTACCACCATATCAGGACTTCACCATACCACCATACTAGGACTTCACCATACCACCATACCAACACTTCACCGTACCACCATATCAGCACTTCACCATACCACCATACCAGGACTTCACCATACCACCATACCAGGATTTCACCATACCACCATACCAGGACTTCACCGTACCACCATATCAGGACTTCACCGTACCACCATACCAGGACTTCACCATACCACCATACCAACACTTCACCGTACCACCATATCAGCACTTCATCATACCACCATACCAGCACTTTACCGTACCACCATATCAACACTTCATCGTACCACCATACCAGCACTTTACCGTACCACCATATCAACACTTCATCGTACCACCATACCAGCACTTCACCGTACCACCATATCAGCACTTCATCGTACCACCATATCAACACTTCACCGTACCACCATATCAGCACTTCATCATACCACCATACCAACACTTCACCGTACCACCATATCAATACTTCATCGTACCACCATATCAACACTTCACCGTACCACCATATCAGCACTTCATCGTACCACCATATCAACACTTCACCGTACCGCCATACCAGCACTTCACCGTACCACCATACCAGGACTTCACTGTACCACCATACCAGGACTTCACCATACCACCATACCAGCACTTCACCGTACCACCATACCAGCACTCCACTATACCATCATATCAGGACTTCACCATACCACCATACCAGGACTTCACCGTACTACCATATCAGGACTTCACCATACCACCATACCAGGACTTCACCATACCACCATACCAGGACTTCACCGTACCACCATATCAGCACTTCACTATACCACCATACCAGGACTTCACCGTACCGCCATACCAGGACTTCACCGTACCACCATATCAGGACTTCACTGTACCACCATATCAGCACTTCACTACACCATACCACTATACCAGCACCTCACCATAACACTATACCAGCACTTCACTTCCCCATAACACTATACCTGCACTTCACTACACCATACCACTATACCAGCACCTCACCATAACACTATACCAGCACTTCACTTCCCCATAACACTATACCAGCACCTCACTTTACTGTACCAGTATACCAGCATTTCACTACACCATACCACTATACCAGCACCTCACCATAACACTATACCAGCACCTCACTTTACTGTACCAGTATACCAGCATTTCACTACACCATACCACTATACCAGCACCTCACCATAACACTATACCAGCACCTCACTTTACTGTACCAGTATACCAGCATTTCACTACACCATACCACTATAAACCAGCACCTCACCAAAACACTATACCAGCACCTCACTTTACTGTACCAGTATACCAGCATTTCACTACACCATACCACTATACCAGCACCTCACCATAACACTATACCAGCACCTCACTTTACTGTACCAGTATACCAGCATTTCACTACACCATACCACTATACCAGCACTTCACCATAACACTATACCAGCACCTCACTTCACCATACCAGTATACCAACACCTCACTTTACTGTACCAGTATACCAGCATTTCACTACACCATACCACTATACCAGCACTTCACCATAACACTATACCTGCACTTCACCGTACCACTATACCAGCACTTCACTTCACCATACCAGTATACCAACACCTCACTTTACTGTACCAGTATACCAACACCTCACTTTACTGTACCAGTATACCAGTACTTCACTTTACTGTACCACCAGTTTTCTATAGTGTCCCACCACACCAGCACCACAGCAGCTGTTCACTTATACCACCATTCTCACTCTAACCTGGAGGACTTGAACCTGAACCGGTACGTTGTTGAGTATGTACCTCTCCTCGTTCTCTGATATTGTGTCCCGGCTGTAGACGTGGATGAGGGGAACTTGTTTACTCTGTCAACTCGGGGAGTTCAGGCTAGCTGAGGTGCTACTCAGTCAACTGAGCTGTTTTTCATTACAGCAGAATCACACTGAAGCGCAGTGGAGCTCCAAAACACGCTGGCCTTCATTTTCTGTTCCAAATGAAACCTTTCAGGAAGAGAGGAGGACTGGGGGGTGGGGGCGGTGAGGTGAGGTGGGAGAAGCTAAAGGTAGTGTTCAACAAACTTTCTCAGCCTCTCTTTGTCTC
>CM038726.1:1580843-1585843 GCA_021613375.1 Megaleporinus macrocephalus
ATGTAACACAAACACACTGTAACACACACTGTAACACATACACACATTAACACACACACACTGTAAAACACACAATGTAGCACAAACACACTGTAACACACATTGTAACACACTGTAACAAACACATTGTAACACACTGTAACACACACACACAAAGTAACACACATACACACAGTAACACACACACACACTGTAACATACATACACTGTAACACACACACACACACACACACTGTAACACATACACACAGTAAGACACACACAGTAACGCACACACATACACACACACACAGTAACGCACACACATACACACACACAGTAACACAGACACAGTAACACACATACACACACTGTAACACACATACACACACTGTAACACACACACACTGTAACACACACACATTGTAACACACATACACACACTGTAACACACATACACTCTAACACACATACACACACTGTAACACACATACACACACACTGTAACACACACACATTGTAACAAACATACACACACTGTAACACACGTACACACACTTTAACACACATACACACACACAGTAACACACAAACACTGTAACACACACTGAGCGTCCAGTATGTCCTCTGACTCACCTCACACTCATTGGCCACTTTATCGGAAACACCTACCAACACCTGGTGCACTCAATAGTTACACACTCCCCAAAGTTATAACCCAACTGTGGTCCAAAGTTATAACCCAACTGGGGTCCAAAGTTATAGCCTGAATGGGATCCAAATTTATAACCCAACTGTGGTCCAAAGTTATAACCCAACTGGGGTCCAAAGTTATAACCCAACTGTGGTCCAAAGTTATAACCCAACTGGGGTCCAAAGTTATAACCCAACTGTGGTCCAAAGTTATAACCCAACTGGGGTCCAAAGTTATAACCCAACTGGGGTCTAGAGTTATGACCCACCTGGGGTCCACAGTTATAGCCTGAATGGGATCCAAATTTATAACCCAACTGTGGCCCAAAGTTATAACCCAACTGGGGTCCAAAGTTATAACCCAACTGTGGCCTAAAGTTATAACCCAACTGTGGCCTAAAGTTATAACCCAACTGGGATCCAAAGTTATAACCCAACTGTGGCCCAAAGTTATAACCCAACTGATGCCCAAAGTCATAACCCAACTGGGACCCAAAGTTATAACCCAACTGGGACCCAAAGTTATAACCCCACTGGATTCCATTTATCACCAATCAAAAAGCCACTACAAGCCCACATACATGACTGTAACAAAGTGGGTGTTTATGACGAAATGGTCAATGAGAGCCTTTTCAAGGTGGACCTACATAATTTAGTGGACCCCCCGTGTGAAACAGAGCTAAACACTGTGCTCGAAATCACCATCAACACCCAGTAACTTATATAAACCCACCACACACACACACACACACACACACACACACACACACACACACACACACACACATACACACACAACAGCTTACAGATTCATTCAACTGACCAAACACAAACGGCTGAACAGCTACAGTCAGTTGTTTGTTTATGCAGTCACATTTAAATATGATAAAAAAACCCTCTAAATCCAGGATAACGCATTGTTTCTGTGCTGCAAGCCGAAGCGACTCCCAGAGGAAGGAAACCGCAGCAGCAGAACCTGAAGCCTGGATCTAGAACGGCAGGATTTTCTGGGATTTGCATCAAACCCGGACCAACGGAGAGGAAAAACATCACGCTTGCATAGACGCCCAACACCCACGTACCCAAACCCCCACCTCCACCACGATGAAAAATATAAAAGACCTCTCAGATCACAGGTTCATCCCAAACGGAACACCTGGTCCCTCAAAACACATGTACAACAGAACCCACCGGACTTCAGAGCCGGCTTCTGTCACACGAGAGACCCGGGTGTTCTGCAACCGAGCCGGGTGATGCGGATCAGGCTGAGCCCGGCTCAGGCGTGAAAGTGTGATCACTAATTCATGAAACTTGATGTTCTCATGCTGTTTCTTTCTGTCGGTTGTGAATATGCAATATGAACGTATGAAAAATGTACATGAGCCGCATAATTAAAGTCTAATTATTATTTCATTAGAAGCTGTGAAGTGTGTTTGATTCGCTTCCATCCAACATGGAGAGAACGAGTGAAGCATTTCCTCCAAGACTCCAGGACCACTTCTCTACGTGAGGACAAGGCCTGGGCCTGGCTTGTATGTAAATTAGTTCATACTTAAGAGGCCCTGATTGGGTAATTACTGCAGTGATCAATGAATTTCAGTTGGTAACAGTTCTTGTACCTCTAACTGATAGAGCGAGGAGCTTCATAGACCCTGTGTATCCCAGCCAGCGAGAAGATCTCACTGTGTTTCAGAAGGTCAGATTATTGTCCTGAAACTCCTGAGGAGAAGCTGGAATGACTGGAATTGTCCAGGACATGGAAGGCTTGTGGAGAACCTCAACTTCGTTGAAGGAATGTGAGGCCTGTGAGGAACCTAATTGCCATAACTGTTTCTTCTCACCTCTTTATCTGTGTTGTTTTATTAATATAAGTTTTTTTATAGTTATGTGATTCCAATGATGTTCCAAATCCAGATGGAGGCAGTGCGTGAAAAACAGAGTGGAGGAGATGGAGGTGAGGAGTCAGTACTGCACTAGTTTATACCTTCTCCTCCAGACATCCTTCTACTCAAGAACTTTCTTCTCCAGACGTCCTTCCACTCAATAACTACCCTTTTCTCCAAACGCCCTTCCACTTAAGGACCACAATCTCCTCCAGACGCCTTTCTACTCAAGAACCACCTTCTCCTCCAGGTGTCCTTCAACTCAACAACTACCTTCTCCTCCTGACGTCCTTCTAGTCAAGAATTGATTTCTCCTCCAAACACCCTTCTACTCAAGAACCACTTTTTCCTCCTGATGTCCTTCTACCCAAGAACTACCTTCTCCTCCAGACATCCTTCAATTGAAGAACTACCTTCTTCTCTACACATTCTTCTACTCAAGAACTACCTTCTCCTCCACACATTCTTCTACTTGAGAACTGCCTTCTCCTTCACACATTCTTCTACTCAAGAACTACCTTCTCCTCCACACATTCTTCTACTTGAGAACTACCTTCTCCTCCACACATTCTTCTACTTGAGAACTACCTTCTCCTTCACACATTCTTCTACTCAAGAACTACCTTCTCCTCCACACATTCTTCTACTTGAGAACTGCCTTCTCCTTCACACATTCTTCTACTCAAGAACTACCTTCTCCTCCACACATTCTTCTACTCAAGAACTACCTTCTCCTCCACACATTCTTCTATTCAAGAACTACCTTCTACTCCAGACGTCCTTCTATTGAAGAACTACAATTCTTCCACACGTTCGTCTACTCAAGAACCTACTTTTTCTAAAAAGCAGAGAAAGTAGAGCAGACTGATAAAGAAACTTGCATCTTTTGGGTCCTAATTCTAAATTATTGTTTTATAATTATGGAAAGGACTTAGGATATTCATCAAATAATCAAAAATATTTTTATTTCGTTTCTATTTTGTGTTTGTAAGCGAGTCATTTCCTAAAGTTTGCTCTCATTTAGTCTGGGTGAGATGTTCTTTGCCTACTAACGTTGAGACCGAACCTACTGCTATCTATATATTCTCCAGCATCCACTTATTCTGTTTGCCCAAGGGCGTCGTACAGTATTCATAAGGGTGAGTTCATGAAGATCATGAAGGAAAGAGGGGTTTGTTTTCCTGATATTGCAGCTCTCTTCCTGCTTCGTTGTTTTGTTCCCAATCATGAGTCCATAAAAGCCCATTACAGGAGCTCCATAATCCCATTTTAATTAATACTACTATGGACTACTTTGTAGATTGTCACAGGCGTTATGGGATTTCTAGCCTCCATCAGGATTCAAAATATCTGCTTCCTTGTGCATCCACAGAAATTACCTGTATTATTTTTTATTTTATCAGTTTCAGCCTCGCCTCAGGGCCTTGAGTCTGCAGGCAGGTCACTATGGGCTGCATCCAGAGCAGATGCAGATGGCTAGTAATGAAAAATGAAGATCTGAGCCTGAGGAGCCAAGACAAGCATTTGAGCCTTCATTGCCTCAGGGTTCACCCTATTTCTCTTCCTGGGTCATTTGTTTTTCCTCCCATTAAAACTGACCTCCCATAAATGTACAATAATCATTCACGTCTCATTTTAGTATCCTGTGGAAGTGTCCTGCAATGATCTTTCTCTGAGAGGAAGCAAATGCATCACTTTTAAGCACCCCAGCAACAGCTTTATCCCTGAGCCTGCACTGTCCTAGAATCCCAAAATATGAAAAAAACCCACAATGGATATTTCAGAACTCTCAAATCCAAATGACTTCTATCTGTCCTAGAATCCTAAAATACAGTTCTATTTGAAAAACTCCGCCAAGGACAATCCAAAGCTCTCAAATCCAAAAGACTCCTTTGTTCTAGAGCCTACACTTTCTTGGAATCCCACAACATGACTCTATTTAAAAAAAATACCAATGGACATTCCAGAGCTCTCAAATCCAAAAGAAAACCTTCATTCTAGGGTCTGAACTGTCCTACAATCCCACAACATGGCTTTATTAATAAAAACACCAATAGACATTCCAGAACTCTCAAATCCAAAAGAAATCCTTCATTCTAGAGTCTGAACTGTCCTAGAATCCCACAACATGGCTTTATTAATAAAACCCCGAATGGACATTCCAAAGCTCTCAAATCCAAAAGAAATCCTTCATTCTAGAGCTTACAATTTCTTGGAATCCCACAACATGACTGCATTAAAAAAACACACCAATGGACATTCCAGAGCTCTCAAATCCAAAAGAAATCCTTCATTCTTGAGTCTGAACTGTCCTAGAATCCCACAACATGGCATTATTAATAAAAACACGAATGGACATTCCAGAACTCTCAAATCCAAAGGCGGCCTTCATTCCTAAGCCTACATTGTCCTAGAATCCCAAATTATGGCTTCATTGAAAACAAC
>CM038726.1:1590843-1623343 GCA_021613375.1 Megaleporinus macrocephalus
CAGCTGGATTTTGGTTTCTGAACTGAAATAAACTGAAAACCTAAAACCATTTCAGGAAGTGATGGTCATCAGGTGGTCAGAGTGCCTGAAAATAAGCTGACGGCGAGCCGGTCTGGGGTCAGTACCCCTCTGAACCTCAGCACCGCTGGACCAGGGTCATTGATTGGGCCGCGCAGGGTCTTAAACTCAGTTTTGTGTGATCTCTGCTGTTTCTGACCCGAGACTGAGTGACCGCTCCAGATTACACTAACGCTACACTCGAGGTCCACTTTACTTACTAAACCCACACGGTACTGAGGCTCGGTGAACCTGTACTCCTGCTTTCTCACTGAGTAGCTGAGGAGCAGCGGCGTGTCTGTGTGGGCGCTCACTGGTCAGAGGGGCAGGACCACTAGAGCTCAGCTCAGTTTTCACATTCGTCTCCAGTAAAAAACTTTTCTTCTCAATCAGACAAACATAACTAGAGAGGAACGCTCAGGAACTTGAAGTTAACTTGAAAAGCCGGCTGACAGTAGTGTGTGTGTGTAGTGTGTAGCATGTGTGTGTAGTGAAGGTGTGTTTTGTAATCAGTGTGTGTGGTGTGTAGTGTGTAGCATGTGTGTGTAGTGAAGGTGTGTTTTGTAATCAGTGTGTGTAGTGTATAGCATGTGTGTGTAGTGTGTAGTGTGTGTGTATAGTGTCTGTGTGTAGTGAGGGTGTGTTTTGTGAGTGTGTGTGAGTGTGTATGAGTGTGTGAGTGTGTGTGTGTATGAGTGTGTGAGTGTGTATGAGTGTGTGTGTGTGTGTGTAGTGAAGGTGTGTTTTGTAATCAGTGTGTGTAGTGTATAGCATGTGTGTGTAGTGAAGGTGTGTTTTGTAATCAGTGTGTGTAGTGTGTAGTGTGTGTGTATAGTGTCTGTGTGTAGTGAGGGTGTGTTTTGTGAGTGTGTGTGAGTGTGTATGAGTGTGTGAGTGTGTATGAGTGTGTGTGTGTGAGTGTGTATGAGTGTGTGAGTGTGTATGAGTGTGTGTGTGTGAGTGTGTATGAGTGTGTGAGTCAGTGTGTGTGGTGTGTAGTGTGTAGCATGTGTGTGTAGTGAAGGTGTGTTTTGTAATCAGTGTGTGTAGTGTATAGCATGTGTGTGTAGTGAAGGTGTGTTTTGTAATCAGTGTGTGTAGTGTGTAGTGTGTGTGTATAGTGTCTGTGTGTAGTGAGGGTGTGTTTTGTAATCAGCGTTTGTGGTGTGTAGTGAAGGTGTGTAGTGTGTGTGTGTAGTGTGTGTGTTTATTAAACGATGTGTTTTGTAATCAGTATGTGTAGTGTGTGGTCTGTAGTGTATGTGTGTAGTGAAGGTGTGTGTAGTGTGTGGTGTGTAGTGTGTGTGTGGTGTGTGTGTTTAGAAAACTGTGTGTTTTGTAATCAGTATATGTAGTGTGTGGTCTGTAGTGTATGTGTTTAGTGAAGGTGTGTGTAGTGAAGGTGTGTTTTGTAATCAGTGTGTGTAGTGTGTGTGTGTGTGGTGTCTGTGTGTAGTGAAGGTTTGTTTTGTAATCAGTGTGTGTGTGTGGTGTCTGTGTGTAGTGAAGTTGTGTTTTGTGATCAGTGTGTGTAGTGTGTGTGGTGTCTGTGCGTAGTGAGGGTGTGTTTTGTAATCAGTGTGTGTAGTGTGTGTGTGGTGTCTGTGTGTAGTGAGGGTGTGTTTTGTAATCAGTGTGTGTAGTGTGTGGTGTCTGTGTGTAGTGAGGGTGTGTTTTGTAATCAGTGTGTGTAGTGTGTGGTCTGTAGTGTATGTGTGGTGGCTGTGTATGTGAAGTGAGGGTGTGTTTTGTAATCAGTGTGTGTAGTGTGTGTGTGGTGTATGTGTGTAGTGAGGGTGTGTTTTGTAATCAGTGTGTGTAGTGTGTGGTCTGTAGTGTATGTGTGGTGGCTGTGTGTGTGAAGTGAGGGTGTGTTTTGTAATCAGTGTGTGTAGTGTGTGTGTGGTGTCTGTGTGTAGTGAAGGTGTGTTTTGTAATCAGTGTGTGTAGTGTGTGGTCTGTAGTGTGTGTGTGGTGTCTGTGTGTAGTGAAGGTGTGTTTTGTAATCAGTGTGTGTGGTGTGTAGTGTGTAGCATGTGTGTGTAGTGAAGGTGTGTTTTGTAATCAGTGTGTGTAGTGTGTAGCATGTGTGTGTAGTGAAGGTGTGTTTTGTAATCAGTGTGTGTAGTGTGTAGTGTGTGTGTATAGTGTCTGTGTGTAGTGAGGGTGTGTTTTGTAATCAGCGTTTGTGGTGTGTAGTGAAGGTGTGTAGTGTGTGTGTGTGGTGTGTGTGTTTATTAAACAATGTGTTTTGTAATCAGTTTGTGTAGTGTGTGGTCTGTAGTGTATGTGTGTAGTGAAGGTGTGTGTAGTGTGTGGTGTGTAGTGAAGGTGTGTAGTGTGTGTGTGTTTAGAAAACGGTGTGTTTTGTAAATAGTATATGTAGTGTGTGGTCTGTAGTGTATGTGTGTAGTGAAGGTGTGTTTTGTAATCAGTGTGTGTAGTGTGTGTGTGGTGTCTGTGTGTAGTGAGGGTGTGTTTTGTAATCAGTGTGTGTAGTGTGTGTGTGGTGTCTGTGCGTAGTGAAGTTGTGTTTTGTGATCAGTGTGTGTAGTGTGTGTGTGCGTGGTGTCTGTGCGTAGTGAGGGTGTGTTTTGTAATCAGTGTGTGTAGTGTGTGTGTGGTGTCTGTGTGTAGTGAGGGTGTGTTTTGTAATCAGTGTGTGTAGTGTGTGTGTGGTGTCTGTGTGTAGTGAGGGTGTGTTTTGTAATCAGTGTGTGTAGTGTGTGGTCTGTAGTGTATGTGTGGTGGCTGTGTGTGTGAAGTGAGGGTGTGTTTTGTAATCAGTGTGTGTAGTGTGTGGTCTGTAGTGTGTGTGTGTGGTGTCTGTGTGAAGTGAGGGTGTGTTTTGTAATCAGTGTGTGTAGTGTGTGGTCTGTAGTGTGTGTGTGGTGTCTGTGTGTAGTGAGGGTGTGTTTTGTAATCAGTGTGTGTAGTGTGTGGTCTGTAGTGTGTGTGTGGTGTCTGTGTGAAGTGAGGGTGTGTTTTGTAATCAGTGTGTGTAGTGTGTGGTCTGTAGTGTGTGTGTGGTGTCTGTGTGTAGTGAGGGTGTGTTTTGTAATCAGTGTGTGTAGTGTGTGGTCTGTAGTGTGTGTGTGGTGTCTGTGTGTAGTGAGGGTGTGTTTTGTAATCAGTGTGTGTAGTGTGTAGCTTGCTTGGCATGTGTGGTGTGTGTGTAGTGAGGGTGTCTGGTGTGTAGTGTGGAGTTTCTAATGCAGAGGCCAGTTAGCGGAATCACAAGGTGGGTGTTTCTAATAAAGTGGCCAGTGAGTAGAAGTAGGTGTTTCTGATAAAGTGGCCAGTTAGTGGAAGCACAAGGTGGGTGTTTCTAATAAAGTGGCCAGTGAGTAGAAGTAGGTGTTTCTGTTAAAGTGGCCAGTTAGTAGAAGTACAAGGTGGGTGTTTCTAATACAGTGGCCAGTTGGTGGGAGCACAAGGCTGGTGTTTCTAATAAAGTGGCCAGTTAGTAGAAGTAGAAGGTGTGTGTTTCTAATAAAGTGGCCAGTTAGTAGAAGTAGAAGGTGTTTCTGATAAAGTGGCCAGTTAGTAGAAGCAGACGGTGTGTGTTTCTGATAAAGTGGCCAGTCAGTGGGTGTTGTGAAGAAAAACAGGAGGTGATTAATTTCTCTGTAAAAAGATTTATTCTTTTGAGCCCACGCGCCGCCGAGACCCCCCAACACAGGACAGACCCCCCAACACAGGACAGACCCCCCAACACAGGACAGGTGAGCGGCGACGCCGCAGAATAAAAAAAAAACACGACATATAAACCGAAAAACCAAAACTTCACACCAGTTCAGCGTCTCCACAGGGACCAAGCAGGACCTCCACCAGGACCTCCACCAGGACCTCCACCAGGACCTCCACCAGGCAGCTGAAGCTCAGCTCTCCTCCTGTTTAATTACTGCAGGAGCGCGTCTGGATCAAACACTGACTCAATAAATTACACAGAGGAAGCCTGAGCTCAGATCAGTCCACACAGCACACTCTCACACCAGGCTGTGGAGAACACTGCTCCACGATCAGTAATAACACACACACACAGAGACTACTGAAGGGGAACTCCACAGACCTCCCAAAATTCCTCTCCAGCTCTGTGGTATAACAGCTGTTTTAGAGGCATTAAAGGGCCCATATTGCAAATCTTCCTTAAACTGAAGCGTTTGATTGAATACGTACACATGGTTAAAGTTCCAGCTGCTTCCAAACTCCTCAGTGTGGCTCCACCCACTCTAAAGTTATAAGCCAATCAAAACAGAGCTCATTTGCACACACACAGTAACAAACAAGGGGCTAAAAATGCAGGCCACCGGCCCTTTAAACCCCTCAGACGTCTGGTTCCATTCACCTCCACTGTGAACACTTCAGACTCAGAGCAGAGTGTTTCTGAACGACTCCGTGTACATACTAATTATGAAGAAATTTAGAAAATTCTGTGGGATTCCCCTTCAACTCATGGCGAATCATGGCACTGCAGGTTAAGGCACATCAGTAACACAAACATGATGAAGAGAGAGAGACAGATATATATATATATATTCAGAACACACACACATATATATATATATATATATATATATATATATATATATTCAGAACACACACACATATATATATATATTAAGAACACACACACACACATATATATATATATATATATATATATATATATATATATATATATATATATTTTTTTTTTTTTTCAGAACACACATATATATATATATATATATATATATATATATATATATATATTCAGAACACACACACACACATATATATATATATTCAGAACACACACACACATATATATATATATATATATATATATATTCAGAACACACACACATATATATATATATATATATATATATATATATATATATATATTCAGAACACACATATATATATATATATATATATATATATATATATATATATATATATATATATATATATATATATATATATATTCAGAACACACACACACATATATATATATATATATATATATATTCAGAACACACACACATATATATATGTTAAAATATAATAGACTATATGTACAGATGTTACTTCAGGAAACAGATAAATAATATAAACTGATTTTACAAAATAAGAGTTTTTGTACATAAACATTTGGAATTTTACAAAATAAGAGTTCTGCATAGATCACCAGGTTCAGCGTATATACACACACACAGCAGTTCAACACCAAACTCCTCTATTTTCATCTCACCCCTCCATCACCTCCACCGCTCCATAGCTACTGCTGTGAGGCTGCACGAGCTTTACAGAGCACTGGTAACCTCAGTCTATATCACAATACCTACATTTAGAGTTATAAACTGAGTTACAGTTTCTCATTAGGTTGAATGTATAACTCTCAATGTAGGTATTGTGATATAAACTGAGTTACAGTTTCTCATT
Organism: Megaleporinus macrocephalus; assembly: GCA_021613375.1. Lineage (NCBI taxonomy): Eukaryota > Metazoa > Chordata > Actinopteri > Characiformes > Anostomidae > Megaleporinus > Megaleporinus macrocephalus. The sequence continues at coordinate 1,596,331 of CM038726.1, forward strand.
AGGTTGAATATATACCTCTAAATGTAGATATTGCATATAAACTGAGTTACCTTTTCTTGTTAGATTGAATGTATAACTCTAAATGTAGGTATTGTATATAAACTGAGTTACAGTTTCTCATTAGGTTGAGTGTATAACTCTAAATGTAGGTATTGTATATAAAATGAGTTACAGTTTCTCATTAGGTTGAATGTATAACTCTAAATGTAGGTATTGTATATAAACTGAGTTACAGTTTCTTATTATGTTCAATGTATAACTCTAAATGTAGGTATTGTATATAAACTGAGTTACAGTTTCTCATTAGGTTGAGTGTATAACTCTAAATGTATGTATTGTATATAATCTGAGTTACAGTTTCTCATTAGGTTGAGTGTATAACTAAATGTAAGTATTGTATATAAACTAAGTTACAGTTTCTCATTAGGTTGAATGTATAACTCTAAATGTAGGTATTGTATATAAACTGAGTTACAGTTTCTCATTAGGTTGAATGTATAACTCTAAACGTAGGTATTGTATATAAACTGAGTCTGATTGATGGTCACAAGCTACAAGAACCCAACCTCACAACAGTAGCTACCATGGAACACATGTGGGTGGAGCCTAAAGAAGTTACATAGTTATTACATGTGTTGTTACACAGTTATTAGAGGCACTGACTCTAAGGCGGGGCTGTGTTTTGCTTTGGGTTATAGACCAGCGCGAGTGGGAACGCTGTGGCGCTCCAGGTTTGCCTGAGTGAGTCCAGGACGGTTCTATGGCTCTGATATCCTTGTTTACATATATATAAAAAACAACAACAACAACAAGATTCGCTTAACAAACAGAAAGACGGTCCAGAATGTTCATCACTGAAACACGCTAATGTTGCTAACAATGCTAACATTAAAGCATCAAACCATCTCTACTGATGCTAACTGGTAGCTAATGTAATGCTAACATTACAGCCTGCAACGTTATCAGGATTCGCGTTTACATACGCTAACGTGACTAATAATAAGTGTAATGGTAATGATTAGCATACACTACAACAACATAGGCTCATGCTAAGTGGCAGCTAATGGCTAACATTCGTGGTCGGCAGCACAATAAGATCAATATTTTCATGTGGAGTTGTTAAAATTCTAATTAATACTAGCAACGTTAGCATGTTTCAATGACAAGGAATGTATGTAATTGATGCTAATGATGCTAATACGTATTCATTGTTAGCAAGATTAGCATGTTTGATTGAATGATGAATATCAGTAACAAAGCCAGTATCATGTTATTTTCATTATGCTAATTGTTAGCAATTCACCTTCATTCATTTATACCAAGAGCAGCACGTTTGATTGAAGAAAATGCTAATGATGCTAACTTGTAACACACTTGCTTTCGTTCAGTATTAACAATATTTAAGTTGCCTGACTGAAGAAAATGCTAATTATGTCAATATGAGCAATTAGCCACCAAAGTGGCACAATGTTATGTGCATGATGCTAATTGTTAGCAACACTGCATGTGTGATTGAAGATGCTAACAATGCTAAAAGTATTATTAATTAGCCACCATGTAGCATGGTGTTGTTGTTTATTAATTATTTGTAATATCTACATGTCCGTTTAAAGAAAATGCTAATGATGCTAAAAATATTACCAATTAGCCACCATGTAGCATGATGTTATCTGCGTGATGCTAACTCACTCTTCATTGTTAGGAACGCTGCATCTCTGACTGTAGTAAAGGCTAACGATGCTTAAAGTATTAGCAATTAGCCACCATGTAGCATGATGTTACTGTCAAGCTGCTAACTTTCTGCTTTTTGTTTTCAACCAACATTAGCAAGATTAGCATGTCTGATTAAGGAAAATGCTTGTGATTCTAAAATATTTGTAGCCAACAAGGCCATGACGTGACTTCCATGATGCTAACTGTAACCTATTTGCCTTCATTCATTATTAGCTATATCTGTTGCTCTGTCTGATTAAAGAAAATGCTAATGATGCTAACAGTGAATATGAGCTATTAGCCAACGAGTGGGACAATGTTATTTTCGTATTGACAACTGTTAGCAGTTAGCAACATCAGCATGCCTGATTTAAGGAAATGCTAATGATGCTAAAGATATTAGCAATTAGCTACCATGTAGCATGATGCTATTGTCAAGGTGTGAACTGCATCAGCAGCATTAGCATGTCTGGTTGAGTCCTTGTACATAAATACACACTGGATCCAGAAATCATGAAGCTACACTGATGTAGATGATTCATCACACGGGGAGGTTTTAAAGATGAACAAGTTTAATTAAAAAAAATAAAATACTGAACTGACCAGTCCCTGCTCTCAGCTGTCCAGACACACTTAGCGTCGTTAGCTTCTTTAGTTTTAACTAATATTTCCCGCTACGCTAACGTTCTTACTCATAGACAACAGTAGCATCAAACCAGAGACCATGCTATCTGAGGTTAGCGCCATGCTAACTGGTAGGGTGGTCTCAGCTAAGTTAGTTGCTAAAACTAAAGAAGCCGACTCCTGAGGCCAGACGGGGTCCCAGACGGGGTCCCAGACGGGGTCCCAGCTGAGCGACTGCGTCCGTTAGGGTGGGCTTGTTCAGTAACCCCTCGTTTAAGCTCGGCCCACTTCCTGGAGCTGGATTAGTAATACTGGCGGGTAAGACTCCCTCGGCTCGCTTCTCTCTCCAGCGTCTCGCTGCTGCTCGCCTCAGATCTTGGTCTCGGGTCCTCTCGCTGACAGCACCGGGAACGAGCCGCGTATCCGAGCAACCTCCGCCGCGCACAGGTGACCGAACACCTTGTTATACCAGTCAGGAGAGCGCCCCCTGCAGGACACGAACGAAGCACAAGAGTCAGACCGAGCACGAGCTGCCAATCACAGTGTGTGTGTATGTGGGTGTTTCCCTTGTTCACTAGTGTGTGTGTGTTAATAATGTGTGTGTGTATGTATGTTTCACTGCCCACTAGTGTGTGTGTGTGTATGTGGATGTTTCACTGCCCTCTGGTGTGTGTGTTCACTAGTGTGTGTGTGTGTGTATGTGGGTGTTTCACTGCCCCCAAAGTGTGTTCACTAGTGTGTTTGTATGTGGGTGTTTCACTGCCCCCCAGTGTGTGTGTTCACTAGTGTGTGTGTGTGTGTGTGTGTGAGAGAGTATGTGGGTGTTTCACTGCCCCCAAAGTGTGTTCACTAGTGTGTTTGTATGTGGGTCTTTCACTGTCCCCTAGTGTGTGTGTTCACTAGTGTATGTGTGTTCGTGAGTGTTTCACTGCCCCCCAGAGTATGTGTGTATGTGGGTGTTTCACTGCCCCTAGTGTGTGTGTTCACTAGTGTATGTGTGTACGTGAGTGTTCCACTGCCCCGCAGAGTGTGTGTGTATGTGGGTGTTTCACTGCCCCTGTGTGTGTGTTCACTAGTGCATATGTGGGTGTTTCACTGCCCCTAGTGTGTGTGTTCACTAGTATGTGTATGTGAGTGTTTCACTGCCCCCTAGTGTGTGTGTTCACTAGTGTGTGCATGTGTGTGTTTCACTGCCCCCTAGTGTGTGTGTTCACTAGTGTGTGTGTGTGTTCATGAGTGTTTCACTGCCCCCCCAGAGTGTGTGTGTATGTGGGTGTTTCACTGCCCCTGTGTGTGTGTGTTCACTAGTGCATATGTGTGTGTGAGTGTTTCACTGCCCCCTAGTGTGTGTGTTCACTAGTATGTGTATGTGAGTGTTTCACTGGCCCCTAGTGTGTGTGTTCACTAGTGTGTGTGTGTTCGTGAGTGTTTCACTGCCCCCCAGAGTGTGTGTGTATGTGGGTGTTTCACTGCCCCTGTGTGTGTGTGTTCACTAGTGCATATGTGTGTGTGAGTGTTTCACTACCCCTAGTGTGTGTGTGTTCACTAGTATGTGTATGTGACTGTTTCACTGCCCCCTAGTGTGTGTGTTCACTAGTGTGTGTGTGTTCGTGAGTGTTTCACTGCCCCCCAGAATGTGTGTATGTGTGTGTTTCACTGCCCCTGTGTGTGTGTGTTCACTAGTGCATATGTGTGTGTGAGTGTTTCACTGCCCCCTAGTGTGTGTGTGTTCACTAGTATGTGTATGAGTGTTTCACTGCCCCCTAGTGTGTGTGTTCACTAGTGTGTGCATGTGTGTTTCACTGCCCCTAGTGTGTGTGTTCACTAGTGCGTATGTGTTTGTGTGGGTTTTTTACTGCCTCCTAGTGTGTGTGTTCACTAGTGTGTGCATGTGGGTGTTTCACTGCCCCCAGTGTGTGTGTTCAGTAGTGTGTTTGTATGCGTGTTTCACTGCCCCCCAGAGTGTGAGTTCACTAGTATGTAAGTGTGTGTGTCTTACCGTAGGTCCGCCCTGCAGTAGTGTGTTAGCCGGCTCCGCCCCATTCCGCATGGCTCAATCAGAACGCGCGACGTCAGAAGCACCGCCCTTAGCCCCGCCTCCAGCGGCACGTTGTCATGGTCGACAGAAGAGGCCACCAGAATACACAACCCCCGCGGCAGCTCAGTGCACCAGCGCCTGATAGAGCACACAAACACTCCCGACATCACTCCCGAGACACTCCGGTCCAATCCCGTTCTGACCCTCCGTATACTCCGTTACTCTGTTCTGTAATGATCAGGACCCCCACAGGACCCCCACATGACCACCACAGAGCAGATACTATTAGGGAGGTGGCTCATTCTCAGTACTGCAGTGACACTGACGTGGTGGTGGTGTGTTAGTTAGTGTGTGTTGTGCTGGTGTGAGTGGATCAGACACAGCAGTGCTGCTGCTGGAGTGTTTGAACACTGTGCCCACCCTTCTAGACACTCTCCTGTGGTGGTCCTGTGAGGGTCCTGTTCATTAATATATATACACAGTGCCTTGCAGAAGTATTCAGCCCCCTTGAACGTTTCAACCTTTGCCACATTTCAGGCTCCAAACATAAAGATATGGAATTAAAATTTTTTTGTGAAGAATCAACAACATGTGGGACACAACTCCAGAAGATGATAAATAGAATCCACCAGGAATCAAGTCTCTGTATACATGCACCTGCTCTGCGATCGTCTCAGAGAACACCACGAAGACCAAGGAACACACCAGGCAGGTCCCAGATACTGTTGTGGAGAAGTTTAAAGCCGGATTTGGACCCAAAAAATATGTCCCAAGCTTGAAACATCTCAAGGAGCACTGTGCAAGCCATCATATTGAAATGGAAGGAGTATCAGACCACTGCAGATCTACCAAGACCCGGCCGTCCCTCTAAACCTTCAGCTCAAACAAGGAGAAGACTGATCAGAGACGCAGCCAAGAGGCCCCTGATCACTCTGGATGACCTGCAGAGATCTACAGCTGAGGTGGAGAATCTGTCCATAGGACAACAATCTGTCGTACACTGCACAGATCTGGCCTTTATGGAAGAGTGGCAAGAAGAAAGCCATTTCTCAAAGATCTCCAGAAAAAGTCTTGTTTAAAGTTTCCCACCTTGGAGACACACCAAACGTGTGGAAGAAGGTTCTCTGGTCAGATGAAACCAAAATCAAACTTTTTGGCCACAGCTCATCACCCTGAACACACCATCTCCACTGTCAAACATGGTGGTGGCATCATCATGGTCTGGGGCTGCTGTTCTTCAGCAGGGACGGGAAGATGGAGCCAAATACAGGACCATTCTGGAAGAAACCCTGTTGGAGTCTGAAGACCTGAGACTGGGACGTAGACTTATCTTCCAACAAGACAAAGATTCAAAACATAATAATTTTGGACACCCAATTTTTCAGTTTTATATTTCTAAAATAAGTTTAAAATATCCAATAAATTTGGTTCCCACTTGTTGTTGATTCTTCCTGAAAAATTTAAATTTCATATCTTCATGTTCGAAGCCTGAAATGTGGCAAAAGGTTGAAAAGGCACTGCATATAAATAAATATGTTTCCTGCCCACCTAAATGGTAACACACTAAGAGACGTGTTTTCCAGCACTGCTCGGTCCAGGCTGAGTGGACTCATCATCACTGAGCGTCCTCCAGCTCACCTGCTGCAGCTGAGCTTGTGGGAGTGAAATGAAGCCCTGGATAATTGGGAATCGACGCCCTTTTGATGTGTGTATGGATCAAACAGGCGTCTCAGAAACACTGAGGTATCAGCCGCGGCTGGCTGTCGATAGTAATTTGCTATTTAATGTACTTTATGCGGATTAATGTCCGGCTTTGGCGGGCTTGAGCGCGGACAGGTACGGAAATAAGACAGCAGCAGGCGTGGGCGCCAACATGGATTAGGACCTATTTACGTCCTAATCCCATGAGAGACATTTCAATTTTGGATCCTGTGGGTTTAGGAATAATAGCTGAATACGCGCAAATTAATAATCATTTATTTCATTTGAATTATCAAACAACGTCTTGTTATGTTATGAGCTGATCACGTTCCATTTTCCCAGAATGTTAATAACATTAATGTATATCGTAATTAATTGGAAATATTTTTAATTTTAAACTGTCTCCACACAGTGAAAACCACATGGAACCTCTTTTCATTTGTGGAGGGGAAGACAGATGTAGAGGGAAGAGGAATGTAAAGGGAAAGATGGATGTAGAGAGGAAGATGGATGTGGAGGGGGAGACGGATGTGGAGCAAAGGACGGATGTAGATGGGAGACAGAGGAGGAGGAGAAGAGAGATGAAGAGGGAAAGACAGACGTGGAGCAGAAATGGATTTGGACAGGGAGACAGATTGAGAGAGGAAGACGGATGTGGACTGGGAAGAAAATTGGAAAGAAGAAGACAGACGTAGATGTGGAGACGGACATGGAGGGAAAGACGTATGTAGACGAAGAGGTAGATGAAGAGACAGACGTAGAGGGGAAGACGGAAGTGCAGGGGAAGACTAATGTAGACGGGAAGATGGATGTGAAGGAGAAAAGGGGCGTGTAGACAGGCATGGAGGGGAAGAAGAAAGTTGAGGGACATGGAGGGGAAGAGGGATGTGCAGGGAAAGAGGGATGCGATGGAGAGACGGGCATGGAAGAGAAGACGGATGTGGAGGGAACAGGGACATGGACGGTAAGTGGGAGGCGGAGGGAAGAACAGATGTGGAGAGGAAGAGGGACACAGAGGAGAGACGGGCATGAAGGGGAAGACGGATATGGAGGGAACAGGGATGTGGACAGTAAGTGGGACATGGAGGGAAGAACAGAAGTGGAGGGGAAGAGGGTCGTGGAGGGGAAGAGGGACATGGAAGAGAAGAGGGACATGGAGGGGATGAGGGACGTATGCCATGTATAAATCTAGGTGGGACGTGTAAGAGAAGAGGGACATGGAGGGGAAGAGGGACGTATGCCATGTATAAATCTAGGTGGGATGTGTAAGAGAAGAGGGACGTATGCCATGTATAAATCTAGGTGGGACGGGTAAGAGAAGAGGGATGTGGAAGAGAAGAGGGACGTGGAGAGGAAGAGGGACGTGTAAGAGACGAGGGACGTGGAGGGGAAAAGGGACGTATGCCATGTATAAATCTAGGTGGGACGGGTAAGAGAAGAGGGATGTGGAAGAGAAGAGGGACGTGGAGAGGAAGAGGGACATGGAAGAGAAGAGGGACGTGGAAGAGAAGAGGGACGTGGAGGGGAAGAGGGACGTATGCCATGTATAAATCTAGGTGGGACGGGTAAGAGAAGAGGGATGTGGAAGTGAAGAGGGACCTGGAGGTGAAGAGGGACATGGTGGGGAAGAGGGACGTGGAAGAGAAGAGGGACGTGGAGGGGAAGAGGGACGTATGCCATGTATAAATCTAGGTGGGACGTGGAAGAGAAGAGGGATGTGGAGGTGAAGAGGGACATGGTGGGGAAGAGGGACGTGGAAGAGAAGAGGGACGTGGAGGGGAAGAGGGACGTATGCCATGTATAAATCTAGGTGGGACGTGTAAGAGAAGAGGGACGTGGAAGAGAAGAGGGACGTGGAGAGGAAGAGGGACGTGTAAGAGAAGAGGGACGTGGAGGGGAAGAGGGACGTATGCCATGTATAAATCTAGGTGGGACGGGTAAGAGAAGAGGGATGTGGAAGAGAAGAGGGACGTGGAGAGGAAGAGGGACGTGTAAGAGAAGAGGGACGTGGAGGGGAAGAGGGACGTATGCCATGTATAAATCTAGGTGGGACGGATAAGAGAAGAGGGATGTGGAAGAGAAGAAGGACGTGGAGAGGAAGAGGGATGTGGAAGAGAAGAGGGACGTGGAGGGGAAGAGGGATGTGGAAGAGAAGAGGGACGTGGAGGGGAAGAGGGACGTGTAAGAGAAGAGGGACGTGTAAGAGAAGAGGGACGTGGAGGGGAAGAGGGACGTATGCCATGTATAAATCTAGGTGGGACGGATAAGAGAAGAGGGATGTGGAAGAGAAGAGGGACGTGGAGAGGAAGAGGGATGTGGAAGAGAAGAGGGACGTGGAGGGGAAGAGGGATGTGGAAGAGAAGAGGGACGTGGAGGGGAAGAGGGACGTGTAAGAGAAGAGGGACGTGTAAGAGAAGAGGGACGTGGAGGGGAAGAGGGACGTATGCCATGTATAAATCTAGGTGGGACGGATAAGAGAAGAGGGATGTGGAAGAGAAGAGGGACGTGGAGAGGAAGAGGGATGTGGAAGAGAAGAGGGACGTGGAGGGGAAGAGGGATGTGGAAGAGAAGAGGGACGTGGAGGGGAAGAGGGACGTGTAAGAGAAGAGGGACGTGTAAGAGAAGAGGGACGTGGAGGGGAAGAGGGACGTATGCCATGTATAAATCTAGGTGGGACGGGTAAGAGAAGAGGGACGTGGAGGGGAAGAGGGACGTGTAAGAGAAGAGGGACGTGGAGGTGAAGAGGGACATGGAGGGGAAGAGGGACGTGTAAGAGAAGAGGGACGTGTAAGAGAAGAGGGACGTGGAGGGGAAGAGGGACGTATGCCATATATAAATCTAGGTGGGACGGGTAAGAGAAGAGGGATGTGGAAGAGAAGAGGGACGTGGAGAGGAAGAGGGACGTGTAAGAGAAGAGGGACGTGGAGGGGAAGAGGGACATGGAAGGGAAGAGGGACGTGAATCTAGGTGGGACGGGTAAGACCGCGTACCTCAGCACTACGAAGTCTCGGCGGGGATGAGGGGCCATGCTGTCGGTGATGTAGTGGAAAACCTCCGTGTTGTTCTCCAGGCTCTCAATCACACGGCTGTGCAGCAAATCCTCGTCCCACAGGTGGCGCTCTCGCAGCACACGCTGCAGCACCACCGAGGGCGGAGCCTCCACCTCTGCTGAAACACGCCACAGACGAATCGGGTGACCATCCCCCACCTGCAAAACAGCCAATCAGCTCACGGTCAGGGCAAAATGGGAAATACGGACGTGGTGGTCTGTTTTTTTTAATTGAACTACAAGAGTAAGACAACTTACAACTTGCTAAAGTACAAACCCAGTTTTAAAAATGTTCAGACAGTAGGCAAAATCAGTTTGGGCGGGAGGGTCGTTATTAGTTGGGGTGGGAGAACGGGAGGGTCATTTTTAGTTGGGGTGGGGGGGTCGTTATCAGTTGGGGTGGGAGAACGGGAGGGTCATTATTAGTTGGGGTGGGGGGGTCGTTATCAGTTGGGGTGGGAGAACGGGAGGGTCATTATTAGTTAGGGCGGGAGGGTCAGTATTAGTTAAGGATGGAGGGTCAGTTTTAGTTAGGGCGGGAGGGTCGCTATTAGTTAGGGCGGGAGGGTCGTTATCAGTTGGGGAGGGTGGACAGGAGGGTCGTTATTATTTGGGGAGGGAGGGTCGTTATTGGGGCGGGAGGACGGGAGGGTCATCATTAATTGGGGTGGGAGGACGGGAGGGTCGTTATTAGTTGGGGTGGAAGGACGGGAGGGTCGTTATCAGTTGGGGCGGGAGGGTCATTTTTAGTTGGTGTGGAAGGACGGGAGGGTCGTTATCAGTTGGGGCGGGAGGGTCATTTTTAGTTGGGGAGGGAGGGTCATTATTAGTTGGGGTGGAAGGGTCATTATTAGTTGGGGAGGGAGGGTCATTATTAGTTGGGGTGGAAGGGCGGGAGGGTCGTTATCAGTTGGGGCGGGAGGGTCATTTTTAGTTGGGGAGGGAGGACAGGAGGGTTGTTATTAGTTAGGGTGGAAGAGGGGGTTATCGGTTAGGGTTAGGAGTTGGGTTGGATATCAGTTGGGGCGGGAGGGTCAGTATTAGTTAGGGCGGGAGGGTCGGTATTAGTTAGGGCGGGAGGATCAATATTAGTTGGGGTGGGAGGGTCGATATTAGCTGGGGCAGGAGGGTCGTTATTAGTTTGGGTGGGAGGGTCGATATTAGCTGGGGCGGGAGGGTCGATATTAGCTGGGGCGGGAGGGGGGGTATTGGTTAGGGTTAGGAGTTAGGTTGGATATCAGTTGGGGCGGGAGGGTCGATATTAGTTGGGGAGGGTCGATATTAGTTGGGACGGGAGGGGGGACATCGGTTAGGGTTAGAAGTTGGGTTGGATATCAGTTGGGGAGGGAGGGTTGATATTTGTTGGGGCAGGAAGGTCCGTATTAGTTGGGGAGGGTCAGTATTAGCTGGGGCGGGTGGGGGGGTATTAGTTGGGGAGGGTCGATATTAGCTGGGGTGGGAGGGTCGATATTAGTTGGGACGGGAGGGGGGGTATTGGTTAGGGTTAGGAGTTGGGTTGGATATCAGTTGGGGAGGGAGGGTTGATATTTGTTGGGGCGGGAAGGTCCGTATTAGTTGGGGAGGGTCGGTATTAGCTGGGGCGGGAGGGGGGGTATTAGCTGGGGCGGGAGGGGGTGTATCAGTTAGGGGTTAGGAGTTAGGTTGGATATCAGTTGGGGAGGGAGGGTTGATATTAGTTGGGGAGGGTCGATATTAGCTGGGGCGGGAGGGGGAGTATTAGCTGGGGCGGGAGGGTCGGTATTAGCTGGGGAGGGTCGGTATTAGCTGGGGCGGGAGGGGGGGTATTAGCTGGGGCGGGAGGGTCGGTATTAGCTGGGGAGGGTCGGTATTAGCTGGGGCGGGAGGGGGGGTATTAGCTGGGGCGGGAGGGGGGGGTATTAGCTGGGGAGGGTCGGTATTAGCTGGGGAGGGTCGGTATTAGCTGGGGCGGGAGGGGGGGTATTAGCTGGGGGCGGGAGGGTCGGTATTAGCTGGGGAGGGTCGGTATTAGCTGGGGCGGGAGGGGGGGTATTAGCTGGGGCGGGAGGGGGGGACATCGGTTAGGGTTAGGAGTTGGGTTGGATATCAAAACAAACTAGTAAATAAATAAACAAACAAACATGAAAAGAAAAATCTGACAGCTTTAAACACAAACCCTGTTCCATCAGACGACTGATGCCGGAATCAAGGCGGGCAGTGAGAGACTGAAAATTAGCCGTCTGTCTGATTTCATCAACAAACAGCAGAGCAGAGCATCCACAGCAATAAACAAACTAGAAAACAGTGACCCAGAACATACCGGCCACAACAAAACCCTCCATCAAAGCCTCCAACCTCTAAACAAACAAACAAACAAACCTTCCGTTCTGTCCCAGCGTCAGTCTTCAAAGTGTCACTGTCCCACAAGCCTGTGTGTGTATCTCTGCTACTTTCTATCCGTCTCTTGTTTTTAGCTTGTTTTGGTCGACGATGCGAAGCATCAGGGGATACGGGTTGATTCAAGTTTGTGCTTTTCCTGGTTTTCCATTTAAGTATATTACCAACTGTCAGTTTCCGAGAGCGTTCCAGGTGAGAACGAAGAACACAAATGCACATCCTCCAGTGGGTTACACGGCAACAGTCTAGCAACCTTAGCAACCATCGGGAATTCCATAGCAGTGGTTGAGCACCACCTGGGCAAATATCTGGAATTCCATAGCAGTGGCCAAGTACCACCTTAGCAAGCATTGGGAATTTCAAAGTACTGTCCTAACACCACCTAAGCAACCATTGAAAATTCCAAAGTACTGTCTTAACACCACCTTAGCAACCATTGGGGGTTCCATAGCAGTGGCCTAGCATCACCTTAGCTACCATCAGGAATTCCATAGCAGTGGTTGAGGACCACCTGAGCAAATATCAGGAATTCCATAGCAGTGGTCGAGCACCACCTTAGTAACCATCGAAGATTCCAAAGTACTGTCCTAACACCACCTTAGCAACCTCAGGAATTTCAAAGTAATGGCCTAACACCACCTTAGCAACCATTGAGGGTTCCATAGCAGTGGCCGAGCACCACCTCAGCAACCATCAGGAATTCCATAGCAGTGGTCGAGCACCACCTTAGCAACCATCGAAAATTAAAAGGACCTGTCCTAATACCACCTTAGCAACCATCAGGAATTTCAAAGTAATGGCCTAACACCACCTTAGCTACCATCTGGAATTCCATAGCAGTGGCCGAGCACCACCTCAGCAACCATCAGGAATTCCATAGCAGTGGTCGAGCACCACCTAAGCAACCATCAGGAATTCCATAGCAGTGGTTGAGGACCACCTGGGCAACCATCAGGAATTCCATAGCAGCAGTCAAGCACCACCTTAGCAACCATCGAAAATTCCAAAGTACTGTCCTAACACCACCTTAGCAACCATCAGGAATTTCAAAGTAATGGCCTAACACCACCTTAACAACCATCGAAAATTAAAAGGACCTGTCCTAACACCACCTTAGCAACCATCAGGAATTTCAAAGTAATGGCCTAACACCACCTTAGCAACCATTGGGGGTTCCATAGCAGTGGCCGAGCACCACCTCAGCAACCATCAGGAATTCCATAGTGGTCGAGCACTACCTTAGCAACCATCGAAAATTAAAAGGACCTCTCCTAATACCACCTTAGCAACCTTCAGGAATTTCAAAGTAATGGCCTAACACCACCTTAGCAACCATTGGGGGTTCCATAGCAGTAGCCGAGCACCACCTCAGCAACCATCAGGAATTCCATAGCAGTGGTCGAGCACCACCTGGGCAAATATCAGGAATTCCATAGCAGTGGCCAAGTACCACCTAGGCAACCATCAGGAATTCCATAGCAGTGGTTGAGGACCACCTGGGCAACCATCAGGAAATCCATAGCAGTGGTTGAGGACCACCTGGGCAACCATCAGGAATTCCATAGCAGCAGTCAAGCACCACCTTAGCAACCATCAGGAATTTCAAAGTAATGGCCTAACACCACCTTAACAACCATCGAAAATTAAAAGGACCTGTCCTAACACCACCTTAGCAACCATCAGGAATTTCAAAGTAATGGCCTAACACCACCTTAGCAACCATTGGGGGTTCCATAGCATCACTTTGGCAGCGAACTGGGATTTAGACTGATCCTATCCAATGAAATGTAGTTCATTAACAGTCCGTTACTTGGTTGCCAGGTAATTCCACAAACACTGCGGTGTCTAGTGACCAGGCTCAGCTCAGTTTAGAGCTGCCTACTTTATAACAGGGTACATTTAGGCGGCTCTGAAAGGACATGCGGCCCAACTCGGTACGTAAATGTGTGATTGTGGGACTGCACTGCAATTAGCATGCAGCTCTATTCTTAAGCAAATCTCCATAAACCACCCCGACCGCACGCTGTTCCTCATCAACAGCACCCTGCGCGCACCCCTGACTGCGCCTCGGTAAACAAACCTACACCAGTAAAACATTCATCTTTCAACACGAGGACACAAAACGTGCTCGGCCGGCTCAGTCTGCGGGATCAGAGCGGCCAAATAACGGCCCCCCCCACCCACCGGCTTCTCCGAACCCCCGATTCTGCTGGAGTCTTTGTGCCTCTCACAGCCATAAAGAGACCCTCAATTAACTTTTACCAGCTTACAAATGAGCCAATTTATTTTCTATTCAGATGCTGCTGGTTTGTGTTGTAACAGCCTCTAAGGCCCCACCCACAGGGGCGCCCAGAAAGCCCGCTAAGTGGACCACAACCATCGGGGTACCTCTGCAGGCATACCGTGACAGCAAGGAACCTTTCAGAGCAAGACACGGTTGCTTGATTTGAGGTTTGTCAAGTTCACGGCATCATGTTGTTGATAGTTACTCTAGAGCATAGACCTGGGCAATGTAGGCCCAGGGGCCACATCCGGCCCTCTGGCAATCTCTGAACGGCCCGCATGAGATCTCGTGCGGTCAAAAGTAAATGTGTAGCTACGGCACCTAGAACACTGTGGCAGGTGCCCGAAAACAAGGGCTTTGACGAAAAACAACTAGACTGCTTTTATATTGAATTTTTAATTTGCGTCCTCGCTCACGTGTCAAAGAATGATCTGGACAGCTTCCGAGAAGTTGAATTTGTTTAATTGCCCACCCCTGCTCTAGAGTTTTAGAAGCTTCGTCAGTCTTGCAGCTCCAAAGCAAAACAAAGAAAAGCTCTGGCTTGATAAATCACCTTTAGGGTAAGAGAGACATACAGTCAACTCCAAAAAATACCGGCATCCCTCTAGAAAATGAGTACATACATTAATCAAAGCAATAAACCCAATGATCCAACAACTTTTCCACAAATGTCTGGAGTAACTGCTAATTTTTTATTCAGTATCAATAATTCCTGTTGTATCTTTGGAATAGAATTCAATCTGTCAAAACCGTGGCAAGGGTACTGGCACCCACAAACTCTACAAATAGATCCAAAGTTGCGTGTGTTGTTGGGGAAGCCCTGGTGCATAGCCGTGCCTACGGAATCGTTAAATTTCTAACTTCTTAGAGGGTGAGAACTTTAAGAGAGGCTAAGAGAAGCCAGATCACAGTTTCACAACCGCAAGAGTTTAGTTACATCCCTTTCCATGTCAGAATCAACCGTGAGACACCACCTCTATGACCAGAAGCCTTTTGGGTCAAGGAAGGCCTTCCAATGACCAAGACTTCCTGAGGGCAAGCAACTTTGGAATTGTATGTGGCCCTCTCAGTGTCCAGAACCCTATTGGTCTCAATTGATGTGAGAAATGTTGGGTTGGAAATGTTCGGCATGGAAGAGGTCCTCCAAGATCCCTCCACAAGTGTTTTCCAACCGTGTTAAGCATTTGTAAGAAAAATACAAGAAAATTGAGGCTAGCCCGCTTGCCATAATATCACTCGTCGCATGTGCGGCTCTTGTGTTAACTTCGTTTTCTTTAAGGGTGCAATGTTTCTGGAGTCGACAGCATGAATTTTTCTTTCGACGATCACTTTCAGATGATTCAAAGACTCCCTGAACGGTGGTGTACCCCAGGGCTCCGTAGTGGGCCCCCAGATCTTTGCTGCAAACGCAAGTACAGTTAGAACTGTGGTGACCGTGCGATTCGGGGCATTGCACTAAATCTTTCAGGCTGTTTTGATTTAAATCCCAAGCACCTCATTCCCTTATTCCTGCACCCCACGATGCCTGGCATGGCTCATGGGCAGAACTTCCACCATCCCAACACAATAAAAACGATGTTGGGAAAAATCGGCACGGTAACCTACGTTTTTGGGTGAGGTCAAGACAAAAGGAAGTGGTGCAAGACAAAGATGGACACATCGGAGAAAGAAATCAGGGATTACGGACAAAGACCTGTGATCAGTTTCCTCTCGATTCCATGCTCCCTTCATGAATCAGGTTCTCATTGATGTTCAGGCGACAAAGAACTTCTGAGGAGGCACGGAATAAGATGCAACAACTTCCTATTGGCCGATTTGTTTGAATGATCCTGTTCCACCTTAAATGGGGCAGCAGTTCATTCAAAATGAACTTAAACTTGGCATTTCTTGGCTTTCATTGCCATCGTTCCATAATCCGGAAGTACAATGTGATGTTAGGCTACATGGCACAGCATAGTACATCCAGTCTGGGGCAGCCTTCGCCCCTGCCTCAAGAGTCTTTCTTTCTTCTGGCGCCGGAACACTGCAAAAGCCTAACCAGGATGTCCGAAGTTTGATGCCAGTGGCTGCGAACGGAAGCAACTGTCAGACAAGTCTCAGGTGAACGGTGTGGACTCTCTTCTTCCCTGAAACGTGTGTGTGGTTTTGCTGCAGACTGTTTTTACGGTGCTGTCCTGATAGAGTCTCGCTCAGAACCTCCAGAAAATCAGACTCAATCTGTGCCATGACCCAGCTAGCGCTGGAAAATTGGCACCCCGCCGGCCTGGCCTCCCGTTTTCCTCCCACCAGGTGCCCGGCGTCTTGCCAACGCCATGCTAGCGGCACCTGCTAGCGGTCAGACAGTTCGCCTGCTGCTGCCAGCAGGTGGACAGCAGGCTGGATCACCTGGGCTGGGTCAGCGGAGCTGGGTCACCCTGGGTAAGGATGTTGGTGGATTATGAAAAGTAGGTTACCACTTCGCATGAAACAGAATCATTAACCTCCACAGGGGTAACCTCGGTTTAACAGATGTTTCTGTGTCGAGACATACTTTAGAGATATTTATGAATCTCTAAGCTGCGTTTAACGCTGCTCGTGTATTTCAGGGCAGGTCGCACGTTAAACCCTGCAGGTGAAACCGCTACGAAGAAATAACCAGCTGCAACAAAAACACTGAAAATCATATATTTGTCCTCTTCTGCTGCAATTACAGCTCGTACTGTTCTGAGAAGGTCTTCGGAACATTGCTGTGAGGATGTGAGTGAGTGTTAGTGAGGTCAGGTACTGGTGTTGAACATTGCTGTGAGGATGTGATTGAGTGTTAGTGAGGTCAGGTACTGATGTTGAACATTGCTGTGAGGATGTGATTGAGTGTTAGTGAGGTCAGATACTGGTGTTGAACATTGCTGTGAGGATGTGATTGAGTGTTAGTGAGGTCAGGTACTGGTGTTGAACATTGCTGTGAGGATGTGATTGAGTGTTAGTGAGGTCAGGTACTGGTGTTGAACATTGCTGTGAGGATGTGATTGAGTGTTAGTGAGGTCAGGTACTGGTGTTGAACATTGCTGTGACGACTTGATGAACTGTATGTGACCCTGAGTGTGTACACTGTGTGTGTGTGTGTGTGTGTGCGTCTATGTGTGTGTATATATATGTGTGTGTGTGTGTGTGTGTATATATATATATATATATATATATATATATATATATATATATATATATATATATATATATATATATATATATATATATATATGTTTGTGTGTGTGTGTGTGTGTGTGTGTGTATGTGTGTGTTCACTGTTGCGTGTCCAGGGTTGGTAAAGGTACGTTTACCTTCTTGTAAGCGAGCTCGGTGTTTTCTGGACTGTGGGCACTGTGCCAGCCTTTGCTCTTCTCTGCAGCCTCTCTGAGCAAACACTGAATATTGTCCTCCAGGTACGCGCGATAGTCCACGCGCTCGCCTCTCGCGTTCACGCCGAAAGCGTGCAGGGGGAGGGGCTGGGCGTCTGCCGCCACGTACGAGTTGCGCGACTGCAGCATCATCTCGTGAGGAATCTGAAGAGAGTGCAGAAAATAGGATTTTAGTTATTATATACATTTAATCTGCATCATAGATACTTAATATGATTGATATACGTGTAAACACATATGAGTGATGGTGATTAGTGAGCTGGATAGAATTCACTCCTATAGTATTATTACGTGTAATGCAGCAACATTTAGAATTTTAGAATTTTTAGAACTTAGAACAGCGGAATTTGACCTTTGCATTTAACCCATCCGTGCACATATACACACACTAGTAAACATACACACCAGGGGGCAGTAAGCACACATGCCCGGAGCAGTGGGCAGCCCTATCCACGGCACCCAGGGAGCAGTTGGGGTTAGGTGCCTTGCTCAAAGGCAATTCAATCGTGGCCTGCTGGTCCCGGGGATCAAACCGGCGACCTTCCGGTCACAAGACCGGATCCCTAACCTTCAGCCCACGACTGCCCCATTTTGTATGTTCAAGAAGCTTGTATAGGTGCGTCCACATGGTCAGGTGTCCACAAACCTTTGGTCATACAGTGCATGTATATTCATGTATTTTGGGTGTAGAGTCGAGTCACATTAGTATGACCGTGGCAGCATATAGGTGGCGTAGGTTATGGTCTGAATCCATCCTTGCAGATCACGTACACCATACATGCTGATGGTCTTCTCTGGGGTGGATGGGATCTTCCATCCAGACCCACGACTAGAAATGTCCCACACTGGTTGGAAGAGTTGATCAAGACTTCCAAGTTCTACCCTGGACACCTAATTCCCCAGACTTGAACCCAACTGAGTCTGTGGGACCACCTGGATGGTGGTGTTGGCTCTATGGATCCTCCTCATTTTCAGAAACTAGATGTCTGGAGTGACTAATTATTACTATTATTACTTATTAAAGTGAACATTAATGATTAATGACTGTATTTAACGTATTTATTTTGAAACTTATGGGTCAAGTTTGCACAAAAACCCAGAAATTTATCTTCTACAATAAAACTTCAGGACGCCTGATCCATCGCGTTTACCTGAAACAGCTTCTTACACTCCGTGATCATGTGACTCAGGCACTGAGTGGCAGCCATGTTCTCACTCAGGTCCTTGTGGTCGGGCTTGGCTCCTCCTTTCCTGTTGATCAACCTGAGAGCACAAACAGCAACGCCAAAGAAGTAAACACAGGAGCCCGGAGAACATTCCCAGAGCCCGGCGCTGATTCAACACCAGGAATCGAGTTCAATTTAAATAAGTTCATGATAATAAAACACTACAGCTGTGCTTATAAATAAACAGAAAAGAATACAACAGAGAAACTTTGATTCCGAAACCTTCTAAAAATGACCTACGAGACATCAAAGCTTTGGCCCAGAGAAGGGGGCTTATATCAACATTCGTTTCGCCAACTTTTTTTGGTAAGACGCTGCAGAGCTGATGAGATTTAGACCAAAACAAGATTAATTTAATATGTTTTAGTGTTACTCAATCTATTTATGGTTTAACAGGCTTCCCACGAGTGACTGGCAAGCAGTGGGGGTCCGTCTGTGCCCCTCTAAATCCTGTGTCTGCCCCACAACAACAACCAGCCCAGAAACTGAGCTGGGCACTTCATTAAAACACCTGTACACCTACATGTTTATGTGGTTATTAAATTAGCCAATCATGTGGCAGGTACAGTCCAGCAGTCTCAGATAATGTTCAGGATGGAGAAACCATGTGATCCCAGTGACTGAGATTGGTCTCTAGATTCGCTCAGATTCCAGTCAGCAGCGGGACACCTTGTTGAGAGAGGTCAGTGGAGAATGGCTAGACTTGCTCCAGTTTACAGAAAGGCTACAGTAAAGGCTATCATGTCCACTTCTGTTAGCCAGGAGCAGAAAGCTAAGGCAGTGGACACAGGCTAGCCAGAACTGGACCGCTGAAGATGGAAAGACTTAATAAATCTGATTCTTGCTGAGGGTCACAAACAGTAGGGTCAGAATTTGGTACCAGCAGCATGAATCCATTGAGTGATCCCATCCAGGCTGGTGGAGGGGGTGTAATGGTGCTGGGAATTCTCGCTTTCCTGGCCTACTTTGGGCCATTAATACCAAACAAACATCGCTTGAAAGACCACTGCCTGTTTAGGGATTGTTGCTGACCATGGGCTTCCATCCATGACCACAATTTATCATCTAGAACCGTCTACTAGATACCGTCGCTATCTCCAGCATGATGATACAGCATGTCACAAAGCAAAGTCATCCCAACTTGGTTTCATGAAAAATGAGTTCAGTGTTCTTCACTGGCCTTCCCAGCAATGGATCTAATTCAGATTGGACAAGGTAGGATGGGAGGTTCACAGCATGGAAGCGCTCCAAAAAAGATCTGGAGGAATTGCAGGATGGAATCATGTCTACATGGACCAAAGGAACCTCAAAATCTTGTGGAATCCATGTCATACGAGATAGGGCGGTCCTGGGGTTCCTAATATTTAACCCTTTCCAAGCTTCTCTTAAACAACCCAGTATTATTATCAGTTCTCATCTAATACCTGCTTTGACTGCTCAGTACTTCATTAAGATAAATCAAGATTTGCTGCTGAAGGAACTGAACACATTTATACAATGTCTGGGGCGTCCAGGAGAAATCTGGAACCTAACTTTGTTCTTCAAACTGGATCAAGATCTGATCTACTTCTCTCACAATAACATGTTCATGATACTTTGTATTGTATGTAGGATTATTTACATCTGATCTAATCAGATCCGCTCAGGGGACTCAGACTTTTACTCAGACGTGTATATATACAAACGTTGGGGGATCTGAGTGCGGAGCAGCCACAGGTATCTTATTGATATTCAAGCTGGATCCGGAGAAACCACACAAACAAAAGCCTCCCTCCATGCGCCCAAACAAACAACAATAAACAATTGTTTACACACACAGCTTACTAAACACAGAACACATGTCGGTGGCTGTTTGTGTGTAAATAAGGAAAGATGGCCTTGTGGGTAATCGTGAGCTAATGAGTACAGACGACCTCTGAGCCAGAGAGACATCACTTCACACACTAATATAATAAACACCATCCTTTACTGATTCCTCTCTCTGTGTGTCTGTCTGGCTCTCTCTCACCCACTCTCACTCTTTCTCTCTCTCTCTCTCTCTCTCTCTCTTTGTCTCTGCCTCTCTCTGTTTTCTATGTGACTACAGGATCTATTAAATATGTAAGAAAAAGCAGATCATCTTCCTCACTAATCGGGGTAAGATGTCACACAGCCTGTCCAGATAAACTCATCTGTATGCAAATTAGTAAACACTTAAGAGTCTCTGATTGGATAATTACTGCAGTGATGGATGAGCTTCAGCTGGTATCAGTTCTTTTATGTCTAACTGATACGGTGAGCAGCTCCTCATTCCGTAAACTAGCATGTGGGAAAACCCATGTATCTCACTGGGTTTCAGAAGGTCAGATTATTGTCCTGCATCCAGCAAAGAAAACCACTCAGGAGAAGCTGGAGTGACTGGAACTGGGTTCAGAACTGAGCACCACACTAACAATGATTAGAAGGAGTCAGGAGTGAAGAACCTTAACTACACTGGAGAAATACTGAGTGACTGGAGATCATCTAAACTCCAGGTGAAGGTAAAACTGGACACTAGAATCAAGACTGACTGTGTTTAATAGTGATCATTTCCACACGACCAGAACTCTCAGTACTGGGACTAAACAGCTGACTGGACGCTCGTTAGTAAGACTAATCAGCTCCAGTCTGTAGGAAGTGTAAAGATTAGTTGATGGAAAAGGTCATGTGGTGTGATGAGTCCAGACTGACCCTAGTCCAGAGTGATGGGAGCGTCAGGGTAAGAAGGGAAGCAATGCTCCCATCATGCGTAGGGTCCACTGTACAAGCTCTGGGGGGCTTTAGTTGGTCAGGTCGAGGCTCAGCTGACCAGCTGAATGGATTGGATCACCGGGTTATCCTATCTATTGATTTGATCTTATTCTAAGATAGATCAGATTGAAACATGAGGCATCATCTCCACACATGAACTGACCACCACAGAGCCCTGACTTTGACACCACTAGAAGTGTTTGGGGGTGAGCTGGAGAAGACTTTACAGAGCAGCTCTGTACGGAGACACTATATACTGATCACTATATACTCATCAAATTAAAACAGACTGCTTCAGATCGGAATTTCATAACGGCAGGTACAAATAAATGAATAAATAAATAAACAAACAAATAAAACATGTACGCACACTAACCTGGGGGAGGTTCCGTCTCGCCTGGACGTGTTCAGGTGCAGTATGGACGGAGCCAGACACACAGCCAGGTTGTCTGCGGTCATCTGGTTCTCCTGCGCAGACGCGATGTCACTCAGGAAATACAGCAGCGTCTGCAGAACCTCTCTGTTCTCATCCGGCAGAATAACCACAGCAGCCTGGACCGCCTGCAGCCTCTGGCACTCAGGAACGACTGCAGACACACACACATACAACAGACGATATACATAAGATGTGCTTATGTGCGCTGTGCTAGTGTGTGCCGTGCTGTGCTAGTGTGTGCTGTGCTGTGTTAGTGTGTGCTGTGCTGTGTTAGTGTGTGCTGTGTTAGTGTGTGCTGTGCTGTGTTAGTGTGTGCTGTGTTAGTGTGTGCTGTGTTAGTGTGTGCTGTGCTGTGTTAGTGTGTGCTGTGCTGGTGTGTGCTGTGCTGTGTTAGTGTGTGCTGTGCTGGTGTGTGCTGTGCTGGTGTGTGCTGTGCTGGTGTGTGCTGTGTTAGTGTGTGCTGTGTTAGTGTGTGCTGTGCTGTGCTGTTGTGTGCTGTGCTGTGCTGGTGTGTGCTGTGCTGGTGTGTGCTGTGCTGTGTTAGTGTGTGCTGTGCTGGTGTGTGCTGTGCTGTGCTGGTGTGTGCTGTGCTGGTGTGTGCTGTGCTGTGCTGGTGTGTGCTGTGCTGGTGTGTGCTGTGCTGTGTTAGTGTGTGCCGTGCTGATGTGTGCTGTGCTGTGCTGGTGTGTGCTGTGTTAGTGTGTGCTGTGCTGTGCTGGTGTGTGCTGTGCTGTGCTGGTGTGTGCTGTGCTGTGCTGGTGTGTGCTGCGTTAGTGTGTGCTGTGCTGGTGTGTGCTGTGTTAGTGTGTGCTGTGTTAGTGTGTGCTGTGCTGGTGTGTGCTGTGCTGGTGTGTGCTGTGCTGTGTTAGTGTGTGCTGTGTTAGTGTGTGCTGTGTTAGTGTGTGCTGTGCTGGTGAGTGCTCTGCTGTGTTGGTGTGTGCTGTGCTGGTGTGTGCTGTGCTGTGTTAGTGTGTGCTGTGTTAGTGTGTGCTGTGCTGGTGTGTGCTGTGCTGTGCTGGTGTGTGCTGTGCTGGTGAGAGTGGATCAGACGGCTGGTTCAGGAACTCACACTGGTAGATGTGGAGGAACGTCTCTGTGAGCTTGGCGGTCAGAACCGGTTCAGGCAGGTCTCTGAAGTACTGTTTCAGCAGGTCAGCGACGTCATACGCTGACTGGCCCTGGTACGTCACATGATCGGGGGAATTCTCATTCAGCTGCCGGAGAGCCTGGATACGGGACTTAACTCCAGACTTCCGGAAAATTCCCACCTGCAGAGAGCGGGGATGGAAAGATAGAGGGAGAGAGATTAGACAGAGAAAGAGGGTCGAGGGGGGGAAGAGAGGGGAAAACAGAGAGAGAGAGACAAGACGGACAGATGTTGAGAGAGAGAGGGAAACAAGTGAGAGGCAGAGAGAGAGAGAGGGACAGAGCGAGAGAGAGAAAGAGACAGAAAGAAGGGGATAGAGGCGGAAAGGGACAGAGAAAGAGAGAGACAGAGAGAGAGAAGGGAGAGAAGGACACAGAGAGAGGGACAGAGAGAGGTACAGAAAGAAAGAGTGAGAGAGTGGAGAGAAAGAGCGAGAAGGACACGGAAATAAAGAGAGAGAGAGAGTGACAGTGGAGAGAAGGAGAGGGGAACAGAGAGCGAGAGAGAGAGAGCGAGAGAGAGAGAGAGAGAGAAAGAGAGAGATGAACAGTAGATGAAGCCAGCCAATCAGATCCTGGTGCTGGCTGCGTACCTTCTCCAGACACTGGCTGCGCAGGTACCTCATGGCCTGCTGGATGCTCTGGGGGAGGGGCTGACCGGTGCGCTGGACGTTCACGATGGGCGGGACTCCAAACACGTGCTTGTCTTTGTAGTCCGGAACTTTGGAGCGCTTCATGAACTTCGGCACGACCCTGTCCAATCAGAAGCCAGAGATCAGAAAACAGCCAATCCAGTTCAGAGGTCAGCACAACTCAACCCAGTCCAGCACGGCTCCTGACTGACCCCTGATCCCAGACCTGCTCAGAACTCTTCTGATGTTCATCAGTGAGGAATAAACAAAAACAACAATAAATAAAGGGGATCAATAACCCTGTTCAGTGAGTGTTTACTCCAGCTTGTTGTTCTGCAGGTAAACAACCTGAATAAACATAAACATAATAAACATAAACATAAACTGACCCACCTCAGAAAAAAAGATAGAATAAAAGAATAAATAACCCTGAATTACAGACAAACAAAGAGAAACACTACTCACAGCTACAACAGCAGGAGTGAGTCAGGAGAGAGAGAGTGAGAGAGAGAGAGAGAGAGAGAGAGAGAGAGTGAGAGAGAGAGAGTGAGGGTTATAAAGCTGCTGAGCTCTAAAACTCTAAAACCCCACCACCACAGCACCACAGCCCCACAGCCCCAACACCACCAGACCACCACAGCACCACAGCCCCACCACAGCCCCACATCATCACCATAATACCACCACAGCCTCAACCCCACCACCACAGCCCCAACCCCACCACCACACCACCACAACCCCAACCCCACCACCACCACACCATCACCATAACACCACCACCGCCCCACCACCACAACGTCACCAAACGCCACCCCACCACCACATCACCAAAACCTTTAATCTACTTTGTGTTTGATGTCCAGATCAAAGAAAGTCGCTAGTACAGGTAATGTTACTACTAGCAGCTCTGAGTAACCAGCAGATCTATCTAAATAGTAAGTGGGCGGAGCTTATTCAAACAGAGGCTCATTTTATTTGGTCTGTGTTCTGTGTAATCATCTGTAAACCAGCCAATCAGACTAGATCTTATTAATTAGTCAAGAGCTCAGCAATTAAGGACATCTGCTATAGTATTCCAGGTGGTTGCTAGGTTGTTCTCATAGCGCGCCGAGCTTCCTCGCTCACCAGCTCCAGCCGTGTTTGCCCATGTCGCAGTGTTTCTCCAGGATGGCGGTCAACCTCAGCAGGTTGTACTTCTGCAGCAGGTTCAGCTGAGCTGCCGACTGGCGGTTAATCTCCTGAGACGCCGACGAAACACTGGGGCGGTGGGAATTCTGAAAACTGTGCCATCGCAGCTTCCTGAAAGAGAGAGAGAGAGAGAGAGGGCAAACGAAGAGTTGAGACAGAGGGTTAGAACAGATCCCTGCACGACGCAATGCAATATTTTTTAAATATTTCCCGGAGTTCTGTCATTCCCATGCTTTCCACGAGAACAGAGGCTTTCCCCGACTCCTTCTACTCAGACTCTAACCGAGTCTGAGCAGCTTTCGGAGATACGGCTCCACAGCCTGGTGTGGTATCTTAAACTTCCTTCTAGCTGCGGAGCTAATAAAGTAAACACGTCTCGGCTGTGTAACCACTTCTTCGATAACGGGACGGAAATCAATTTCCATTCGGGGACGAGTGAAAATCTCTCCCAGGTTGATAAACAGACCGACGTGTCCCTGGGGAGCGAGCAGAGTGTCTTAAAGCTCCTCCTAAAGCTTTACGGAATCTTCAAGTCAAGATTGATCGGCGGTGTACCCCAGGGCTCTGTATTAGACCCTTTGATCTTTACTGCAAGACGGAAGCGCTTGGTGTCCATGTGTCAAGGCGCCGTGCCAAAGCGCTCAAGCTGTTTTGATTTAAATCCCAAACGCTGAAATTCCCACATACGGAAGGTCCCCCAAGCGTGGGTACAGTAAGGATTGAGTTAATGCGATTTGGTAAAGGGTCAAATTCACTCAATCAAACTTAAGACCCTCGTGATAAGCAAACGGGGGCTGTGGTGTAACCCAGCGGCGAGCTAGAACGTTCATTTACGCCGAAAGCAATTTGAAACCTAATTACGGCTGCTCCGTTACCGCTCAGCTGTTGCCGATGGACCAAATTCGAATTCCATGAAGGCGAAAGAACTGTTGCCTCGCAATTATTACAGGATAAGCCCGTTTTTATGAACTGCAGTCAGTTCCACGGCAACACTCCAGCATTTGATTAAAAAAGTTGTTTACGGCTGTGGGAATTCTTATTTCCACACAAAAACAAAACAGTGTCTCTCGCCCTTTTGGCTTTCCTTTGATTGAAGTGAAGGCCTAAAGAGAATTTAGAACTATTTGCCATTTCCAGAGGAATCGGACCTCCACTTTCGACCAATCCCTGCAGTGAAACACCCTAGGAGGCGGTGGGCACACTTGCCCGGAGTGGTGGGCAGCCCCATCCACAGTACCCGGAGGCAGTTGGGGGGTTTGGGGTCGTGTTTAAGGGAATCTTAGGGCGTTTGCACACTTGCAGTTCGTGAAAACCTTGAACGTTTCCTCCTCAGTTAAGTTTGTTGGGGCACACCAAAATGCGCCCCAACAAACAACGTGAGCGTGTTCTCTCCTCTGATTGGTCAGAGCTATCTGGCGTGCGAGCGAGAAAGTAAACACAGGGAGAAGATCTGGTTTTCTAAACTACTGCACATTTCTTGTAGAGCGTATCACGGAGCAGCGGCAGAGACAGCATCTGTTCATAGCTGTAATAATAATCTGATAATATACCAAACTACAGTCCACCTGCAGACCACCCAGCTCACTCCAAACATCAAGTAGACAACGTCCCTCACTGCTAGTCCAAGAGAGACCTCGCTTCATTGTCCTCGCCCTGTTAGCTGCTACAGTTCTCCAGTTCTCTGTTTACGCCATCTGCCGCATCCCATAATGCAAAGCACACCTGGGTGCAGGAGATGTTCAGATCAAACTTGTGGAGGACACCTAATACTTGGGTCGGATCGAGGTTGGATCACGTTCTCACCACAAACTAAGCACTCCGGAGTTCGTTTGGAACCGGATCGAGACCACCTCATCTTAAAGGTCTCGGTGTGCTTGTTTTGGTCTGAACCCGAGTGGTACTGTTTTCACACCTGCCCAAACGAACCAGACCAAACGAATGAAGGGCCCTCAGTCGTGTCCTGTTGGGATTGAACCGGCGACCTTCCGGCCCACGGCTGCCCCTCTAAACCTCTGCTCTTGGTGCGACAAATGTCGTAGAGGGGGAAATATTCAATGATTCCAATCGATATATGGGGAACAGTGTTTTCAAACGTTTGAAACATTTCCTAATGTGTTTGGTGAGAGACACTCCGTCCAACTGTGCTCCTCAACCTTTCGTGGATACAGCTTTGGTACCAAGTCATGATTCCCGTCACCTGTTGGAATTCCCGGTTTAAAATCACAAATATCTTGTCTTCGGACTGTCTGCAATGAAACACGAGTCCCTGCTAAAAGAAAACCTTTTAGGACAAACGTTTTAGGACAAACAAGAAACCATGGCGAGAACACACAGCACCACCCTCACCTGCTAGGCCGGGTCAGGGACGCTCCCACTCCGGAGTCTCTCCTCTCTCTCATTTCCCCATCTCCGTCTCCGTCGTTCAGCGAGTTCCCTGCA
>CM038726.1:1628343-1645843 GCA_021613375.1 Megaleporinus macrocephalus
GTGTTACGGTGTGTAGTGGGTAGAGTGTGTTAAGGTGTGTAGTGGGTAGAGTGTGTTACGGTGTGTAGAGTGTGTTACGGTGTGTAGTGTGTAGAGTGTGTATTGTGTGTAGAGTGTGTTACGGTGTGTATTGTGTAGAGTGTGTTACGGTGTGTAGTGTGTAGAGTGTGTTACGGTGTGTAGTGTGTAGAGTGTGTAGAGTGTGTTACGGTGTGTAGTGTGTGTTACGGTGTGTAGTGTGTAGAGTGTGTTACGGTGTGTAGTGTGTAGAGTGTGTAGAGTGTGTTACGGTGTGTAGGGTGTAGAGTGTGTTGCGGTGTGTAGTGTGTAGAGTGTGTAGAGTGTGTTACGGTGTGTAGTGTGTAGAGTGTGTTACGGTGTGTAGTGTGTAGAGTGTGTAGAGTGTGTTACGGTGTGTAGTGTGTGTTACGGTGTGTAGTGTGTAGAGTGTGTTACGGTGTGTAGTGTGTAGAGTGTGTAGAGTGTGTTACGGTGTGTAGTGTGTAGAGTGTGTTGCGGTGTGTAGTGTGTAGAGTGTGTAGAGTGTGTTACGGTGTGTAGTGTGTAGAGTGTGTAGAGTGTGTTACGGTGTGTAGTGTGTAGAGTGTGTAGAGTGTGTTACGGTGTGTAGTGTGTAGAGTGTGTAGAGTGTGTAGAGTGTGTTACGGTGTGTAGTGTGTAGAGTGTGTAGAGTGTGTTACGGTGTGTAGTGTGTAGAGTGTGTAGAGTGTGTTACGGTGTGTAGCGTGTAGAGTGTGTTGCGGTGTGTAGTGTGTAGAGTGTGTAGAGTGTGTTACGGTGTGTAGTGTGTAGAGTGTGTAGAGTGTGTTACGGTGTGTAGTGTGTAGAGTGTGTTACGGTGTGTAGTGTGTAGAGTGTGTAGAGTGTGTTACGGTGTGTAGTGTGTGTTACGGTGTGTAGTGTGTAGAGTGTGTTACGGTGTGTAGTGTGTAGAGTGTGTAGAGTGTGTTACGGTGTGTAGTGTGTAGAGTGTGTTACGGTGTGTAGTGTGTAGAGTGTGTTACGGTGTGTAGTGTGTAGAGTGTGTAGAGTGTGTTACGGTGTGTAGTGTGTAGAGTGTGTAGAGTGTGTTACGGTGTGTAGTGTGTAGAGTGTGTTGCGGTGTGTAGTGTGTAGAGTGTGTAGAGTGTGTTACGGTGTGTAGTGTGTAGAGTGTGTTACGGTGTGTAGTGTGTAGAGTGTGTAGAGTGTGTTACGGTGTGTAGTGTGTAGAGTGTGTAGAGTGTGTTACGGTGTGTAGTGTGTAGAGTGGTTCAGGCAGAGCTGGAGAAGACCTGAAGCTGAAGCTGATCAATAACGTTACACTCACTCATACTATACAATTACTCTATTCTCACTCTCTCTATTCTTTCTCTCTCTCTCTCTGTATTCTGTCTATCCGTCTGCTACAGAGGAGGAGGTGTGTTTACTCCTCTGCTGGAACAGGTGCAGCTCTTCGTTCCGCCAGGCAGAGAGAAGAGGAACAAACTCAAACAGAGAATAAAGAAAAGGGGAACACTGGAGATTCACTACACCCTCAGAGTGCATTACAGTGTCTCCATGGTGATTATTAATCATACACTACTCACATGACACGCTGATGACAAGGGTGATTAGTTAGTATTACTGTTACTGAGTACTGATTAGTTAGTATTACTGTTACTGAGAACTGATTAGTTAGTATTACTGTTACTGAGTACTGATTAGTTAGTATTACTGTTACTGAGAGCTGATTGGTTAGTATTACTGTTACTGAGAGCTGATTAGTTAGTATTACTGTTACTGAGGGCTGATTAGTTAGTATTACTGTTACTGAGTGCTGATTAGTTAGTATTACTGTTACTGAGAGGTGATTAGTTAGTATTACTGTTACTGAGAGCTGATTGGTTAGTATTACTGTTACTGAGTACTGATTAGTTAGTATTTCTGTTACTGAGTACTGATTAGTTAGTATTACTGTTACTGAGTACTGATTAGTTACTATTACTGATACTGAGTGCTGATTAGTTAGTATTACTGTTACTGAGAGCTGATTAGTTAGTATTACTGTTACTGAGATCTGATTAGTTAGTATTACTGTTACTGAGAGCTGATTAGTTAGTATTACTGTTACTGAGAGCTGATTAGTTAGTATTACTGCTACTGAGTACTGATTAGTTAGTATTACTGTTACTGAGAACTGATTAGTTAGTATTACTGCTACTGAGAGCTGATTAGTTAGTATTACTGTTACTGAGAACTGATTAGTTAGTATTACTGATACTGAGAACAGATTAGTTAGTATTACTGTTACTGAGAGCTGATTAGTCAGTATTACTGTTACTGAGAGCTGATTGGTTAGTATTACTGTTACTGAGTACTGATTAGTTACTATTACTGATACTGAGTGCTGATTAGTTAGTATTACTGTTACTGAGTACTGATTAGTTAGTATTACTGTTACTGAGTACTGATTCGTTAGTATTACTGTTACTGAGAGCTGATTGGTTAGAATTACTGTTACTGAGATCTGATTAGTTAGTATTACTGCTACTGAGAGCTGATTAGTTAGTATTACTGTTACTGAGTACTGATTGGTTAGTATTGCTGTTACTGAGTACTGATTAGTTAGTATTACTGTTACTGAGTACTGATTAGTTACTATTACTGATACTGAGTGCTGATTAGTTAGTATTACTGTTACTGAGTACTGATTAGTTAGTATTACTGTTACTGAGTACTGATTCGTTAGTATTACTGTTACTGAGAGCTGATTGGTTAGAATTACTGTTACTGAGATCTGATTAGTTAGTATTACTGCTACTGAGAGCTGATTAGTTAGTATTACTGTTACTGAGAGCTGATTAGTTAGTATTACTGTTACTGAGTACTGATTAGTTAGTATTACTGTTACTGAGAGCTGATTAGTTAGTATTACTGTTACTGAGAGCTGATTAGTTAGTATTACTGCTACTGAGAGCTGATTAGTTAGTATTACTGTTACTGAGAGCTGATTAGTTAGTATTACTGTTACTGAGAGCTGATTAGTTAGTATTCCTGCTACTGAGAGCTGATTGGTTAGTATTACTGTTACTGAGAGCTGATTAGTTAGTATTACTGCTACTGAGAACTGATTAGTTAGTATTACTGTTACTGAGAGCTGATTAGTTAGTATTACTGATACTGAGAACTGATTGGTTAGTATTACTGTTACTGAGAGCTGATTAGTTAGTATTACTGTTACTGAGAACTGATTGGTTAGTATTACTGTTACTGAGAGCTGATTAGTTAGTATTACTGTTACTGAGAGCTGATTAGTTAGTATTACTGATACTGAGAACTGATTAGTTAGTATTACTGTTACTGAGAGCTGATTAGTTAGTATTACTGATACTGAGAGCTGATTAGCTAGTATTACTGATACTGAGAACTGATTGGTTAGTATTACTGTTACTGAGAGCTGATTGGTTAGTATTACTGTTACTGAGTACTGATTAGTTAGTATTACTGTTACTGAGAGCTGATTAGTTAGTATTACTGTTACTGAGAACTGATTAGTTAGTATTACTGCTACTGAGTACTGATTAGTTAGTATTACTGTTACTGAGTACTGATTAGTTAGTATTACTGTTACTGAGAGCTGATTAGTTAGTATTACTGTTACTGAGAGCTGATTGGTTAGTATTACTGTTACTGAGAGCTGATTGGTTAGTATTACTGTTACTGAGAGCTGATTGGTTTACACTGAGGAGAGGAGCTGAACTACATTCAACGTTCTAATCTTCTCCGTCACACTGAACGAGGATGAGTCTGAGAAGGTAAACACACACGCCCACACGGTCCCTCAGGTGTGACATCACAGACACGACCCGCGTGTTTCTCCTTCAGCTCCGGTGAAGAGTAACGGTGATGAGCTCTGACAGTGTCACGGCACGTTAGCCACACCCACACCATCTCACTGGCTTCCTCCAGTGTATACAAACACCTCACTCACTCACACACACACACACACACACACACACACACACACACACACACACACACACACACACACGCACACACACACACACACAGAGGAGCTCAGCGCCTGCAGTGACGCCATTGGTCAGCAGAGGGGTGGGCTGTTGTGATACACGTGTCCAGCAGCTCCAGCCTACGTTTCAGCATGTTGTGGGTGTGTATGAACATGTTAGACTGTAATACTGACTGTACTACTGACTGCTACTGACCAATACTGACTGTAATACTGACTGTAATACTGACTGTAATACTGACTATACTACTGACCAATACTGACTGTAATACTGACTGTACTACTGACTAATACTGACTGTAATACTGACTATACTACTGACCAATACTGACTGTAATACTGAATGTATTCCTGACCAATAATGACTGTAATACTGACTATACTACTGACCAATACTGACTGTAATACTGACTGTACTACTGACTAATACTGACTGTAATACTGACTATACTACTGACCAATACTGACTGTAATACTGAATGTATTCCTGACCAATAATGACTGTAATACTGAATGTATTCCTGACTAATACTGACTGCAATACTGAAGGTGTTCCTGACTAATACTGACTGATACTAACTGTAATACTGACTAATACTGACTGCAATACTGACTGCAATACTGACTGCAATACTGACTGTAATACTGACTGCAATAATAAATAATACTAACTGTAATACCAACTGCAATACTGACTGCAAAACTGAATAATACTGACTGGAATACTGACTGCAATACTGACTGCAATACTGACTGTAATACTGACTGGAATACTGACTGCAATACTGACTAATACTGACTGCAATACTGAATAATACTGACTGTAATACCAACTGCAATACTGACTGGAATACTGAATAATACTGACTGTAATACTGACTCTTATACTGACTCTAATACTGACTGTAATACTAACACTGTAATACTGACTAATACTGACTGTAATGCTGACTAATACTGACTGTAATACTGACTAACACTGACTATAATACTGACTGTAATACTGACTGATACTGACTAATACTGGCTGATGCTGACTCTAATACTGACCAATACTGATTGGTGCTGACTCTAATACTGACTAATACTGACTGTAATACTGACTCTAAAACTGACTGATACTGACTAATACTGACTGATACTGACTGTAATACTGACTAACACTGACTGTAATACTGACTGTAATACTGACTGTAATACTGACTGTAATACTGACTAACACTGACTGTAATACTGACTGTAATACTGACTGTAATACTGACTAACACTGACTGTAATACTGACTGTAATACTGACTGTAATACTGACTGTAATACTGACTAACACTGACTGTAATACTGACTGTAATACTGACTGTAATACTGACTGTAATACTGACTGTAA
The DNA here is from genome assembly GCA_021613375.1 of Megaleporinus macrocephalus. Classification (NCBI taxonomy): domain Eukaryota; kingdom Metazoa; phylum Chordata; class Actinopteri; order Characiformes; family Anostomidae; genus Megaleporinus; species Megaleporinus macrocephalus. Next base: position 1,633,739 of record CM038726.1, read on the forward strand.
TACTGACTAACACTGACTGTAATACTGACTGTAATACTGACTGTAATACTGACTGTAATACTGACTAACACTGACTGTAATACTGACTGTAATACTGACTAATACTGACTGTAATACTGACTGTAATACTGACTGTAATACTGACTAACACTGACTGTAATACTGACTGTAATACTGACTGTAATACTGACTGTAATACTGACTAACACTGACTGTAATACTGACTGTAATACTGACTGTAATACTGACTAATACTGACTGTAATACTGACTGTAATACTGACTAATACTGACTGTAATACTGACTGTAACACTGACTGTAATACTGACTGTAATACTGACTGTAATACTGACTGTAATACTGACTGTAATACTGACTAATACTGACTGTAATACTGACTGTAATACTGACTAATACTGACTGTAACACTGACTGTAATACTGACTGTAATACTGACTGTAATACTGACTGTAATACTGACTGATACTGACTGTAATACTGACTGTAATACTGACTGTAATACTGACTGTAATACTGACTGTAATACTGACTGTAATACTGACTGATACTGAATATATATATACACACACACACACACTCTCACACAAACATACACACAGACACACACACACACACACACACACACACACAGACACACAGACACACACAGACACACAGACACACACAGACACACAGACACACACACACACATCCCTACTGCTGTGACAGGGGCCGCTCTTACCTGCAGAGTGCTCGGACCGAGTCGTGGTCCAGGAACTCATGGTCCCTCCGGACTGACGTGATGTCGATGGGAAACAATCCGGCTGGAAAACAGAGAGAAGAGAAAACCGTTACCAGCTCTGACTGTTCTCAGATCAGACTTTAATCTCATACAGGTGCTCACAGGTAACACACACAGACCCTCAGAGCTGTTCACTAGAGAGAGAGAACCCTGTCCTGTGAGCACCGCTGAGGCTCTCTCACTCTGAGCCACACGCGTGACTCTTCACACGAGGAACCAGCCGTGTGACACTTCCACGTTCTCTCATCAGCATGAACAGTCATCAGCTCCAGAGCTCCACCGCCAGGAACCTGTAGACCCATCAATCACCTCGAACAGGGGGACCAACGGGGGGCCGGCTGCTATTTCAGACCCTTACATCACCCCGTGTGTGTGTGTGTGTGTGTGTGTGTAGGTGGAGGTCGACCGCCTCTAGACATTCCTGAGGTGTTCTATTTCCCGCCTTTGTTTCGACCTCCTTCCCCTCCGAGCGCTAAGGTGCAATCGCTGACCCCTCGCGATCACAAAGGTCCAACTAATGAACCCCCCACAAAAAGAGAGGCGAGTCCTGCAGGCTGCCTATGCGCGCTCCGTAGAGCATGAAGGTCCAACCACTAGACCACAATCAGCTTCCCGCAGGCCTCGGTTCGAGAGACAGCCGGTGTAGAGCGCTTAGGTCCAATCAATGAATCCCAAAATGAGAAGCAGCTTTCTGCAGGCTGTGGTTCGGGAGACAGCAGCCATAGATCTATTGGGTCCAACCAATGAATGCCAAGATAAGAAGTAGCTTTAGTTCCTGCAGGCTGTGGTTTGAGAGACAGCAGCCATAGATCTCTTAGGCCCAACCAATGAAGCCCTAAATGACAATCGGCTTTCCACAGGTGGTGGTTCGAGAGATAGCCTGTGTAGAGGTCTTAGGTCCAATCAATGAATCCCAAAATAAGAAGCAGCTTTCTGCAGGCTGTGGTTCGGGAGACAGCAGCCATAGATCTCTTAGGCCCAACCAATGAAGCCCTAAATAAGAAGTAGCTTTAGTTCTTCAGGTTGTGGTTTGGAAGACAGCAGCCATAGATCTCTTAGGCCCAACCAATGAAGCCCTAAATAAGAAGTAGCTTTAGTTCATCAGGTTGTGGTTTGGGAGACAGCAGCCATAGATCTCCTGGGTCCAACCAATGAATGCCAAGATGAGAAGTAGCTTTAATTCCTGCAGGCTTTGGTTTGAGAGACAGCAGCCGTAGATCGCTTAGGCCCAAGCAATGAAGCCCTAGATGTGAAGCAGCTTCCTGCAGGCTGTGGTTTGAGAGACAGCCCATATAGATCTCTTAGGTCCAACCAATGAACGCCAAGCTGAGAAGCAGCTTTAGTTTCTACAGACTGTGGTATAAGATACAGCAGCTGTAGATCTCTTAGGTCAAACCAAAGAACTCCAAGATAAAAAAAAAAAAACAGCTTCCTGCAGGCTGTGGTTTGAGAGACAGCCTGTGTAGATCTCTTAGGTACAACCACTGAACCCCAAAAAGAGAGGCACTTGCAACTCCTGCGGGCTGCAGACGGACGCACAACATTCATGGGACCCTTAGGTCCAACTAATGAACCCTCAAAAAGGATAAGCACTACCAAATCCTGAAGGATTATCAAACAACCTTTCATAGAGCCCTTAAGTCCAATTACACACACTCTCTCTGAAAAGCCCTTTACAGGCCACAATCATTACCAAGCCCTTAGGGCCAACCAACAAACCACAAAACTGAGAAGCATTCACTCCTAATCCCTGTCCTGTAGAGTGTGGAGGGACACACAGCCTTTAGAAAGCTCTTAGGTCCAACTAATAAACCCCCCAAACAAAATTTTGGTTGCTCTCGGGGGTTGTTGGACCCTCTCAGGGGTTCTCGGTTGCACTCAGTCGTTCTTAGTTGCTTTCCGTTTTCTCTTGGTTGCTCCCACTGCTCCTTCGCTCCTCCGAGTCATTCTCGGTTGTTCTCAGGGGTTCTTGGATCCTCTCAGGTGTCATTGGTTGCACTTCTCAGTTGCTTACCATGGTTCTTGGTTGCTCTCCATGGCTCTCAGTTGCTCTTAGGGGTTCCTGGATGCTCTCAGGGGCTTTCTGATATTCTTGGTTGTTCTCAGTTGCTTGTCAGCGATTCTTAGATCCCTCAGGGGTTCTCGGTTGCCAGTTAGATCACAGTCCCTCCCAAGCTTTAGACGTGAGATTCTAGGTAACAGAATGTCCTTGTTCTCTGAAACGTCCTGGTTCTGTGGAAGCTTTGTGCTCCACAACAGCTCACCAGCAGAATGAACAGATCATTCCAGAAACGTAGAGCCTTTAGGTTTCAGGTTTTCTTCTGACTGAACTTGAGGGTTTCATTGTTTATCTGTTGCTAGAAGCTGCTCAGACTCCAATCAACATCAGCATCAAACAAACAAGCTTTTACTGGCGTCTCCAACAGGAAGTGACCATCAAAGGTGACCTGGTCAGGGAAGAACAGCAGCTACAAGCAGGAAGAAAATGGAGGTCCAGCTGCAGCGAGAAGGTTCTACTTCCAACCACAGAATACATGACAGCTGCTTCCTGCAGTCACCGCGGCGTCAATCACCACAGACACCTACACGCTGACCACCTCACACCAACACGTCCAGGACGGTCAGTAGATACGGAGTGAAGCCTGAGGGCCGTACGATTATTAGACAGGCGGATCTCGGTTCTCCGTTAATACGAGGACGTTCTGATCGACAGATAGACTTCATAATTAACTGACGTTATCTGACCACCTACCGTCCACTCAGCCCACTCGCAGCGTTTACCACTAGAACAGAAGATACAGGTTCCTCTCAGTGGTTCCTCCTCATGTTCTCATAGGTTCTCCTTTTCAATCTTGGATCCTCTCAGTGGTTCCTCCTCATGTTCTCATAGGTTCTCCTTTTCAATCTTGGATGCTCTCAGTGGTTCCTACTCATTGGTTCCTCCTCATGTTCTCATAGGATCTCCTTTCCAATCTTGGATCCTCTCAGTGGTTCCTCCTCGTGTTCTCATAGGATCTCCTTTTCAATCTTGGATGCTCTCAGTGGTTCCTCCTCATGTTCTCATAGGTTCTCCTTTTCAATCTTGGATGCTCTTAGTGGTTCCTCCTCATGTTCTCATAGGTTCTCCTTTTCAATCCTGGATCCTCTCAGTGGTTCCTCCTCATGTTCTCATAGGTTCTCCTTTTCAATCTTGGATCCTCTCAGTGGTTCCTCCGCATGTTCTCATAGGTTCTCCTTTCTATGTTGGATCCTCTCAGTGGTTCTTTCTCATGTTGTTAGGGAGTTTCTCCATTTGGGTCTGGGTTCCTCCCAGTGGTTCCGTCTCATGTTCTCATAGGTTCTCCTTTTGAACCTTGGATCCTCTCAGTGGTTCCTCTCAGTGGTTCCTCCTTGTGTTCCTTATAGGTTCTCCTTTTGATTCCAGGTTCCTCTCAGTGCTCTTACGGAGGTTCTCTGGTTGGGTCTTGGTTCTTATAAGTGTTTTTACTTCATGTTAGGAAGATTCTTCTCAAGTCTAGGCTCCTCTCAGCGGTTCCTTGTCGTGTTCTTGGGACATTCTATTCTTTTTGAAACTTGATTTCACTCATGCTCTTCAGGGGTTCTCAGCTTTTTTGCACGGCTTCTTAGTTTCTCACCGGGTTTCTTCGATGCTGTCTGGGGTTTGTGGTTCCTTTCATTTGCTCCAAATTGTTCTCAGTTCACCTTAGGAGTTCTCTGTCCTTCTCAGAGTTTCTCTGTTCCTCTCAGTGTTTCTCGCTCAGCTCACAGGGAGCGTTCTCCCTCTGTGAACCTCTTCAGGAAGGTGAAGCTGTGGAGGTAAAGTAACTGATTCTGAAGCTCTACAGACAATAGAGGAGGTCTTTGTATTTACTGATTCCGCACTGCGCTGTGTTTTCTGCTTACCAGAACGTTCCCTCTCCATAAATCACGCTCTGAGTTCTCGCTGAGCTCCACAAACACACTGCCTCCATAACCACACGGAACCATCAGACGCTCCTGCGGGCCAGACGGCGTCATCAACTTCACAGCCACGCACGAGCTAATCAACACTTCAGCTTTCAGGAGGCATTAACGAGCCCATGTCGTCAATAGCACTGATTGTGACCAATCACAACGGCAGGGGAACCATTCAGTAGAACCAAAGCAATAATTAGGAAACAATGCCTCGTCACATCTACTCAGTGTTCCCCTCACAGTTCCCCCCCAGACAGGATCTGCTCCAGGTCCAGAGGTTCTGATCAACAGATACTACTGCATTATAGAGTATTGCATAGTATTGTACTGAATAGTACTGTGTTGTATTGTATAGTACTGTACTGTGTTGTATTGTATAGTACTGTGTTGTATTGTATAGTACTGTGTTGTACTGTAAAGTACTGTGTTGTATTGTATAGTACTGTACTGTGTTGTATTGTATAGTACTGTACTGTGTTGTACTGTAAAGTACTGTGTTGTATTGTATAGTACTGTACTGTGTTGTATTGTATAGTACTGTGTTGTATTGTATAGTACTGTGTTGTATTGTATAGTACTGTACTGTGTTGTATTGTATAGTACTGTGTTGTATTGTATAGTACTGTACTGTGTTGTATTGTATAGTACTGTACTGCATTGTATTGTATAGTACTGTGTTGTATTGTATAGTACTGTGTTGTATTGTATAGTACTGTACTGTGTTGTATTGTATAGTACTGTGTTGTATTGTATAGTATTGTACTGTGTTGTATTATATAGTACTGTACTGTACTGTACTGTGTTGTATTGTATTGTATAGTACTGTACTGTGTTGTATTATATAGTACTGTACTGTGTTGTATTATATAGTACTGTACTGTACTGTGTTGTATTGTATAGTATTGTATAGTACTGTACTGTGTTGTATTGTATTGTATAGTACTGTACTGTGTTGTATTATATAGTACTGTACTGTGTTGTATAGTATTGTATAGTACTGTACTGTGTTGTATTGTATTGTATAGTACTGTACTGTTTTGTATTGTATAGTACTGTACTGTGTTGTATTATATAGTACTGTACTGTACTGTGTTGTATTGTATAGTATTGTACTGTGTTGTATTGTATAGTACTGTACTGTGTTGTATTATATAGTACTGTACTGTGTTGTATTGTATAGTACTGTACTGTGTTGTATTGTATTGTATAGTACTGTACTGTGTTGTATTATATAGTACTGTACTGTGTTGTATTGTATTGTGTAGTACTGTACTGTGTTGTATTATATAGTACTGTACTGTACTGTGTTGTATTGTATTGTACTATACTGCGTTGTGTACTCTCTATTTTGTTGTATTGTATTGTACTGTTATATTGTATAGTACTGTAAAGTGTTGTATTGTATTGTATAGTACTGTACTGTGTTGTATTGTATAGTACTGTACTGTGTTGTATTGTATAGTACTGTTCTGTGTTGTATTGTATTGTATAGTATTGTACTATACTGTGTTGTGTACTCTCTATTTTGTTGTATTGTATTGTACTGTACTGTTTTGTATTGTACTGTACTGTACTGTGTTGTATTGTATAGTACTGTACTGTGTTGTATTGTATAGTATTGTACTATACTGTGTTGTGTACTCTATTTTGTTGTACTGTATTGTACTGTACTGTTATATTGTATAGTACTGTAATGTGTTGTATTGTATTGTATAGTATTGTACTGTGTTGTATTGTGTAGTACTGAATCTTACTATATTGTATTACATAGTACCATATTGTACTGTGTTGTGTACTCTCTATTTTGCTGTACTCTATTGGGTTGTATTGTATTGTGATTCAGTGTTGTGTGTTAGATGCCATTTCATGCTAGCTGGCTAATTCTAGGACTTGTTAGCTACTTTAGCCTCTAGGCTCGGGGGCTAAAACTAAAGCCCTGCAGATACACACCGTGCCTTAACTGCCCCCCCACATTTGTTCCAGACTGCATTCATAAGGCGGTGCGGAGAGTCTCTGGTCTAAATCTGGCCACTAAAACGTAACAGAAAGGCTACAAGGCGCCGCAGGGGGCTGGAAGTGAGTCAGCGAGGCCCATAACGGTTCCTCAGAACAGCAGTGCACATTACTGAGCCAAGTTCACGGCTGGAGCTCAGACCGAGCAGACCCAGAACAAACGTCCATCACGCTGAGGTGAGGACAGCCGCTGACGAGCGGAGAGAGAGAGAGCAAACAGAACCACTACAGCATAGAACATCACTGGAAGAGCTCCAGACTGAGGCCCCCGTCACACAGACCCTCTGACAGCAACACAACAATAACACACTTCACCTTCCAGCAGGTCAGGACAGCGTCCGGCGTGAACAGGAGGAATACCAAACACTCAGGACACGCGCTAGTGACACACCTTTCATAGTAAAACCTTTATATCATAGTTCTAGTATACTATGTTGTATTGTACTGTACTATGTTCTAGTACACTATGTTGTATTGTACTGTACTATGTTCTAGTATACTATGTTATATTGTATTGTACTGTATTATGTTCTAGTATACTATGTTATATTGTACTGTACTATGTACTAGTATACTATGTTATATTATATTGTACTGTATTATGTTCTAGTATACTATGTTATATTATATTGTACTGTATTATGTTCTAGTATACTATGTTATATTGTATTGTACTGTATTATAGTATACTATGTTATATTGTATTGTATTGTACTGTATTATAGTATACTATGTTATATTGTATTGTATTGTATTATGTTCTAGTATGCTATGTTGTATTGTACTGTACTATGTTCTAGTATGCTATGTTGTATTGAACTGTATTATGTTCTAGTATGCTATGTTGTATTGTACTGCACTATGTTCTAGTATACTATGTTATATTGTATTGTATTATGTTCTAGTATACTATGTTGTATTGTACTGTACTATGTTGTAGTATACTATGTTATATTGTACTGTACTATGTTCTAGTATACTATGTTGTATTGTACTGTACTATGTTCTAGTATACTATGTTATATTGTATTGTATTGTATTATGTTCTAGTATGCTATGTTGTATTGTACTGTACTATGTTCTAGTATGCTATGTTGTATTGTACTGTATTATGTTCTAGTATGCTATGTTGTATTGAACTGTATTATGTTCTAGTATGCTATGTTGTATTGTACTGCACTATGTTCTAGTATACTATGTTGTATTGTACTGTATTATGTTATAGTATACTATGTTGTATTGTACTGTACTATGTTCTAGTATACTATGTTATATTGTACTGTACTATGTTCTAGTATACTATGTTGTATTGTACTGTACTATGTTCTAGTATACTATGTTATATTGTATTGTATTGTATTATGTTCTAGTATGCTATGTTGTATTGTACTGTACTATGTTCTAGTATACTATGTTGTATTGTACTGTACTATGTTCTAGTATACTATGTTATATTGTATTGTATTATGTTCTAGTATACTATGTTGTATTGTACTGTACTATGTTCTAGTATACTATGTTATATTGTACTGTACTATGTTCTAGTATACTATGTTATATTGTACTGTACTATGTTCTAGTATACTATGTTATATTGTATTGTATTATGTTCTAGTATACTATGTTATATTGTACTGTATTATGTTCTAGTATACTATGTTGTATTGTATTGTACTATGTTCTAGTATACTATGTTATATTGTACTGTATTATGTTCTAGTATACTATGTTGTATTGTACTGTACTATGTTCTAGTATACTATGTTATATTGTATTGTATTGTATTATGTTCTAGTATGCTATGTTGTATTGTACTGTACTATGTTCTAGTATACTATGTTATATTGTATTGTATTATGTTCTAGTATACTATGTTGTATTGTACTGTACAATGTTCTAGTATACTATGTTATATTGTACAGTACTATGTTCTAGTATACTATGTTGTATTGTACTGTAATATGTTCTAGTATACTATGTTGTATTGTACTGTACTATGTTGTATTGTATTGTATTATGTTCTAGTACACTATGTTGTATTGTACTGTACTATGTTCCAGTATACTATGTTGTATTGTATTGTACTATGTTCTAGTATACTATGTTGTATTGTACTGTATTATGTTCTAGTATACTATGTTATATTGTATTGTTTTGTGTTATGTTCTAGTAAACTATGTTGTATTGTACTGTACTATGTTCTAGTATACTATGTTATATTGTATTGTTTTGTGTTATGTTCTAGTAAACTATGTTGTATTGTACTGTACTATGTTCTAGTATACTATGTTATATTGTATTGTATTATGTTCTAGTATACTATGTTGTATTGTACTGTACTATGTTCTAGTATGCTATGTTGTATTGTACTGTACTATGTTCTAGTATGCTATGCTATATTGTATTGCATTATGTTCTAGTATACTATGTTGTATTGTACTGTACTATGTTCTAGTATACTATGTTATATTGTACTGTACTATGTTCTAGTATACTATGTTGTATTGTACTGTACTATGTTCTAGTATACTATGTTATATTGTATTGTATTGTATTATGTTCTAGTATGCTATGTTGTATTGTACTGTACTATGTTCTAGTATACTATGTTATATTGTATTGTATTATGTTCTAGTATACTATGTTATATTGTATTGTACTGTATTATGTTCTAGTATACTATGTTGTATTGAACTGTACTATGTACTAGTATACTATGTTTTATTGTACTGTATTATGTTCTAGTATACTATGTTATATTGTATTGTACTGTATTATGTTCTAGTATACTATGTTGTATTGAACTGTACTATGTTCTAGTATACTATGTTGTATTGAACTGTACTATGTTCTAGTATACTATGTTTTATTGTACTGTATAATGTTCTAGTATACTATGTTGTATTGTACTGTATAATGTTCTAGTATATTATGTTTTATTGTACTGTATTATGTTCTAGTATACTATGTTGTATTGTATTGTACTGTACTATGTTCTAGTATACTATGTTATATTGTATTGTACTGTATTATGTTCTAGTATACTATGTTGTATTGAACTGTACTATGTTCTAGTATGCTATGTTGTATTGTACTGTATAATGTTCTAGTATACTATGTTGTATTGTACTGTATTATGTTCTAGTATACTGTTATATTGTATTGTACTGTATTATGTTCTAGTATACTATGTTGTATTGAACTGTACTATGTTCTAGTATACTATGTTTTATTGTATTGTACTGTATTATGTTCTAGTATACTATGTTATATTGTATTGTACTATGTTCTAGTATACTATGTTGTATTGGACTGTATTATGTTCTAGTATACTATGTTGTATTGTACTGTACTATGTTCTAGTATACTATGTTTTATTGTATTGTACTATGTTCTAGTATACTATGTTATATTGTATTGTATTATGTTCTAGTATACTATGTTGTATTGTACTGTACTATGTTCTAGTATACTATGTTATATTGTACTGTACTATGTTCTAGTATACTATGTTGTATTGTACTGTACTATGTTCTAGTATACTATGTTATATTGTATTGTATTATGTTCTAGTATACTATGTTGTATTGTACTGTACTATGTTCTAGTATACTATGTTATATTGTACTGTACTATGTTCTAGTATACTATGTTGTATTGTACTGTACTATGTTCTAGTATACTATATTGTATTGTACTGTACTATGTTGTATTGTATTGTATTATGTTCTAGTACACTATGTTGTATTGTACTGTACTATGTTCCAGTATACTATGTTGTACTGTACTATGTTCCAGTATACTATGTTGTATTGTACTGTACTATGTTCTAGTATACTATGTTATATTGTATTGTATTGTATTATGTTCTAGTATGCTATGTTGTATTGTACTGTATTATGTTCTAGTATACTATGTTATATTGTATTGTACTGTATTATGTTCTAGTACACTATGTTGTATTGTACTGTACTATGTTCCAGTATACTATGTTGTATTGTACTGTACTATGTTCTAGTATACTATGTTATATTGTATTGTATTGTATTATGTTCTAGTATACTATGTTGGATTGTATTGTACTATGTTCTAGTATACTATGTTATATTGTATTGTACTGTATTATGTTCTAGTATACTATGTTATATTGTACTGTACTATGTTCTAGTATACTATGTTATATTGTACTGTACTATGTTCTAGTATACTATGTTATATTGTACTGTACTATGTTCTAGTACACTATGTTGTATTGTACTGTACTATGTTCCAGTATACTATGTTGTACTGTACTATGTTCCAGTATACTATGTTGTATTGTATTGTACTATGTTCTAGTATACTATGTTATATTGTATTGTATTGTATTATGTTCTAGTATACTATGTTATATTGTATTGTACTGTATTATGTTCTAGTATACTATGTTATATTGTATTGTACTGTATTATGTTCTAGTATACTATGTTATATTGTACTGTATTATGTTCTAGTATACTATGTTGTATTGTATTGTACTGTATTATGTTCTAGTATACTATGTTATATTGTATTGTACTGTATTATGTTCTAGTATACTATGTTATATTGTATTGTACTGTATTATGTTCTAGTATACTATGTTGTATTGTATTGTACTGTATTATGTTCTAGTATACTATGTTGTATTGTATTGTACTGTATTATGTTCTAGTATACTATGTTGTATTGTACTGTATTATGTTCTAGTATACTATGTTGTATTGTATTGTACTGTATTATGTTCTAGTATACTATGTTATATTGTATTGTACTGTATTATGTTCTAGTATACTATGTTATATTGTATTGTACTGTATTATGTTCTAGTATACTATGTTGTATTGTATTGTACTGTATTATGTTCTAGTATACTATGTTATATTGTATTGTACTGTATTATGTTCTAGTATACTATGTTATATTGTACTGTATTATGTTCTAGTATACTATGTTGTATTGTATTGTACTGTATTATGTTCTAGTATACTATGTTATATTGTATTGTACTGTATTATGTTCTAGTATACTATGTTATATTGTATTGTACTGTATTATGTTCTAGTATACTATGTTGTATTGTATTGTACTGTATTATGTTCTAGTATACTATGTTATATTGTATTGTACTGTATTATGTTCTAGTATACTATGTTATATTGTACTGTATTATGTTCTAGTATACTATGTTGTATTTTACTGTACTATGTTCTAGTATACTATGTTATATTGTACTGTATTATGTTCTAGTATACTATGTTATATTGTACTGTATTATGTTCTAGTATACTATGTTATATTGTACTGTATTATGTTCT
>CM038726.1:1655843-1663343 GCA_021613375.1 Megaleporinus macrocephalus
ATACTTCTTTGCATTTTGTGTTGATTTATTAAGTTGATTTTGTTTTTTGGGTAATTTTGTGATACTTTGCATTTTGTGTTGATTTATTAAGTTGATTTTGTTTTTTGGGGTAATTTTGTGATAATTTGCATTCTGTGTTGATTTATTAAGTTAATTTTGTGTTTTGGGGTAATTTTGTGATACTTCTTTGCATTTTGTGTTGATTTATTAAGTTGATTTTGTTTTTTGGGTAATTATGTGATACTTCTTTGCATTTTGTGTTGATTTATTAAGTTGATTTTGTTTTTTGGGGTAATTTTGTGATAATTTGCATTCTGTGTTGATTTATTAAGTTAATTTTGTGTTTTGGGGTAATTTTGTGATACTTCTTTGCATTTTGTGTTGATTTATTAAGTTGATTTTGTTTTTTGGGTAATTTTGTGATACTTCTTTGCATTTCGTGTTGATTTATTAAGTTAATTTTGTGTTTTGGGGTCATTTTGTGATACTTCTTTGCATTTTGTGTTGATTTATTAAGTTGATTTTGTGTTTTGGGGTAATTTTGTGATACTTTGCATTTTGTGTTGATTTATTAAGTTGATTTTGTGTTTTGGGGTAATTTTGTGATACTTTGCATTTTGTGTGGATTTATTAAGTTAATTTTGTGTTTTGGGGTAATTTTGTGATACTTCTTTGCATTTTGTGTTGATTTATTAAGTTAATGTTGTGTTTTGGGCCAATTTCGTGATACTTCTTTGCATTCTGTGTTGATTTATTAAGTTAATTTTGTGTTTTGGGCCAATTTCGTGATACTTCTTTGCATTTTGTGTGGATTTATTAAGTTAATTTTGTGTTTTGGGGTAATTTTGTGATACTTCTTTGCATTTTGTGTGGATTTATTAAGTTAATTTTGTGTTTTGGGGTAATTTTGTGATACTTCTTTGCATTTTGTGTTGATTTATTAAGTTAATGTTGTGTTTTGGGCTAATTTATTGATACTTCTTTGCATTTCATGTTGATTTATTAAGTTAATGTTGTGTTTTGGGCTAATTTAGTGATATATCTGTGTTTTGATCTTTACATTTTAACGTGATTTTTGCGTTTTGTGCTGATCTGTCTATTTAATTTTGTGTTTTAGGCTAATTTAGTGTTACATCTCTATTGTTTGCTGATTTAGCAATCTATTTCGTGCTTGGGGCTAGTTAGTAATTAAATGTTGTGTTTTGGGCTAATTTCGTGATAGGTCTTTGCATTTTGTGTGGATTTATTAAGTTAATTTTGTGTTTTGAGGTAATTTTGTGATACTTCTTTGCATTTTGTGTTGATTTATTAAGTTGATTTTGTTTTTGGGTTAATTTTGTGATACTTCTTTGCATTCTGTGTTGATTTATTAAGTTAATTTTGTGTTTTGGGCCAATTTCGTGATACTTCTTTGCATTTTGTGTTGATTTATTAAGTTAATTTTGTGTTTTGGGCCAATTTCGTGATACTTCTTTGCATTTCGTGTGGATTTATTAAGTTAATTTTGTGTTTTGGGGAAATTTTGTGATACTTCGTTGCATTTCGTGTTGATTTATTAAGTTAATGTTGTGTTTTGGGCCAATTTCATGATACTTCTTTGCATTCTGTGTTGATTTATTAAGTTAATTTTGTGTTTTGGGCTAATTTAGTGATACTTTGCATTTTGTGTTGATTTATTAAGTTAATGTTGTGTTTTGGGCTAATTTATTGATACTTCTTTGCATTTCATGTTGATTTATTAAGTTAATGTTGTGTTTTGGGCTAATTTAGTGATATATCTGTGTTTTGATCTTTACATTTTAACGTGATTTTTGCATTTTGTGCTGATTTGTCTATTTAATTTGTGTTTTAGGCTAATTTAGCGTTACATCTCTATTGTTTGCTGATTTAGCAATCTATTTCGTGCTTGGGGCTAGTTAAATGTTGTGTTTTGGGCTAATTTCGTGATAGGTCTTTGCATTTTGTGTGGATTTATTAAGTTAATTTTGTGTTTTGGGCCAATTTCGTGATACTTCTTTGCATTTCGTGTGGATTTATTAAGTTGATTTTGTTTTTTGGGGTAATTTTGTGATACTTTGCATTCTGTGTTGATTTATTAAGTTAATTTTGTGTTTTGGGGTAATTGTGTGATACTTCTTTGCATTTTGTGTTGATTTATTAAGTTGATTTTGTTTTTTGGGTAATTTTGTGATACTTCTTTGCATTTTGTGTTGATTTATTAAGTTGATTTTGTTTTTTGGGGTAATTTTGTGATACTTTGCATTCTGTGTTGATTTATTAAGTTAATTTTGTGTTTTGGGGTAATTTTGTGATACTTCTTCGCATTCTGTGTTGATTTATTAAGTTAATTTTGTGTTCTGGGGTAATTTTATGATACTTCTTTGCATTCTGTGTTGATTTATTAAGTTAATTTTGTGTTTTGGGGTAATTTTGTGATACTTCTTTGCATTTTGTGCTGATTTATTAAGTTGATTTTGTTTTTTGGGTAATTTTGTGATACTTCTTTGCATTTTGTGTTGATTTATTAAGTTGATTTTGTTTTTTGGGGTAATTTTGTGATACTTTGCATTTTGTGCTGATTTATTAAGTTGATTTTGTTTTTTGGGTAATTTTGTGATACTTCTTTGCATTTTGTGTTGATTTATTAAGTTAATTTTGTGTTTTGGGGTAATTTTGTGATACTTCTTTGCATTTTGTGTTGATTTATTAAGTTGATTTTGTTTTTTGGGTAATTTTGTGATACTTCTTTGCATTCTGTGTTGATTTATTAAGTTAATTTTGTGTTTTGGGGTAATTTTGTGATACTTCTTTGCATTTTGTGTAGTTTTATTAAGTTAATTTTGTGTTTTGGGGTAATTTTGTGATACTTCTTTGCATTTTGTGTTGATTTATTAAGTTGATTTTGTTTTTTGGGTAATTTTGTGATACTTCTCTGCATTTTGTGTTGATTTATTAAGTTAATTTTGTGTTTTGGGGTAATTTTATGATACTTCTTTGCATTTTGTGTTGATTTATTAAGTTGATTTTGTTTTTTGGGTAATTTTGTGATACGTCTTTGCATTTTGTGTTGATTTATTAAGTTGATTTTGTTTTTTGGGTAATTTTGTGATACTTCTTTGCATTTTGTGTTGATTTATTAAGTTGATTTTGTGTTTTGGGGTAATTTTGTGATACTTTGCTTTTCTTGTTGATTTATTAAGTTAATGTTGTGTTTTAGGCTAATTTAGTGATATATCTGTGTTTTGATCTTTACATTTTAACGTGATTTTTTTGTATTTTAGGCTAATTTAATACAGAATGCAGTAATTCTTTTTTTTTGCATTTCAATCCATTTAAGTGATTTACCTTTACGCTGAGTGCTTAATGCGTAATCCCTTGCGCTGTCGTCGGTGTCAGTAATCAGGCTTTGTGTGTTTTTGTGTTTGGGCTGGTTTAGTGATTTATTCTGTATTCTAATTCTAAGTTATTGTCCTGCATTTATAGTGTCCTGTATTTCGTTCCACTCATCTCTGATTCACAACCGGCGACTCGAACCTGCGACGCTGCCCTGCGGACGAACCGCGGCTCCTCATTTGCATACGTTAGGATTTGCATACATTCATCACCTCGTTAACGGCTCGCTCAAGCCCGCGCTAACGAAGGAGCCGAGCGGCGGCGCTGACGGCTGACGGCTCTGACGGACAGGCGTGCGGGGAACGCGTCGGGAAAACCGCAGGAATTAGCGCCGGCGTGAATTAGCATACGCTCGGGTTTAAACAGTATGAATCCCATCAGGAAGCATCAACATATTCCCGATTCAGAGCCTCGTTATATTCATACTCTTCCCGTTACAGACACCAGTAATCACTCATAAGCAGGGAAAGGGAAATTCCACCCAAATAGCATCAATCCAGACTTCCTTCATCTGATTGGTTAATTGACCTTAATTGCATCTCGTTAGTCTAACAGTCCGGCGCATGAGCACGGCCCTTGGACGCGGACTGTCCGCTAACCGAACCCTGCTGGTAAAAAGGTCTACCAGCTATTTGCTAAGGTGCTGAGCGTGCGTCCAATCAAAAAGCTGTATACAAAAAAAAATGTAGTGAAAAGGAAAACGCAGGATATGTGCCCTTTAATAATAATTAGAATGACCGGACGAGAGGAGCGTTCAGAGAGGCAGCCGAGGAAAGAGAGTCCAATTTTAATTTCAGGTGGAGTCGCACTCCCACCCGTGGGCGGCTGCATTGTGGTGACGCTAACCGGCCGTGACTGGCAGTCGGCCCGTGTGATTTACACTTCAGAGGCAGGAATGATTTCCGAATTGCATCAGGATAATCTGACGCCGACACTCGAGCTCCGATTTTTTATCACATTAGCGCCAAAGCAGGAGAGATTAGACACTTCAAAGAACTCCGTAAACGATCCGATGAACCACGGAGCCCCCTCGCACCTGCCGTCTGGAGAGGTCCCCCCCGCTCGGGCTCGGCAGAGAGCAGATCCCAACTTTCAGACTGATCTGAAAAAGTCCTCGGTGACTCAGACTCGCACCTCAGGGGCTGAAGACTCGGACTCGTACCTCAAAAGACATGTTCCACTTGGACTCGCACCTTCAAGTTAAAGACTCTGCAGAGACACATTAGACTTAGACTCGCACCTCAGGGACACCCGGCTTGGACGCACACCTCAGGGACACTCAACTCTGATTCACAGCTGAAGAGATACATTAGACTTGGTCTCGTACATCAGAGACGCTCAACTCGGACTCGCACCTCAGAGACACTCGGACTCGCATCTCAAAGGGTTGCCCCAGACCTGCTCCTTGGAAACTCAAGACTTGAACAACCCAGACTCACATCTCAGAGACTTGACTAAGACTCACTCCTCAAAAGACATTTGCCTCAGACTCGCACCTCAGAGACACATTAGATTTGGTCTTTTATGTCAGAGACTCTCAACTCGGACTCACATTTCAGAGACATTCTGAAGGGTCAGACTCGCCCCGCAGAGACACTCGGACTCGCCCCGCAGGGATACTCGGTCTCGCACCGCAGAGACACTCGGACTCGCCCCGCAGGGATACTCGGTCTCGCACCGCAGAGACACTCGGACTCGCCCCGCAGGGATACTCAGTCTCGCACCGCAGAGACACTCGGACTCGCACCGCAGAGACACTCGGACTCGCACCGCAGAGACACTCGGACTCGCACCGCAGAGACACTCGGACTCGCCCCGCAGGGATACTCGGTCTCGCCCCGCAGAGACACTCGGTCTCGCACCGCAGAGACACTCGGTCTCGCACCGCAGAGACACTCGGACTCGCACCGCAGAGACACTCGGTCTCGCACCGCAGAGACACTCGGACTCGCACCGCAGAGACACTCGGACTCGCCCCGCAGGGACACTCGGTCTCGCACCGCAGAGACACTCAGTCTCACACCGCAGAGACACTCGGACTCGCACCGCAGAGACACTCGGACTCGCACCGCAGAGACACTCGGACTCGCACCGCAGAGACACTCGGTCTCACACCACAGAGACACTCAGTCTCACACCACAGAGACACTCAGTCTCACACCACAGAGACACTCGGACTCGCACCGCAGAGACACTCGGACTCGCACCGCAGAGACACTCAGTCTCGCACCACAGAGACACTCGGACTCGCACCGCAGAGACACTCGGGCTCGCATCTCAAAGGGTTGCCCCAGACCTGCTCCATGGAAACTCAAGACTTGAACAACCCAGACTCTCAACTCGGACTCACATTTCAGAGACATTCTGAAGGGTCAGACTCGCCCCGCAGAGACACTCGGACTCGCCCCGCAGGGATACTCGGACTCGCCACGCAGAGACACTCAGTCTCACACCACAGAGACACTCGGACTCGCACCGCAGAGACACTCGGACTCGCACCGCAGAGACACTCAGTCTCACACCACAGAGACACTCGGACTCGCACCACAGAGACACTCAGTCTCGCACCACAGAGACACTCGGATTCGCACCGCAGAGACACTCGGACTCGCATCTCAAAGGGTTGCCCCAGACTTGCTCCTTGGAAACTCAAGACTTGAACAACCCAGACTCACATCTCAGACTTGACTAAGACTCACTCCTCAAAAGACATTTGCCTCAGAGTCGCACCTCAGAGACACATTAGACTTTGTCTCGTACATCAGAGACACATTAGATTTGGTCTTTTATGTCAGAGACTCTCAACTCGGACTCACATTTCAGAGACATTCTGAAGGGTCAGACTCGCCCCGCAGAGACACTCGGTCTCGCACCGCAGAGACACTCGGACTCGCACCGCAGAGACACTCGGACTCGCACCGCAGAGACACTCGGTCTCGCCCCGCAGAGACACTCAGTCTCACACCGCAGAGACACTCAGTCTCGCACCACAGAGACAGACACTCAGTCTCGCACCACAGAGACAGACACTCAGTCTCACACCACAGAGACACTCAGTCTCGCACCACAGAGACAGACACTCAGTCTCGAACCACAGAGACAGACACTCAGTCTCGCACCACAGAGACAGACACTCAGTCTCGCACCACAGAGACAGACACTCAGTCTCGCACCACAGAGATGGACACTCAGTCTCGCACCAAAGAGATAGACACTCAGTCTCGCACCACAGAGACACTCAGTCTCACACCACAGAGACACTCGGACTCGCACCGCAGAGACACTCGGTCTCGCACCGCAGAGACACTCGGTCTCGCACCGCAGAGACACTCGGACTCGCACCGCAGAGACACTCAGACTCGCCCCGCAGGGATACTCGGTCTCGCCCCGCAGAGACACTCGGTCTCGCACCGCAGAGACACTCGGACTCACACCTCAAAGTGTTGCCCCAGACCTGCTCCTCAGAAACTCAAGACTCAAACTACCCAGACTCACATCTCAGAGACTCCATTCAGACTCACTCTTCAAAAGACATTTGCCTTATTAAACTCTCACCTCAGAGACATTAGATTTGGTCTTTTATGTCAGAGACTCTCACTCGGACTCGCACCTCAAAGGGTTGCCCCAGACCTGCTCCTTGGAAACTCAGACTACCCAGACTCACATCTCAGAGACTCCACTCAGACTCACTCCTCAAGAGACATTTGACTCAGACTCGCACCTCAGAGACTCAAGACAACCTAAACTCCCATCTCGATTTCGACTCGCTCCTGAGAGACATTCAACTCTGATCCACACCTTGGGGACACATTAGCTTTGGTCTCCTACCTCAGAAACGCTCACCTCAGGGACAAATTAGACTTTGTCTCGTACATCAGAGACACATTAGATTTGGACTTATATATCAGAAACGCTCAACTTGGACTCACGCCTCAGAGATATTTGACTCGCACCGCAGAGACACTCGGACTCGCACCTCAAAGGGTTGCCCCAGACCTGCTCCTTGGAAACTCAAGACTCCAACTACCCAGACTTACATCTCAGACTCACTCCTCAAGAGACCTTTGCCTCAGACTCGCACCTCAGAGACTCAAGACAACCTAAACT
>CM038726.1:1667786-1687786 GCA_021613375.1 Megaleporinus macrocephalus
AGAGATACAGAGAGAGAGAGATACAGAGAGAAACAGTGAGAGAGATACAGAGAGAAAGAGAGAGAGATACAGAGAGAGAGAGATACAGATACAGAGAGAGATACAGAGAGAGATACAGATACAGAGATACAGATACAGAGAGAGAGAAAGAGAGAGATACAGAGAGAGATATACAGAGAGAGATACAGAGAGAGATACAGAGATACAGAGAGAGATACAGAGAGAGATACAGAGAGAGATACAGAGAGAGATACAGAGAGAGATACAGAGATACAGAGAGAGAGATGCAGAGAGAGAGAGAGAGATACAGAGATACAGAGAGAGAGAGATACAGAGAGATACAGAGAGAGATACAGAGAGAGATACAGAGATACAGAGAGAGATACAGAGAGAGATACAGAGAGAGATACAGAGAGAGATACAGAGAGAGATACAGAGATACAGAGAGAGAGACAGAGAGAGATACAGAGAGAGATACAGAGAGATACAGAGAGAGATACAGAGAGAGATACAGAGAGAGAGATACAGAGAGAGATACAGAGAGAGATACAGAGAGAGAGATACAGAGAGATACAGAGAGACACACAGAGAGATACAGAGAGAGAGAGAATACAGAGAGAGATACAGAGATACAGAGAGAGATACAGAGAGGATACAGAGAGAGATACAGAGGAGAGAGATACAGAGAGAGATACAGAGAGATACAGAGAGAGATACAGAGAGAGATACAGGAGAGAGAATACAGAGAGAGAGATACAGAGAGAGATACATAGAGAGATACAGAGAGAGAGATACAGAGAGAGATACAGAGAGAGATACAAAGAGAGATACAGAGATATATACAGAGAGATATACAGAGAGATATACAGAGAGATATACAGAGAGATATACAGAGAGATACAGAGAGATATACAGAGAGAGATACAGAGAGAGATATAGAGAGATATACAGAGATACAGAGAAAGATACAGAGAGAGGAATACAGAGAGGAGATTCAGAGATACAGAGAAGAGGAGAGATACAGAGAGAGATACAGAGAGAGATACAGAGAGAGATACAGAGAGAGTATACGAGATACAGAGAGAGAGAGATACAGAGAGGGAGAGAGAGATACAGAGAGAGATAGAGAGAGAGATACAGAGAGAGATACAGAGAGAGATACAGAGAGAGATACAGAGAGAGAGATACAGAGAGAGAGATACAGAGAGAGATACAGAGAGATACAGAGAGAGATACAAAGAGAGATACAGAGATATATACAGAGAGATAATACTACAGAGAGATATACAGAGAGAGATTACAGAGATGAGATACAGAGATACAGAGAGAGCTACAGAGAGAGATACAGAGAGAGATACAGAGAGAGATACAGAGAGAGATACAGAGATACAGAGAGAGAGAGATACAGAGAGAGATACAGAGAGAGATACAGAGAGAGATACAGAGATACAGAGAGAGAGAGATACAGAGAGGGAGAGAGAGATACAGAGAGAGATACAGAGAGAGATACAGAGAGAGAGATACAGAGAGAGATACAGAGAGAGAGATACAGAGACAGAGATACAGAGAGAGATACAGAGAGAGAGATACAGAGATGAGAGATACAGAAGATAGATACAGAGAGATACAGAGAGAGAGATACAGAGAGATACAGAGAGAGATACAGAGAGATACAGAGAGAGATACCGAGTAGAGGGATTACAGAGAGAGATACAGAGAGAGATACAGAGAGAGATACAGAGAGAGATACAAGAGAAGATACAGAGAGATACAGAGAGAGAGATACAGAGAGATATCAGAGAGAGAATACAGAGAGATACAGAGAGAGAGAGATACAGAGAGAGATACAGAGAGAGATACAGAGAGAGATACAGAGAGGAGAGATACAGAGAGATACAGAGAGAGGATACAGAGAGGAGAGATACAGATGAGAGAGATACAGGAGAGAGAGATACAGAGAGAGAGATACAGAGAAAGACAGAGAGAGATACAGAGAGATACAGAGAGAGAGATACAGAGAGATACAGAGATACAGAGAGAGAGATACAAGAGGAGGATACAGAGAGAGAGACAGAGAGAGAGACAGAGAGAGAGACAGAGAGAGATACAGAGAGAGAGATACAGAGAGAGAGATACAGAGAGAGATACAGAGAGAGATACAGAGAGAGATACAGAGAGAGATACAGAGAGATACAGAGAGAGATACAGAGAGAGAGATACAGAGAGAGATACAGAGAGAGAGATACAGAGAGAGAGATACAGAGAGAGAGATACAGAGAGAGAGATACAGAGAGAGATACAGAGAGAGAGATACAGAGAGAGAGATACAGAGAGAGATACAGAGAGAGATACAGAGATACAGAGAGAGATACAGAGAGAGATACAGAGAGAGATACAGAGAGAGATACAGAGAGAGATACAGAGATACAGAGAGAGATACAGAGAGATACAGAGAGATACAGAGAGAGAGATACAGAGAGAGATACAGAGAGATACAGAGAGAGAGATACAGAGAGATACAGAGAGATACAGAGAGATACAGAGAGAGAGAGAGATACAGAGAGAGATACAGAGAGAGATACAGAGAGATACAGAGAGATACAGAGAGAGAGATACAGAGAGAGATACAGAGAGATACAGAGAGATACAGAGAGAGATACAGAGAGAGATACAGAGAGAGATACAGAGAGAGAGAGAGATACAGAGAGAGATACAGAGAGAGATACAGAGAGAGATACAGAGAGAGATACAGAGATACAGAGAGAGATACAGAGAGAGATACAGAGAGATACAGAGAGAGATACAGAGAGAGATACAGAGAGATACAGAGAGATACAGAGAGAGAGATACAGAGAGAGATACAGAGAGATACAGAGAGATACAGAGAGAGAGAGAGAGAGATACAGAGAGAGATACAGAGAGAGATACAGAGATACAGAGAGAGATACAGAGAGAGATACAGAGAGATACAGAGAGAGATACAGAGAGAGAGATACAGAGAGAGATACAGAGAGAGATACAGAGAGATACAGAGAGAGATACAGAGAGAGATACAGAGAGAGATACAGAGAAAGAGAGATACAGAGAGAGATACAGAGAGATACAGAGAGAGATACAGAGAGAGATACAGAAAGAGATACAGAGAGATATACAGAGAGATATACAGAGAGATATACAGAGAGAGATACAGAGAGATACAGAGATACAGAGAGAGAGAGAGATACAGAGAGATACAGAGAGATACAGAGATACAGAGAGAGAGAGAGAGAGATACACAGAGAGAGATACAGAGAGATACAGAGATACAGAGATACAGAGAGAGAGAGAGAGATACACAGAGAGATACAGAGAGAGATACAGAGAGAGATACAGAAAGAGAGAGAGAGATACACAGAGAGATACAGAGAGAGATACAGAGAGATATACAGATAGAGATACAGAGAGATATACAGAGAGAGATACAGAGAGAGAGATACAGAGAGATACAGAGAGAGATACAGAGAGATACAGAGAGAGATACAGAGAGAGAGATACAGAGAGATACAGAGAGAGAGATACAGAGAGATACAGAGAGAGATACAGAGAGAGATACAGAGAGAGATACAGAGAGAGATACAGAGAGATACAGAGAGAGATACAGAGAGAGATACAGAGAGATACAGAGAGAGATACAGAGAGATACAGAGAGAGATACAGAGAGAGATACAGAGAGATACAGAGAGATACAGAGAGATACAGAGAGAGAGATACAGAGAGAGATAGAGAGAGAGATACAGAGAGATACAGAGAGAGAGAGATACAGAGAGAGAGAGCGAGAGAGATACAGAGAGAGATACAGAGAGAGATACAGAGAGATACAGAGAGAGAGATACAGAGAGAGAGAGCGAGAGAGATACAGAGAGAGATACAGAGAGATACAGAGAGAGATACAGAGAGAGATACAGAGAGATACAGAGAGAGATACAGAGAGAGATACAGAGAGATACAGAGAGAGATACAGAGAGAGATACAGAGAGATACAGAGAGAGAGATACAGAGAGATACAGAGAGAGAGATACAGAGACAGATAGAGAGAGAGATACAGAGAGAGAGATACAGAGAGAGATACAGAGAGAGATACAGAGAGAGAGATACAGAGAGAGATACAGAGAGAGATACAGAGAGAGAGATACAGAGAGAGATACAGAGAGAGAGATACAGAGAGAGAGATACAGAGAGAGATACAGAGAGATACAGAGAGAGATACAGAGAGAGAGATACAGAGAGAGATACAGAGAGAGAGATACAGAGAGAGAGATACAGAGAGAGATACAGAGAGATACAGAGAGAGATACAGAGAGATACAGAGAGAGATACAGAGAGAGAGATACAGAGAGAGAGATACAGAGAGAGAGATACAGAGAGAGATACAGAGAGAGATACAGAGAGAGATACAGAGAGAGAGATACAGAGAGATACAGAGAGAGATACAGAGAGAGAGATACAGAGAGAGAGATACAGAGAGAGAGATACAGAGAGAGATACAGAGAGAGATACAGAGAGATATACAGAGAGAGATACAGAGAGAGATACAGAGAGAGATACAGAGAGAGAGATACAGAGAGAGATACAGAGAGAGATACAGAGAGAGAGATACAGAGAGAGAGATACAGAGAGAGATACAGAGAGATACAGAGAGAGAGATACAGAGAGAGAGATACAGAGAGAGAGATACAGAGAGATACAGAGAGAGAGATACAGAGAGAGATACAGAGAGAGAGATACAGAGAGAGATACAGAGAGAGAGATACAGAGAGAGATACAGAGAGATACAGAGAGAGAGATACAGAGAGATACAGAGAGAGATACAGAGAGAGATACAGAGAGAGATACAGAGAGAGAGATACAGAGAGATACAGAGAGAGAGATACAGAGAGAGATACAGAGAGAGACAGAGAGAGAGACAGAGAGAGATACAGAGAGAGAGACAGAGAGAGAGACAGAGAGAGATACAGAGAGAGAGACAGAGAGAGAGACAGAGAGAGATACAGAGAGATATCTTTCTTTGGTTCATACCAACGAAGCAGTTATGGTGAACTTCCAGGTGAAGTGCTGCCCCCTAGTGTTCGGGGTTTTCATTTCAACAGGTTACATCATCAAATTCCTTCTTCACTACAGAGCAAGTTTCCTGAACTGAGGAGGATCGGTTTCGGGATCGGCGGCTCGTAGCGCTCCACGCTGAACTCCAGACTTTGGGACCAGCGCTCCATATAACGGTAGCTGGTTTCCTTAGAGACGAACTGAGCACAGCCAATCAAACGCTCCGGTTATGAAATATTCCACAGCGCAGCGCTGCTCGACCTACAAACCTCTTTCCCTGAGTTTCAAAACCAGAGCCAGAGTTACGAGAACAGCTGTTCCTCAAACAGCAGAAGCACTCCCGTCCCCCCAACACCCCCCACCCCGTACCCCAAACCGCCCCACCCCCTCCGCAGCAGCTGTTTCTGAAATAGAGCCTGTGATTGTGTTTCATTTTCAGCATCAACTAACAAGTTCAAACAGGTTCGCGTGAAGGAGCCGACTGAGCCAGACCTGCGGGGGGGCTGGCCAATAGGAAGAGTTTACACTACTACTATATTCTTAATCCTAATCTCTGTAATCGAGGACTTGGAGGAGTTGGAGGTCCATTTGTTTGCTTTAAATTCTGAGGTTAATATTTCATTTTTTTAGTCTAAGAAACAAAGTTTGATTCGGTTTTCAATTCTACAGATAAGATTCAAGTTTATTTTTCAAGTTTAAAAAAAATAAATCAAGTTTAAGATCTGTGCTCACAAACTGATTTTTAAATATTTGCTCAAAATTTGTGGTCAAAATTAGTTTTATTCTGAAGCCGCAAATGTACTTACTTTAAAAATAAAGATTTGAGAGCCAAAGCAAAACTTTAAATTCTCAAATAAATTCAAGGTTTGATAGGGTTTTTGATTCTACAGACACTGACTCTTTAAATTTTAAATATTTAAATATGTGGTCAAAATGTATTACATTTTTTTTATTCTGAAACCACAAATCTACTAAATTTGGAGATAAAGATTTGATTCCATTCCATTGTCAAGACTGGATTTACTAGTTGGAGGAAATAACGAAGTTCTCAATCAAACCCTCAATTCTCAGGTCAAGTCTCGATTTGGTTTTCAATTCTACAGACACGATTTGAGTTTATTTTAAATTCGGTGGTCAAGTTTCCATCAAAATCTACGCTCACAAATTGATTTTTAAATATTTAAACATATGATCAAAATTTGTTAGAATCTGTTTTATTCTGAAGCCACAAATGTATTTAATTTGAAAATAAAGATTTTAAATCCAAATCAAAACTTCAATGTCTGTAGAATCAAAAACCATATCAAATCTTGACCACAGTATGGAGAGATTTGATTTGGTTTTCAAATCTTTATTTTTAAATTAAGTACATTTGTGGCTTCGGAATTTTAAAAAAAACAAACATTTTTGACCGCATATTTAAATATTGATTTGTACAGAATGGACTATTTGATGGAAATGTAAATAATTTAAAATCAATGTCTGTAAAAACTATATTAAATCTTGACCTCAGAATTGAGAGTTTAATTAATTTTAAATGACATGGTTACATTTCTATCAAATAGTCCATTCTGTAGAAATCAACTTTTAAATATTTAAATATGCGGTCAAAAATGTATTAAGTTTTTTTTTATTCTGAAACCACAAATCTACTAAATTGGATTCCATGTTCGAGACTGGATTTACTAGTTGGAGGAAATAACTTTAAATTCTCAATTAAACTCTCAATTCTGAGGTCAAGACTTGATTTGGTTTTCGATTCTACAGACAGGATTTCAATTGATTTTAAATTCTGTGGTCAAATTTCCATCAAAATCTGTGCTCACAAATTGATTTTTACATATTTAAACATGTAGTCAAAATATGTTAGAATTTGTTTTATTCTGAAGCCACAAATGTACTTAATTTGAAAATAAACATTTAAAAATCAAAGAAAAACTTCTGAGGTCAAGATTTGACGTAGGTTTTTACTCTACAGACATTTATTTTAAATTATGTGGTTGAATTTCCATCAAATTGTCCATTCTGTACAAATCAATTTTTAAATATTTAAATATGTGGTCAAAATGTATTATATTTTTTTTATTCAGAAACCACAAATCTACTAAACTGGAGGATAAAGACTGGATTCCATTCCATTGTCGAGATTGTATTTACTAGTTGGAGGAAGTAACTAAGTTCCCAATTAAACTCTCAATTCTGATGTCAAGACTTGATTTGGTTTTTGATTCTACAGACAGGATTTCAATTGATTTTAAATTATGTGGTCAAATTTCCATTCTGTACTTCTGAAGCCACAAATCTACTAAATTTAGAGATAAAGATTTAATTTCATGCCACAGTCAAGACTGGATGTACAAGGAAATAACTTTAAATTCTCAATTAGACTCTCAAATCTGAGATCAAGATTTTATTCTACAGACAAGATTTTAATTGACTAAATTCTGTGGTCAAATTCTCATTAAATTGTCCATTCTGTACTCACATTTTTTCAAATATTGAAATATGTGGTCAAAATTGATTAGATTGTATTTCTGAATTTAAAAATAAAGATTTGATTCCATTCCATGGTCAAGGTTGGATTTATTATTCTAACTTTAAATAACTTGAAATTCTCAAATCTTAATTAAATTCTCAATTTTAAATTCAAGATTTGATTTGGTTTTTGATTCTAAATATTTAAATATGTGGTCAAAATTGATTTTGCATTTTTATTCTGAAGTCACAAATCTACTTAACTTGAACAAAGATTTGATTCCATTCCGTGGTCAGGGTTAGATTAACTTGTCTGAGGAAATAACGTTAAATTCTCAAATCTCAATGAAGCTCTCAAAGCTGAAATCAATATTTGATTTGGGTTTTGATTCTACAGACATTGATTTTAAATAATGTGGTCATATTTCCATCAAACTTGATTTCACTTGATTTCACTCCACGGTCAAGATTGGATTTACTAGTTGGAGGAAATAACTTTCCATCCTCAATTAAACTCTCAATTCTTAATTTTGTCTTCAATTCTACAGACGCGGTTTACATAGACTTTAATTTCTTAATTCTGTGCTTATAAATAATTTTTTTACTAACATTGGAAATAAAAGTTATATTGGGGTTTCCATTCCACTGTCAAGAGTGGATTTACTAGTCTGAGGAAAATTTTATTTGGTTTTTGATTGATTTTAAATTCTGTGGTTTTTGATTTCTATCAAATTGTCCATTCTGTGCCCCATTTTTTTACGATCATGGTTTTTGAGTCTGAGGTCAACAAGATTTGTTTTTTTTATACTGAAGCATTCCATAATTAAATTTGTGGACGAAAAACATTTGACTTGGTTGAATTTACTCATCTGAAGAAATTACTTGATCAAATTCTCAATTCCAAGATCAAGATTTGTTTTGGTTTTCGATTCTACAGGCAATTAAACTTAAAATTCAGAGGTCACAAATATTTTTTTATTTGGTTCTCTTATATGATTATGACTTTTGATTCTGAGCTCAACAACACAATGTTTTTTTTCAATATTATGTTAAAGATTTGATTCCATTTTCAAATCTGTCCTCAGAAACTGACTGAATTTTTAAGCCACTAATTAATTGAACTCAAGAGATAAAGACTTGATTTGGCTTCCCATTCCGTGGTCATGGTCAGGTTTACTATTCTGAGGTCATTTTTGGACTCAATTCTTAATTTTGAAGTCAAGAACCAATTTTATTCAAAATACTGTGGTCAAGATTCAAAACAATTTTTCGATTCTAAGGTAAAGATTCAAATTCTGAGGCCAAGATTTGATCCCAGATTCAATTTTGAGGTCAAGATTTGATTTGGTTTTTAATTCTGACGAAGTTTCAATTTGATTTTCATTCGGAGATCAGGAATCCGTTGGCTTTTCAATTCTTGTGGTCACATTTCTATTGTGAGTTATCGAGATTTTAGTTAGAAAACTTTTGAGCTCAACAATATATTGAACTTTATAAAACATAAATTTTCAAATTCAGCTCACAAATTAATTCGATGTTTAATTCCAAGTTCACAAATCAATGAAAATTTTGATTCTGAAGTCAAGATTTGATTAAATTTTCAGTTTCAAATCTATGATTCTTAATTTGTTCATGTTTTGCTACATGACAGTAGTTTCAACTTTAATACCGACTCACTCTTTTCTGTGAACTGAGATTCTGTCAGGATTTGTTGTTTTTTTATTTATCTGATGGTTCATACAGGACTGCTCCGAAATCTCACAGCGTCTCCACGGGAACCGCCGGGCCATGTCACACTGAATTCTGGGTACTGCAAGACGGCCTGTCATTACGTTCAGAGATAGTGTGAAAGCAGGAGAGAGACAGAGGGTGAGATGCAGTGGCTTCACTGACAGCTAGAAGCCAACAAATAAATAAATAAAATCATATAAACACACTTCGCTGTACCTCCAAATACTGGCATATGACATTTACAGGTCTGAGCTCAGCTGAACCAGAGCTCTGATTAAAGTCAGCGGGAAGGTGAACTGTGAGGAGTCTGTCAGTGGGGTCCCTGAGCTTAGCCTTTAAAAATAATATTATTGGTTAATATTAATTCTCCTGTCCTTGTATTGGCAGCGAAGGGTTCATATGAACAGCTGCTACTCCACTACTCCACTAGGTGGCGCCGAGGGAGTGCTGCTCTGTATACAGGGATAGAGAAGAAGTCTAACCGTTCACTAGCAGCAGCAGCGTTAGCTAGCGCTAGCTATTTTCAGTTAGCGGAGCGTGGAAATCGCTTTAAATAACACCTTAAAAACACACGGTGTGGTCAAAAGTATGTGGCCGCGAATATATTAACAACAATAAGAAGTTGCCTCTATTTATGGCTATAACAACCTCCACTCACTTGAAGTATATACACGTATACAACATCACCTTCACTGGAACTGAGGGTCCGTGCCCAAATCCTGGAACCCTAGCAGACTATTATCCCCCCTCCACCAAACTTTGCTGTAGCATTAATGTCACCTACACTGGAACTGAAGGTCCAAGCTCAAACCCTAAAACTCTAGCAGACCATTATCCCCCCTCCACCAAACTTTACAGTTGTATTAACATTACCTTCATTGGAACTGAGGGTTCGTGCCCAAACCCTGAAACCACGCCAGACCATTATTCCCCCTCCACCAAGTTTTACTGTAGCATAAACATGACCTTCACTGAAACCGAGGGTCCGTGCCCAAACCCTGAAACCCTAGCAGACCATTATCCCCCCTCCACCAAACTTTACTATAGTATTAACATTACCCTCATTGGAACTGAGGGTCCGAGCATAAACCCTGAAACCCTAGCAGACCATTATCCCCCCTCCACCAAACTTTACTATAGCAATAACATCACCGGAACTGAGGGTCTGTGCCCAAATCCTGAAACCCTCCCAGACCCCTGCAAAGATACAAATACAGAATGAAGGGCAGGGGTGATTCCATGTCCACTATAGCAACCACTGCATGAGTGGTCAGCGTTGCCTGGTGATGTGTGGTTTCTGTAAAGGAAAAAACTTGATACCTCCTGCAACCATAGCTCTCTGACAGGCTCACGAAGCCCCCCGACACAAAACACTGGCTCAATCAGTCACACATCAAAGGAGGAAAGACTTTCTGCTGACTGTTCACAGCGATCCAGCGCAAAACATCACAGCATGACCTTTTCAATCTGGAGCTAAACACCAGCCTTCAGCCCAGAAACCACCTTTCCCACCCCATGAAGTCCAGCATCACATCTTACATCTTAAACATCAGGAGTGAAGCTGCAACAGAGGATTAATAACCAAACAGATACCGACTAATCCAGCAGCAGATACTGACTAATCCAGCAGCAGATACAGACTAATCCAACAACAGATACAGACTAATCCAGCAACAGATACAGACTAATCCAACAGCAGATACCGACTAATCCAACAGCAGATACCGACTAATCCAGCAACAGATACAGACTAATCCAACAGCAGATACCGACTAATCCAGCAACAGATACAGACTAATCAAACAGCAGATACCGACTAATCCAACAGCAGATACCGACTAATCCAGCAACAGATACCGACTAATCCAACAGCAGATACAGACTAATCCAACAACAGATACAGACTAATCCAACAACAGATACAGACTAATCCAACAACAGATACAGACTAATCCAGCAGCAGATACAGACTAATCCAGCAACAGATACCGACTAATCCAACAGCAGATACAGACTAATCCAGCAGCAGATACTGACTAATCCAGCAGCAGATACAGACTAATCCAACAACAGATACCGACTAATCCAGCAACAGATACAGACTAATCCAGCAGCAGATACAGACTAATCAAACAGCAGATACAGACTAATCCAACAGCAGATACTGACTAATCCAGCAACAGATACAGACTAATCCAGCAGCAGATACAGACTAATCCAGCAACAGATACAGACTAATCCAACAACAGATACCAACTAATCCAACAACAGATACAGACTAATCCAACAACAGATACCGACTAATCCAGCAGCAGATACAGACTAATGCAACAACAGATACAGACTAATCCAACAGCAGATACCGACTAATCCAGCAGCAGATACAGACTAATCCAGCAGCAGATACAGACTAATCCAACAGCAGATACAGACTAATCCAACAACAGATACCAACTAATCCAACAACAGATACAGACTAATCCAACAACAGATACCAACTAATCCAACAACAGATACCGACTAATCCAACAAAAGATACTGACTAATCCAGCAGCAGATACTGACTAATCCAACAACAGATACAGACTAATCCAACAACAGATACAGACTAATCCAACAACAGATACAGACTAATCCAACAACAGATACAGACTAATCCAACAACAGATACAGACTAATCCAACAGCCGATAGAGACTAATCCAACAGCAGATACAGACTAATCCAGCAGCAGATACTGACTAGTCCAACAACAGATACTGACTAATCCAACAGATACCGACTAATCCAGCAGCAGATACCAACTAATCCAACAACAGATACAGACTAATCCAACAACAGATACAGACTAATCCAACAGCAGATACTCACTAATCCAGCAGCAGATACCGACAAATCCAGCAGCAGATACAGACTAATCCAACAACAGATACAGACTAATCCAACAACAGATACAGACTAATCCAGCAGCAGATACAGACTAATCCAACAACAGATACAGACTAATCCAACAACAGATACAGACTAATCCAGCAGCAGATACAGACTAATCCAACAACAGATACAGACTAATCCAACAGCAGATACAGACTAATCCAACAACAGATACAAACTAATCCAACAGCAGATACAGACTAATCCAACAACAGATACAGACTAATCCAGCAGCAGATACAGTCTAATCCAACAACAGATACAGACTAATCCAACAGCAGATACAGACTAATCCAGCAGCAGATACAGACTAATCCAGCAGCAAATACAGACTAATCCAACAACAGATACAGACTAATCCAACAACAGATACAGACTAATCCAACAACAGATACAGACTAATCCAACAACAGATACAGACTAACCCAACAACAGATACCGACTAATCCAACAACAGATACAGACTAATCCAGCAGCAGATACAGTCTAATCCAACAACAGATACAGACTAAACCAACAGCAGATACAGACTAATCCAGCAGCAGATACAGACTAATCCAGCAGCAAATACAGACTAATCCAACAACAGATACCGATTAATCCAACAACAGATACAGACTAATCCAACAACAGATACCGACTAATCCAACAACAGATACAGACTAATACAACAACAGATACAGACTAATCCAACAACAGATAAAGACTAATCCAACAACAGATACAGACTAATCCAACAGCAGATACAGACTAATCCAGCAGCAGATACAGACTAATCCAGCAACAGATAGACTAATCCAACAACAGATACAGACTAATCCAGCAGCAGATACTGACTAAGCCAGCAGCAGATACAGACTAATCCAACAGCAGATACAGACTAATCCAACAGCAGATATCGACTAATCCAACAGCAGATACCGACTAATCCAGCAACAGATACAGACTAATCCAGCAGCAGATACAGACTAATCCAACAACAGATACAGACTAATCCAGCAGCAGATACAGACTAATCCAACAGCAGATACTGACTAATCCAGCAGCAGATAGAGACTAATCCAACAGCAGATACAGACTAATCCAGCAGCAGATACTGACTAGTCCAACAACAGATACTGACTAATCCAACAGATACCGACTAATCCAGCAGCAGATACCGACTAATCCAACAACAGATACAGACTAATCCAACAGCAGATAGAGACTAATCCAACAGCAGATACAGACTAATCCAGCAGCAGATACTGACTAGTCCAACAACAGATACTGACTAATCCAACAGATACCGACTAATCCAGCAGCAGATACAGACTAATCCAACAACAGATACCGACTAATCCAGCAACAGATACAGACTAATCCAACAACAGATACAGACTAATCCAACAGCAGATACCGACTAATCCAACAATAGATACAGACTAACCCAACAGCAGATACAGACTAACCCAACAACAGATACCGACTAATCCAACAACAGATACAGACTAATCCAACAACAGATACAGACTAATCCAGCAGCAGATACAGACTAATCCAACAGCAGATACCGACTAATCCAACAACAGACACAGACTAATCCAACAGCAGATAGAGACTAATCCAACAGCAGATACAGACTAATCCAGCAGCAGATACTGACTAGTCCAACAACAGATACTGACTAATCCAACAGATACCGACTAATCCAGCAGCAGATACAGACTAATCCAACAACAGATACAGACTAATCCAACAGCAGATACTCACTAATCCAGCAGCAGATACCAACTAATCCAGCAGCAGATACAGACTAATCCAACAGATACCAACTAATCCAACAACAGATACAGACTAATCCAACAACAGATACAGACTAATCCAACAGCAGATACTCACTAATCCAGCAGCAGATACCAACTAATCCAGCAGCAGATACAGACTAATCCAACAACAGATACAGACTAATCCAACAACAGATACAGACTAATCCAGCAGCAGATACAGACTAATCCAACAACAGATACAGACTAATCCAACAACAGATACCGACTAATCCAACAACAGATACAGACTAATCCAACAGCAGATACAGACTAATCCAACAACAGATACAGACTAATCCAGCAGCAGATACAGTCTAATCCAACAACAGATACAGACTAAACCAACAGCAGATACAGACTAATCCAGCAGCAGATACAGACTAATCCAGCAGCAAATACAGACTAATCCAACAACAGATACAGACTAATCCAACAACAGATACAGACTAATCCAACAACAGATACAGACTAATCCAACAACAGATACCAACTAATCCAACAACAGATACCGACTAATCCAACAACAGATACAGACTAATCCAACAACAGATACCGACTAATCCAGCAGCAGATACTGACTAAGCCAGCAGCAGATACAGACTAATCCAACAGCAGATACAGACTAATCCAACAGCAGATACCGACTAATCCAGCAACAGATACAGACTAATCCAGCAGCAGATACAGACTAATCCAACAACAGATACAGACTAATCCAACAACAGATACAGACTAATCCAGCAGCAGATACAGACTAATCCAGCAACAGATACAGACTAATCCAGCAGCAGATACAGACTAATCCAACAACAGATACAGACTAATCCAACAACAGATACAGACTAATCCAGCAGCAGATACAGACTAATCCAACAGCAGATACTGACTAATCCAGCAGCAGATAGAGACTAATCCAACAGCAGATACAGACTAATCCAGCAGCAGATACTGACTAGTCCAACAACAGATACTGACTAATCCAACAGATACCGACTAATCCAGCAGCAGATACCGACTAATCCAACAACAGATACAGACTAATCCAACAGCAGATAGAGACTAATCCAACAGCAGATACAGACTAATCCAGCAGCAGATACTGACTAGTCCAACAACAGATACTGACTAATCCAACAGATACCGACTAATCCAGCAGCAGATACAGACTAATCCAACAACAGATACAGACTAACCCAACAACAGATACAGACTAATCCAACAGCAGATACAGACTAATCCAACAGCAGATACAGATTAATCCAACAACAGATACAGACTAATCCAACAACAGATACAGACTAATCCAACAGCAGATACAGACTAATCCAACAACAGATACAGAATAATCCAACAACAGATACAGACTAATCCAGCAGCAGATACAGACTAATCCAGCAGCAGATACAGACTAATCCAGCAACAGATACAGACTAATACAGCAGCAGATACTGACTAATCCAACAGCAGATAGAGACTAATCCAGCTGCAGATACAGACTAATCCAGCAGCAGATACAGACTAATCCAACAACAGATACCGACTAATCCAGCAGCAGATACAGACTAATCCAGCAGCAGATACAGACTAATCCAACAACAGATACCGACTAATCCGGCAGCAGATACTGACTAATCCAACAGCAGATACAGACTAATCCAGCAGCAGATACAGACTAATCCAGCAGCA
Organism: Megaleporinus macrocephalus; assembly: GCA_021613375.1. Classification (NCBI taxonomy): domain Eukaryota; kingdom Metazoa; phylum Chordata; class Actinopteri; order Characiformes; family Anostomidae; genus Megaleporinus; species Megaleporinus macrocephalus. The sequence continues at coordinate 1,683,499 of CM038726.1, forward strand.
GATACCGACTAATCCAGCAGCAGATACAGACTAATCCAGCAGCAGATACAGACTAATCCAACAACAGATACCGACTAATCCAGCAGCAGATACAGACTAATCCAGCAGCAGATACAGACTAATCCAGCAGCAGATACAGACTAATCCAACAACAGATACAGACTAATCCAACAGCAGATACAGACTAATCCAACAACAGATACAGACTAATCCAACAACAGATACCGACTAATCTAACAACAGATACAGACTAATCCAACAACAGATACAGACTAATCCAACAACAGATACAGACTAATCCAACAACAGATACCGACTAATCCAACAACAGATACAGACTAATCCAACAACAGATACAGACTAATCCAGCAGCAGATACAGACTAATCCAACAACAGATACAGACTAATCCAACAACAGATACCGACTAATCCAGCAGCAGATACTGACTAATCCAACAACAGATACAGACTAATCCAACAACAGATACCGACTAATCCAACAACAGATACAGACTAATCCAACAACAGATACAGACTAATCCAACAACAGATACAGACTAATCCAACAACAGATACAGACTAATCCAACAACAGATACAGACTAATCCAACAACAGATACAGACTAATCCAGCAGCAGATACAGACTAATCCAACAACAGATACCAACTAATCCAACAACAGATACAGACTAATCCAGCAGCAGATACCGACTAATCCAACAACAGATACAGACTAATCCAACAACAGATACCGACTAATCCAACAACAGATACAGACTAATCCAACAACAGATACAGACTAATCCAACAACAGATACAGACTAATCCAACAACAGATACAGACTAATCCAACAACAGATACAGACTAATCCAGCAGCAGATACAGACTAATCCAACAACAGATACCAACTAATCCAACAACAGATACAGACTAATCCAACAACAGATACAGACTAATCCAGCAGCAGATACAGACTAATCCAACAACAGATACCAACTAATCCAACAACAGATACAGACTAATCCAACAACAGATACCAACTAATCCAACAACAGATACAGACTAATCCAACAACAGATACAGACTAATCCAACAGCAGATACAGACTAATCCAACAACAGATACAGACTAATCCAGCAGCAGATACTGACTAATCCAACAGCAGATACAGACTAATCCAACAACAGATACAGACTAATCCAGCAGCAGATACAGACTAATCCAACAACAGATACCAACTAATCCAACAACAGATACAGACTAATCCAACAACAGATACAGACTAATCCAGCAGCAGATACAGACTAATCCAACAACAGATACCAACTAATCCAACAACAGATACAGACTAATCCAACAACAGATACAGACTAATCCAGCAGCAGATACAGACTAATCCAACAACAGATACCAACTAATCCAACAACAGATACAGACTAATCCAACAACAGATACCAACTAATCCAACAACAGATACAGACTAATCCAACAACAGATACAGACTAATCCAACAGCAGATACAGACTAATCCAACAACAGATACAGACTAATCCAGCAGCAGATACTGACTAATCCAACAGCAGATACAGACTAATCCAACAACAGATACAGACTAATCCAGCAGCAGATACAGACTAATCCAACAACAGATACCAACTAATCCAACAACAGATACAGACTAATCCAACAACAGATACAGACTAATCCAACAGCAGATACAGACTAATCCAACAACAGATACAGACTAATCCAGCAGCAGATACTGACTAATCCAACAGCAGATACAGACTAATCCAACAACAGATACAGACTAATCCAGCAGCAGATACAGACAGCAGATACATTAGCTCTGGCTCTAAGACTAAAGAAGCGACCGGCGGGCTGGGGGGTGTGAATTAGATTTTCTCTACTGAACTACTGCTGTAAGACCCTGCAGGACACCGTAGCTTTCATGAAAAGGCCACTCGCTCAGTAATTAACCAGTCCAGTTGGTGCAGCTGCCAAAGGTCAGCACAGCACAGCGGAGAGCGAGGAGAGCTTTACTACAGAAACATGAAGAAAGAGCTGAGGTTCAGCTCCACCGTCCACGCCAGAGGCCAGCAGATGGGCTACAGCATGACCTACAAGTTGCTCCCCTCCTTCTTTTCCAGCGTTCCTCTGTATTAGTAACAGTAACTACTGGTCTCTACTGGTCTCTACTGGTCTGGGCTTTACTCTAGAGGTGGGAACACTGCAGTGGAGAGAAGGTAGTGTTAGGTGTACAACGCACAACGACTCTTATAGTGGTATTACACTACACTATACCAAACACTACACATCCACTACACTATACACTCACTACACTACACCAACCATTTTATGCCTGCTACACTGCACTATACCAACACCTATACTACACTATATACACACCACTACACTATAACAACCATTATATACCCACTACACTACACTATACCAACCACTACACTACCAACTATATCACTACACTATACCAACCATTATATACCCACTACACTACACTATACCAACCACTACACTACCAACTATACAACTACACTATACTAATCATTATATGCCTGCTACACTGCACTATACCAACACCTATACTACACTATACACACCACTACACTACATCACTACACTATACCAACCATTATATACCCTCTACACTACACTATACCAACCACTACACTACCAAATATATCACTACACTATACCAACCATTATATACCCGCTACACTACACTATACCAACCACTACACTACCAAATATATCACTACACTATACACTCACTACACTACACCAACCATTTTATGCCTGCTACACTGCACTATACCAACCACTACACTACCAACTATACAACTACACTATACTAATCATTATATACCCACTACACTATACCAACCACTACACTACCAAATATATCACTACACTATACTAACCATTATATACCCGCTACACTACACTATACCAACCACTACACTACCAAATATATCACTACACTATACTAACCATTATATACCTGCTACACTACACTATACCAACCACTACACTACCAACTATATCACTACACTTTACTAACCATTATATACCCGCTACACTACACCAACCACTACACTACCAACTATATAACTACACTATACTAACCATTATATACTCACTACACTATACCAACCACTACACTACCAACTATATCACTACACTATACTAACCATTATATACTCACTACACTATACCAACCACTACACTACCAACTATATCACTACACTATACCAACCATTATATACCCACTACACTATACCAACCACTACACTACCAACTATATCACTACACTATACCAACCATTATATACCCACTACACTACACTATACCAACCACTACACTACCATATCACTACACTATACCAACCATTATATACCCGCTACACTACACTATACCAACCACTACACAACCAACTATACAACTACACTATACTAATCATTATATACCCGCTACACTACACTATACCAACCACTACACTACCAACTATATCACTACACTATACCAACCATTACATGCCCACTACACTACACTATACCAACACCTATACTACACTATATACACCACTACACTACATCACTACACTATACCAACCATTATATACCCGCTACACTACACTATACCAACCACTACACTACCAACTATACTATACCAACCACTACACTACCAACTATACTATACCAACCACTACACTACCAACTATATCACTACACTATACTAACCATTATATACCCACTACACTACACTATACCAACCACTACACTACCAACTATACCACTACACTATACTAACCATTATATACCCGCTACACTACACTATACCAACCACTACACTACCAAATATATCACTACATTATACTAACCATTATATACCCACTACACTACACTATACCAAGCACTACATTACACCACCAACTATATCACTACACTATACTAACCATTATATACCCACTACACTACACTATACTATACTATACCAACCACTACGCTAGACTATACCACCAACTATACCAACCACTACACACTCACCACTCTACTATAGGCACCACTAAACCAACCAGTACACTACACTATACCAACCACTACACTACACCACCAACTATATCACCACACTATACTAACCATTACATACCCACTACACTACACTACACTATACTATACCAACCACTACGCTACACTATACCACCATTTATACAAACCACTACACACTCACCACTCTACTATAGGCACCACTAAACCAACCAGTAC
>CM038726.1:1692786-1703045 GCA_021613375.1 Megaleporinus macrocephalus
ACTGTTATACAATGTTTACTGTTATACACTGTTTACTGTTTATATACTGTTTACTGTTATACACTGTTTACTGTTATATACTGTTTACTGTTATACACTGTTTACTGTTTATACCCTGTTTACTGTTTATATACTGTTTACTGTTTAAACACTGTTTACTGTTTATATACTGTTTACTGTTATACACTGTTTACTGTTATACACGGTTTACTGTTATACCCTGTTTACTGTTTATATGCTGTTTACTGTTTATATACTGTTTACTGTTATTCACTGTTTACTGTTTATATGCTGTTTACTGTTTATATGCTGTTTACTGTTTATATACTGTTTACTGTTATACACTGTTTACTGTTTACTGTTATACACTGTTCACTGTTTATATACTGTTTACTGTTTATACACTGTTTACTGTTATACACTGTTTACTGTTTACTGTTTATATGCTGTTTACTGTCATACACTGTTTACTGTTATACACTGTTTACTGTTCATATACTGTTTACTGTTTATATACTGTTTACTGTTATACACTGTTTACTGTTATACACTGTTTACTGTTTACTGTTATACCCTGTTTACTGTTATACACTGTTTACTGTTATACCCTGTTTACTGCTATATACTGTTTACTGTTTATATGCTGTTTACTGTCATACACTGTTTACTGTTATACACTGTTTACTGTTACACACTGTTTACTGTTATATACTGTTTACTGTTATACCCTGTTTACTGTTATATACTATTTACTGTTTATATGCTGTTTACTGTTATACACTGTTTACTGTTATACACTCTTTACTGTTATACACTGTTTACTGTTACACACTGTTTACTGTTATACACTGTTTACTGTTTACTGTAATACCCTGTTTACTGTTATACACTGTTTACTGTTTACTGTAATACCCTGTTTACTGTTATACACTGTTTAATGTTTATACCCTGTTTACTGTTTATATACTGTTTACTGTTATACACTATTTACTGTTATATACTGTTTACTGTTATACACTGTTTACTGTTATACACTGTTTACCGTCTATATACTAGGATACTAGTATAGTTTATATACTGGAACACTGGGATCCTGGGATATCTTAATACTGGGATATTAAGATACTGGGATATTGAGATACTGGGATATTGAGATACTGGGATATCTTAATACTGGGATATTAAGATACTGGGATATCTTAATGGGATATTAAGATACTGGGATATTAAGATACTGGGATATTAAGACACTGGGATATTTAGATACTGGAACACTGGGATATTGGGATACTGGGATATTAAGATACTGGAACACTGGGACATTGGGATACTGGGATATTAAGATACTGGGATATTAAGATACTGGAACACTGGGATACTGGGATATTAATATACTAGGAGACTGGGATACTGGGATATTAAGATACTGGGATATTAATATACTGGAACACTGGGCTATTGGGATACTGGGATATTAAGATAATGGGATATTAAGATACTGGGATATTAATATACTGGAACACTGGGATATTAAGATACTGGGACATTAAGATACTGGGACACTGGGTTACTGGGATATTAAGATAATGGGATATTAAGATAATGGGATATTAAGATACTGGAACACTGGGATATTAAGATACTGGGACATTAAGATACTGGGACACTGGGTTACTGGGATATTAAGATAATGGGATATTAAGATAATGGGATATTAAGATACGGGAACACTGGGATATTAAGATATTGGGATATTAAGATACTGGGATATTAAGATACTGGAACACTGGGATACTGGGATATTAAGATAATGGGATATTAAGATAATGGGATATTAAGATACTGGGATATTAAGATATTAGAACACTGGGATATTAAGATACTGGGACACTGGGATACTGGGATATTAAGATAATGGGATATTAAGATAATGGGATATTAAGATACTGGGATATTAAGATACTGGAACACTGGGATATTGGGATACTGGGATATTAAGATAATGGGATATTAAGATACTGGGATATTGGGATACTGGGATATTAAGATACTGGAACACTGGGATATTGGGATACTGGGATATTAAGATACTGGGATATTAAGATACTGGGATACTGGGATATTAAGAAACTGGAACACTGGGATATTGGGATACTGGGATATTAAGATACTGGGATATTAAGATACTGGAACACTGGGATACTGCCATGTTAAGATATTAGGAGACTGGATTACTGGGGTATTAAGATACTGGGATATTAAGATACTGGAACACTGGGATATTAAGATACTGGGATATTAAGATACTGGGATACTGGGATACTGGGATCTTAAGATACTGGGATATTAAGATACTGGAACACTGGGATATTAAGATAATGGGATATTAAGATACTGGGATATTAAGATACTGCAATACTGGGATACTGGGATATTAAGATACTGGGATATTAAGATACTGGGATATTAAGATACTGGTATATTAAGATACTGGAACACTGGGATACTGGGATACTGGGATACTATCAGACTAAAGTAAAGTAGAAGCTCCACCGGTTCCACAGACGGTCTGAGGTTTAAACACAGCTCACTGCTCAGACGCCCCCCGCAGGTCAGACCCCGTCACTACACTCACACAGTGCAGCTCTAAATAAACCTGATTCATAAAAATAGCTCTGATCCTCACCTCCTCCAGCAGGTGACCTCAGAGACAGCCGCGAACCCCACGACCCCCCCACACCCCCCCCACACACATATATATACACACTCTCACTCTCACACACACACACACACACTCTCACTCTCACACACACACACACAGACACACTGCCCCTGAACATCTTGGAGATCATGGACCCAGCAGACGCTCTGGATCCCGGACTCACTCCTGTATATACTCTCAGTGAGACGCGAGTAGACACTGATTTGAAGGGTCTGGACTCCGGTGGGCTTGTTTTGCTGTTATGATGTGTAAAGGTCCAGCGTCTGAGCTCGAGCGCCTGACACCCCGCTGCACCGGCGCGGCACTAGACCCCAAAAATAGACCACCACTGCCAAACCTGCGAATGAACTCCTCTAAGAGAAGGAGCCAGGAACTTCTAAACTACTTTCTCAACCCCTGTCCCCCCAAACCACCCCGTCCCCCCACCTGAGAGAAGCTTCAAACCTTCAGAGCCTGGACGATGGTTACCAGGATATCTGTGTACATACCACCCCAGACCAGTATGGAACCACCACCCGCCTGGTCTGAGACTTGTTGGCTAGCTGGGGTCCACGGCTGGTACCGTGTCTTACTGAGGAGACGCTGGGTTGTCTCTGGACGGAGACGGAGACGGAGACTGGTCTCTGTGTGTGTGTGAGGTGTTAGACAGCGTGTGAGGAACACCAGGTCTTACCTGGACGGGTGGATCTGCAGGACCTGGTCAGCGTCTGAAAGAGGAAGAACAGCAGATCAGCTTCAGTTCTCTTCATAGACTCACTCGTACAGACCCGGACCCCCACTGCTCCTCACTGTGGGATCAGTGGTCTTCCCAAAGATCTCCCTCTACCCCATACTCCCAAACTTCAGAGAGAGAGAGAGAGAGAGAGAGAGAGAGAGAGAGAGAGAGAGAGAGAGAGAGAGAGAGAAGGAGATGGAGAGAGTGAGAGAGAGAAAGAACAGAAGAAAGAAAGAGAGAGAAAGAGATGGAGAGAGAGAGAACAGAGAGGGAGGAGGGAGGAGAGAGAGATTGAGAAAGTGAATAAACAGGAGAAAGAAAGAGAGAAAGAGATATATTGAGAGGAGAGAGACAGAGAGAGAAAGATGGAGAGAAAGAGAAAGATCAGGAGAAGGAGAGAGAGAAAGAAGGAGGGAGAGATGGAGATGGAAAGAAGGAGAAAGAGGAGAGAGAAATAGGTGGAGAGAGAGAGATGGAGAAAGAGAGAGAGATGGAGAGAGAGAGAGATGGAGAGAGAGAGAGAAAGAACAGGACAAAGAGAGAGAGAGAGAAAGAAAGAGCAGGAGAGAGACAGAAGGAGGAGAGAGAAGGAAAGGAGAGAGAAGGAAAGGAGAAAGAGAGAAAGAGATGGAAAGAGAGAGGAAAGAGAGAGAAAGAGATGAGAAAGAGACAGAAGGAGAGAGAGCAGGAGAGAGAGAGAAAGAGATGGAGAGAGATAATGAAAAAGAGAGAGAGGGAGAGAGAGAGCAGGAGAGAGAAGGAGATGGAGAGAAAGAGAGAAAGAATAGAAGAAAGAAAGAGAGAGAAAGAGATGGAGAGAGATAATGAAAATGAGAGAGAGAAAGAGATGGAGAGAGATAATGAAAATGAGAGAGAGAGGGAGAGAGAGAGAGAGAAGGAGAAGAAGAGAGAGGGCAGGAGAGAGAAAGAGATGGAGAGAGAGAAGAGAGAGTGAGGAGGGAGGAGAGAGAGATGTAGAGAGAGGAGAGAGAGATGGAGAGAGAAAGATGTAGAGAAAGAGAAAGATCAGGAGGAGAGAGAGAAAGAAGGAGATAGAGATGGAGACGGAAAGAAGGAGAAAGAGGAGAGAGAAAAAGATGGAGAGAAAAGAAGAGAGAGAGATAGATGGAGAAATAGAGACAGATGGAGAGAGAGAGAAAGAACAGGAGAGAGAGAGAGAAAGAGACAGAGAAAAAGATGAGAAAGAAAGAGCAGGAGAGAGACAGAAGGAGGAGAGAGAAGCAAAGGAAAGAAAAGGAGAGAGAGAGAAAAAGATGGAGAGAGGAAAGAGAGAGAGAAAGAAATGAGAAAGAGACAGAAAGACAGAGAAGGAGAAAGAGAGGGAGGAGAGAGCAGGAATGAGAGAGAAGGAGGAGAGAGAAGGAGAGAGAGGAGAGAGAGGAGAGAGAAGGAAAGGAGAAGAAACAGAGGAGTGAAGCTGAGGAGTGAGACGTGAGAGTGTTGGTGATGTGGGGAGCAGCTCCTCTCAGCAGGAGGTTCAGCCTGTTTGATTCTGTTTGTTTGATTTTAACAGTAACGACTTATACACGCTGGTCACGACCGTTCAGACACAGAGACTCAGCTGCAACAAAGCACCCTGCAACTCACTTCAGACTCAGCTGCAACAAAGCACCCTGCAACTCACTTCAGACTCAGCTGCAACAAAGCACCCTGCAACTCACTTCAGACTCAGCTGCAACAAAGCACCCTGCAACTCACTTCAGACTCAGCTGCAACAAAGCACCCTGCAACTCACTTCAGACTCAGCTGCAACAAAGCACCCTGCAACTCACTTCAGACTCAGCTGCAACAAAGCACCCTGCAACTCACTTCAGACTCAGCTGCAACAAAGCACCCTGCAACTCACTTCAGACTCAGCTGCAACAAAGCACTCTGCAACTCACTTCAGACTCAGCTGCAACAAAGCACCCTGCAACTCACTTCAGACTCAGCTGCAACAAAGCACCCTGCAACTCACTTCAGACTCAGCTGCAACAAAGCACTCTGCAACTCACTTCAGACTCAGCTGCAACAAAGCACTCTGCAACTCACTTCAGACTCAGCTGCAACAAAGCACTCTGCAACTCACTTCAGACTCAACTGCAACAAAGTATCTCACAACTCACTTCAGACTCAGCTGCAACAAAGCACTCTGCAACTCACTTCAGACTCAGCTGCAACAAAGTATCTCACAACTCACTTCAGACTCAGCTGCAACAAAGCACTCTGCAACTCACTTCAGACTCAGCTGCAACAAAGCATCCTGCAACTCACTTCAGACTCAGCTGCAACAAAGCACCCGCAACTCACTTCAGACTCAGTCCCAAACAAAGTATCTCACAAATCACTTTATACTCAGCTGCAACAAAGCACCCTGCAACTCACTTCAGACTCAGCTGCAACAAAGCACCCGCAACTCACTTCAGACTCAGTCCCAAACAAAGTATCTCACAAATCACTTTATACTCAGCTACAACAAAGCATCCTGCAACTCACTTCAGACTCAGCTGCAACAAAGCACCCTGCAACTCACTTCAAACTCAGCTACAGCAAAGCACCCTGCATCTCACTTCAGACTCAACTGCAACAAAGCACCCTGCAACTCACTTCAAACTCAGCTACAGCAAAGCACCCTGCAACTCACTTCAGACTCAACTGCAACAAAGCACCCTGCAACTCACTTCAGACTCAGCTGCAACAAAGCACTCTGCAACTCACTTCAGACTCAACTGCAACAAAGTATCTCACAACTCACTTCAGACTCAGCTGCAACAAAGCACCCTGCAACTCACTTCAGACTCAGCAGCAACAAAGCACCCTGCAATTCACTTCAGACTCAGCTACAGCAAAGCACTCTGCAACTCACTTCAGACTAAACTGCAACAAAGCACCCTGCAACTCACTTCAGACTCAACTGCAGCAAAGCACCCTGCAACTCACTTCAGACTCAGGTGCAACAAAGCACCCTGCAATTCACTTCAAACTCAGCTACAGCAAAGCACCCTGCAACTCACTTCAGACTCAGCTGCAACAAAGCACTCTGCAACTCACTTCAGACTCAGCAGCAACAAAGCACCCTGCAATTCACTTCAAACTCAGCTACAGCAAAGCACCCTGCAACTCACTTCAGACTCAACTGCAACAAAGTATCTCACAACTCACTTCAGACTCAGCTGCAACAAAGCATCCTGCAACTCACTTCAGACTGAACTGCAACAAAGCATCCTGCAACTCACTTCAGACTCAGCTGCAACAAAGCACTCTGCAACTCACTTCAGACTCAGCTGCAACAAAGCACTCTGCAACTCACTTCAGACTCAGCTGCAACAAAGTATCTCACAACTCACTTCAGACTCAGCTGCAACAAAGCATCCTGCAACTCACTTCAGACTCAGCTGCAACAAAGCATCCTGCAACTCACTTCAGACTCAGCTGCAACAAAGCACCCGCAACTCACTTCAGACTCAGTCCCAAACAAAGTATCTCACAAATCACTTTATACTCAGATGCAACAAAGCACCCTGCAACTCACTTCAGACTCAGCTGCAACAAAGCACCCGCAACTCACTTCAGACTCAGTCCCAAACAAAGTATCTCACAAATCACTTTATACTCAGCTACAACAAAGCATCCTGCAACTCACTTCAGACTCAGCTGCAACAAAGCACCCTGCAACTCACTTCAAACTCAGCTACAGCAAAGCACCCTGCATCTCACTTCAGACTCAACTGCAACAAAGCACCCTGCAACTCACTTCAGACTCAGCTGCAACAAAGCACTCTGCAACTCACTTCAGACTCAACTGCAACAAAGTATCTCACAACTCACTTCAGACTCAGCTGCAACAAAGCACCCTGCAACTCACTTCAGACTCAGCTGCAACAAAGCACCCTGCAACTCACTTCAAACTCAGCTACAGCAAAGCACCCTGCAATTCACTTCAGACTCAGCTACAGCAAAGCACTCTGCAACTCACTTCAGACTAAACTGCAACAAAGCACCCTGCAACTCACTTCAGACTCAACTGCAGCAAAGCACCCTGCAACTCACTTCAGACTCAGCTGCAACAAAGCACCCTGCAATTCACTTCAAACTCAGCTACAGCAAAGCACCCTGCAACTCACTTCAGACTCAGCTGCAACAAAGCACTCTGCAACTCACTTCAGACTCAGCAGCAACAAAGCACTCTGCAACTCACTTCAGACTCAACTGCAGCAAAGCACCCTGCAACTCACTTCAGAGTCAGCTGCAACAAAGCACCCTGCAATTCACTTCAAACTCAGCTACAGCAAAGCACCCTGCAACTCACTTCAGACTAAACTGCAACAAAGCATCCTGCAACTCACTTCAGACTCAACTGCAACAAAGTATCTCACAACTCACTTCAGACTCAGCAGCAACAAAGCATCCTGCAACTCACTTCAGACTCAGCTGCAACAAAGCATCCTGCAACTCACTTCAGACTCAGCTGCAACAAAGCACTCTGCAACTCACTTCAGACTCAGCTGTAACAAAGCATCTCACAACTCACTTTATACTCAGCTGCAACAAAGCACTCGCAACTCACTTCAGACTCAGTCCCAAACAAAGCATCTCACAACTCATTTCAGACTCAGTCCCAAAGTATCACATTTCAAACTCAGCCCCAACAAGACATCCTATGACTTACTTTCAACACAATTGCAACAAAGCATCCCGCACCTCACTTCAGAATGAGGTGCAACAAAACATCCTGCAACTTATTTCATACTCAATCCCAAACAAAACATCCCATGACTCACTTTAGATTTAGTCCTTAACAAAGCACCTGCAACTCATTTGAGATTCAGAACAAAGCACCCGCAACTCACTTCAGATCCAGTCCCAAACAAAACATCCCACAACTCACTTCAAAATCAGTCCCAAACAAAGCATCCCACAATTCACCTCAGACTCAGTTGCAACAAGGCATCCCGCAACTCACTTCAAACTCAGGCACAACAAAGCATCCAAGCAACTCACTTTAGACTCAGTCTCAAACAAAGTATCCCGCAACTCACTTCAAACTCAGCAACAACAAAGCATCCCGCAACTCACTTTAAACCCAGCCACAACAAAGCACTCTGCAACTCACTTTAGACTCATCAACAACAAAGCATCCTGCAACTCACTTCAGACTCAGCAACAACAAAGCACTCTGCAACTCACTTTAGACTCATCAACAACAAAGAATCCCGCAACTCACTTTAGACTCAGCAACAACAAAGCATCCCGCAACTCACTTCAGACTCAGCTGCACCATAGCATCCCGCAACTCAATTCAAACTCAGCTGCAACATAGCATCCTGCACCTCACTTCAGACTCAGTCCCAAACAAAGTATCCCCCAACTCATTTCAAACTCAGCCCCCACAAGACATCCCACAACTCACTTTCAACACAATTGCAACAAAGCATCCCAAAGTAATGTTATTAGAACTTTATTCTAGATATTAATGTTGCTGGAACTTTATTCTGGATATTAATATTATAAGAACTTTATTCTGGATATTAATATTATAAGAACTCTATTCTGGATATTAATGTTATGAGAACTTTATTCTGGATATTAATATTATAAGAACTTTATTCTGGATATTAATATTATAAGAACTTTATTCTGGATATTAATGTTATGAGAACTTTATTCTGGATATTAATGTTATGAGAACTTTACTCTGGATATTAATGTTATGAGAACTTTACTCTGGATATTAATGTTATTAGAACTTTACTCTGGATATTAATGTTATTAGAACTTTACTCTGGATATTAATGTTATTAGAACTTTATTCTGGATATTAATGTTATTAGAACTTTACTCTGGATATTATTGTTATTAGAACTTTACTCTGGATATTAATGTTATTAGAACTTTACTCTGGATATTAATGTTATGAGAACTTTACTCTGGATATTATTGTTATTAGAACTGTACTCTGGATATTAATGTTATTAGAACTTTACTCTGGATATTAATGTTATGAGAACTTTACTCTGGATATTATTGTTATTAGAACTGTACTCTGGATATTAATGTTATTAGAACTTTACTCTGGATATTAATGTTATTAGAACTACTCTGGATATTAATGTTATTAGAACTTTATTCTGGGTATTAATGTTATTAGACCTTTATTCTGGGTATTAATGTTATTAGAACTTTATTCTAGATATTATTGTTATTAGAACTTTATTCTGGATATTAATGTTATTAGAGCTTTATTCTGGATATTAATGTTATGAGAACTTTACTCTGGATATTATTGTTATTAGAACTTTACTCTGGATATTAATGTTATTAGAACTACTCTGGATATTAATGTTATTAGAACTTTATTCTGGGTATTAATGTTATTAGACCTTTATTCTGGGTATTAATGTTATTAGAACTTTATTCTAGATATTATTTTTATTACAACTTTATTCTGGATATTAATGTTATTAGAACTTTATTCTGGATATTAATGTTATTAGAACTTTACTCTGGATATTAATGTTATTAGAACTTTATTCTGGATATTATTGTTACTAGAACTTTACTCTGGATATTAATGTTATTAAAACTTTACTCTAAATATTAATGTTATTAGAACTTTATTCTGGGTATTATTGTTACTAGAACTTTACACTGTATATGAATGTTATGGGAACTTTACTCTGGATATTAACGTTAAGAGAACTTTATTCTGGATATTAATGTTATGATAACTTTACTCTGGATATTAATGTTATGAGAACATTACTGTGGATATTAATGTTATGAGAACTTTATTCTGGATATTAATGTTATTAAAACTTTACT
>CM038726.1:1704045-1739045 GCA_021613375.1 Megaleporinus macrocephalus
ATATACACTACTTATACACACACTACCTATATACACTACTTATACACACTACCTATATACACTACTTATATACACACTATCTATATACACTACTTATATACACTACCTATATACACTACTTATACACACTACCTATATACACTACTTATATACACTACCTATACACACTACTTATATACACTACCTATACACACTACTTATATATACACTACCTATACACACTACTTATATATACACTACCTATATACACTACTTATACACACACTACCTATATACACTACTTATATACACACTACCTATATACACTACTTATACACACTACCTATATACACTACTTATACACACTACCTATATACACTACTTATATACACTACCTATACACACTACTTATATATACACTACCTATATACACTACTTATATACACTACCTATATACACTACTTATACACACACTACCTATATACACTACTTATATACACACTACCTATATACACTACTTATACACACTACCTATATACACTACTTATACACACTACCTATATACACTACTTATACACACTACCTATATACACTACCTTATATACAATACCTAATACACTACTTATATACACTACCTATATACACTACTTACTACACCACTACCTATATACAACTACTTATAATACTTATACACACTACCTAAATACACTATATATATACACTACCTAACCACTACTTATATATACACTACCTATACACACTACTTATATATACACTACCTATATACACTACTTATACACACACTACCTATATACCACTACTTATACACACACTACCTATATACACTACTTATACACACTACCTATATACATACTTATACACACTACCTTTATACACTACTTATACACACTACCTATATACACTACTTATATACAATACCTATACACACTACTTATATATAACTACCTATTACATACTTATATACACTACCTATATACACTACTTATACACACACTACCTATATACACTACTTATACACACTACCTATATACACTACTTATATACACTACCTATACACACTACTTCTACACACTACCTATATACACTACTTATACACACTACTTATATACACACTACCTATATACACTACTTATATACACTACCTATATACACTACTTATATACACTACCTATATACACTACTTATACACACACTACCTATATACACTACTTATACACACACTACCTATATACACTACTTATATACACTACCTATACACACTACTTCTACACACTACCTATATACACTACTTATATACACTACCTATATACACTACTTATACACACTACCTATATACACTACTTATACACACTACCTATATACACTACTTATATACACACTACCTATATACACTACTTATACACACTACCTATATACACTACTTATACACACTTCCTATACACACTATCTATACACACTACCTATATACACTACTTATATATACACTACCTATATACACTACTTATACACACACTACCTATATACACTACTTATACACACTACCTATATACACTACCTATATACACTACCTATATACACTACCTATATACACTACTTATACACACTACCTATATACACTACTTATACACACTACCTATATACACTACTTATACACACTACCTATATACACTACCTATATACACTACCTATATACACTACTTATACACACTACCTATATACACTACTTATATACACACTACCTATATACACTAATTATACACAATACCTATATACACTACTTATATACACACTACCTATATACACTACTTATACACACTACCTATATACACTACTTATACACACTTCCTATACACACTATCTATACACACTACCTATATACACTACTTATATATACACTACCTATATACACTACTTATATATACACTACCTATATACACTACTTATACACACTACCTATATACACTATCCCACCCAGCCCCGCACTAAGCTTGTAAACATAATGTGTATATTGGTGTTGTAGCCATGGTGACCCCTGGTTATCACCACCACCTCCACACCAAACCCACTCTGAACCGTTCAGAGGTCTGTGGTGAGAATTCCAGTGTAATGAGTTCTGAACTCCTGAAGACTACACGGAGAACGTACGATAGTGTCCTTCACGGGCTCGTCCAGCGTAGAAATCTCATCATCTGCACTCCGGGACCTCAGCGGCACGGCGATGTCCCCTTCCACCGGGATGTCCTCGGCGATCGACACGTCCGACAAACCTGCAAACTGACCAGGAGACAACCGATCAGTAACCGTCCAAACTGGTCTTAGAGACTCAGACTGGTCCAGGGCTGGAGTACTGACATCACAACAACGGACTGAACATACATATATACTGAACTTGTGGTTTTATATATATATATATATATATATATATATATATATATCACACAGGACCAGGACCTGTGGGTCTGTAGGAGCAGGTCTAGTTATATCTATTTATTCCTCCAGCCCGGACTGGACATGGTCAGCACACAGTCCTGCTGTGGTCCAGAGCTGGAACTGGAACCACAGCAGAACCAGAACTCGTCCAGACGAGGAGTGGGTCCAGATTAAGGTCCATATTTATATTTAATATCTAGTTTTTTAGTACTATGTACTATTTAAGGTGGACCGGAGAGTTCCAGCGGGCAGCTCTCTCTGACCACAAACTCGCGTTTATCTCGTTATAGAGAAACACAGCGATCACTATTATAACAGATAACTGTCCCCCAACATCTATATACTTAAAAATACCGATTTTAATAGCAGTTTACGAGCAAATTCCTCCTAAAAAGCGCGTTTATTTCTTACCAGAGGTTTATTTACGTCCTCGACTTCCGCCATGTTGCCTAGACGCGGATGCGCTACGTCACCGGCCTGTGCTGACGCGCCCAAAGCCAACGCGGCAGCCTAATAATAATAATAATAATAATAATAATAATAATAATAATAATAATAATAATAATAATAATAATAATAATAATAATCTATCATATTGATTAACGTAAAAAATAAACAGAGAGAGAGAGCGATGGAAAGAGAGATATCGTCGTTAAGACCACTAAACATAATTCATCTTTTAAAACCGTTTATGTTTATTTTTATTTTTTATACATATTTATTTATTTTTTTAAAAAGAATATAAGAGGGAAAAAATGGTTTATTTATTTATTTTTGGTTTGTTTGAGTGTGGACAGCCGTTCCGCGACTCTTATTTTGAAGGACCCGGGGCCGTATCTCGAATGGATCCCTACTCCCTATGTAGTGCACTATATCAAACCGTGTCTGCGCCCTTAAGATGCAGGAGATGTTTAAAAAACAAAACTATGTATTCCTAGACAAGGCCGCGTGTCTGATACCTAGCGCCCTCTCTGGTCGTAGAAGCCACAGAACATAGTGCACTATGTAGGGAGTAGGCGGCGAGTTGAGATTTAGACAGAAACCCGTCCTACTGTCTTTCCCGCTGTAACGAGTCGTTGTGCTTGCATGATAATAATAAATGAATTTTTAATAAATTAATACAAAATAATACAAAAATCAGTTACTAGCAGATAAGATGGTATGTGTCTCCAATTTTGTTGATTAATTAATTAATTAATTTATTTAGCATAATTTAAACTCTATAGCTGCCGTTACATAGTTTGAAAAATAACTAAACTATATATATATAGGTCAGTGCAGTACCTGGATCAGCCGCTAGAGGGAGGCAGTGTACAGTGAGTGTATTCAGAGTTAGAAGGTTTGTGTGGAATGCTCTCGGCCTGTAAGACGTTCCTCCTCCAGATGTTCTCCAGCGTTGGTGGTATAGTGGTGAGCATAGCTGCCTTCCAAGCAGTTGACCCGGGTTCGATTCCCGGCCAACGCAGAACTTTTAAATCTAGAACCTCAACAAAAACTCTACACGTCTATGTTAAAACTTTGTACCCAATCCTGGATCTTTAAACGAGACATAAACAAAGATCCAGAGTATGTGTTCAAGAGAAACAGCTACGTTACATATACTATATGGACAAAAGTATTGGGACCCCCATTCTACATCCATAGTTGGTTCCCCTTCGCTGCTACAACAGCTTCCACTCGTCTGGGAAGCTTCTACAAGATGTCTGTGGGAACCTTTTGCTCAGAAGAGCATTTGTGAGATGCTGATGTTGGAAGAGAGGCTCATAATCTCAGTTCTAGATCACCCCAAAGGTGATGGATGGGATTGAGGTCAGGACTCTGTGAGTTAGTCAAGTTCTTCCACACCAAACTCACGCAAGCAGCCTGTAGGGAGCTGCACTGGGACACAGTCAGTCATGCTGGATCAGAGAAGGTTCTTCTCCAAGATGTTATGGTCTGCTGAAGCATTAAGATTCCCCTTCACTGAAACTGAGGGTCCTCAGCCCACCCCTGAAAAACACCCCCCATGGCATCGTCATCATCCCACCTCCACCAAACTTTACATCCCCAGTGCAGTCAGGCTGGTAGCGTTCTCCTGGTGTTCTCCAAATCCAGACTGGTCCCTCAAACTAACCAGATAGAGAGACGTGATTGGTCACTCCACAGTTTCCACAGCTCCAGAGTCCAGCGGCGAGGTCTGGACTCTGGAGTTATTGGTCAGCAGAGTGTTGGAGACGTTTACACACTATGTTTAGCACTCCGCTCTGTAGCTTTACCTGCTCTGACACTTCAGCACTGAGTTACTGTGATTCCTAAACGCTTCCAGTGTTCAATCAAACTCTCACAGCTGATGGTGAAGCTCTAGAAGGGAAGAAGTTTCACTAACTGACTTGTAATGGTGGAACCTATTACAGACCACCCTGGAGTTCAGTAGCTCTTTAGAACCAGGTATACACCTGCAGCAATGGGACTGAAGGAATCATCTGAATTCAGTGATTAAGAGATGTGTCCCAATACTTTTGTCCATGTAGTGTAAGTATAATAAAAGCGTGAAACATGAATCAGAACATCTGTTTTGGAAGCAGTGCAGGATTAGTGCAGTACCTGGATCAGCCGCTAGAGGGAGGCAGTGTACAGTGAGTGTATTCAGAGTTAGAGGGTTTGTGTGGAATGCAGTCGGCCTCCTCCAGATGTTCTCCAGCGTTGGTGGTATAGTGGTGAGCATAGCTGCCTTCCAAGCAGTTGACCCGGGTTCGATTCCCGGCCAACGCAGAACTTTTAAATCTAGAACCTCAACACCAACCTAAAGTTCATGTTGAAACTCTGTAACGCTAACGTCTGAAGCATCTACTGCAGGATGTGAGGTCTTGCTGGCTACACAAGCAAGTGTGATCTGTCTTCACCAGCCCAACCAGAAGCCCAGTGGAGGTGAATGGAACCAGACGTCCTCCTCTAAAAGCTCCTCACAGAAAGTTCTTACAGTAGATGTTATAAATACACTGTCTGATTCTGAGACCACCATCTCGAGAAGATTGACATCATAACCATCTAGTTAGAGAGAGAGCTGTGTATGTGGGGGTTTTACTGCCCCCTAGTGTGTATGTTCACTAGTGTGTGTGTGTGTGTGTGTATATGTGGGTGTTTCACTGCCCCCTAGTGTGTGTTTACTAGTGTGTGTGTGCATGTAGGTGATGCATTGCTCCTAGTGTGTATGTGTTCACTAGTGTGTGTGTGTGTGTGTGTATATGTATGTGTTTCACTGCCCCTATTGTGTGTTCACCAGTGTGTGTATATATGTGTGTGTTTCACTGCCCCCCAGCGCATGTGTTCACTAGTGTGTGTGTCTATGAATGTGGGTGTTTCACTGCCCCCTAGTGTGTATGTGTTCACTAGTGTGTGTGTGTGTGTATGTGGTGTTTCACTGCCCCCCAGCGCATGTGTTCACTAGTGTGTGTGTCTATGTATGTGGCTGTTTCACTGCCCCCTAGTGTGTATGTGTTCACTAGTGTGTGTGTGTGTATGTGGTGTTTCACTGCCCCTTAGAGTGTGTGTGTACTAGTGTGTGTGTATATGTGGGTGTTATAGTGCCCCCTAGTGTGTGTGTTCACTAGTGTGTGTGTGTGTATGTGGTGTTTCACTGCCCCCCTAGCGCATGTGTTCACTAGTGTGTGTGTCTATGTATGTGGCTGTTTCACTGCCCCTTAGTGTGTATGTGTTCACTAGTGTGTGTGTGTGTGTGTGTGTGTATGTGGTGTTTTGCTGCCCCTTAGAGTGTGTGTGTACGAGTGTGTGTGTATATGTGGGTGTTATAGTGCTCCCCAGTGTGTGTGTTCACTAGTGTGTGTGTGTATATGTGGGTGTTATAGTGCTCCCCAGTGTGTGTGTTCACTAGTGTGTGTGTGTATATGTGGGTGTTATAGTGCCCCCCAGTGTGTGTGTTCACTAGTGTGTGTGTGTATATGTGGGTGTTTCACTGCCCCTTAGAGTGTGTGTTTACTAGTGTGTGTGTATATGTGGGTGTTATACTGCCCCCCAGTGTGTGTGTTCACTAGTGTGTGTGTGTGTGTGTGTATGTGGTGTTTCACTGCCCCCCTAGTGTGTATGTGTTTACTAGTGTGTGTTTGTGTGTGTATATGGTGTTTCACTGCCCTTAGTGTGTGTTCACTAGTGTGTGTATGTGTGTATGTGACTGTTCCACTACCTTCTAGTGTGTATGTGTTCACTAGTGTGTGTGTGTGTGTGTATTTGGGTGTTTCACTGCCCCCTAGTGTGTGTGTGTTCACTAGCTTGCGTGTGTATGGGGGTGTTTCACTGCCCCCTCGTGTGTGTTCAGTATTGTGTGTGTTGCATTGCCCCGTAGTGTATGTGTTCACTACTGCGTGTATGTTGGTGTCTCTAGTGTTCCCAGTGTGACCAGCAGAGGGCGGTAAACATCTTCCTTATACTATCCCTTTAACCGGAACCCCTCTTTCTCCACTAAACCTGACCTTCCTCCAGTCACAGTAACTCACTTCTCCTCCACCGCCCCTGCGGTCGCACGTCTGACCGTTTGCACACTCTTGTGAGAGGAAAACACACACAGTGGAGCTCAGAAGGTCCTCCAGAAGCCGTTCCGAAATGAATGTGGTGTGACTCATATGTGTATGGCCTACTTATGGTCTCCTTGTGCTGAGTAGCAGCTTAGGAATAAAGCTCACCATGGAATAGTGGATGGAGGTCACTGGAATAAACGAGGCGGTCACGGTTCTGCACTACTCAACGAGTTACCTTCAGGCCACGGGCGCAGATCTAATCTGTATATAGATGGAGCCGTGATATAACTCCATATGTCCTTATCCTTTCCTCATATCTCAGGCAGGGCTGTAGATGTTCTTCGCATCCCAGGCAGTGTTGAGGGCCTTCTTCAGGTCTCAGGCAGTGTTGAAGACCTTCTGCATATCTCAGGCAGTGATGTAGACCTTCCTCATATCCTCTCAGACAGTGATGTAGACCTTCCTCATATCATCTCAGACAGTGATGTAGACCTTCCTCATATCATCTCAGACAGTGGTGAAGATCTTTCTCATATCATCTCAGACAGTGATGTAGACCTTCCTCATATCATCTCAGGCAGTGATGTAGACCTTCCTCATATCATCTCAGACAGTGATGTAGACCTTCCTCATGTCATCTCAGACAGTGGTGAAGATCTTTCTCATATCATCTCAGACAGTGATGTAGACCTTCCTCATATCATCTCAGACAGTGGTGAAGAGCTTTCTCATATCATCTCAGACAGTGATGTAGACCTTCCTCATATCATCTCAGGCAGTGATGTGGACCTTCCTCATATCATCTCAGACAGTGATGTAGACCTTCCTCATATCATCTCAGACAGTGGTGAAGATCTTCCTCATATCATCTCAGACAGTGATGTAGACCTTCCTCATATCCTCTCAGACAGTGATGTAGACCTTCCTCATATCATCTCAGACAGTGATGTAGACCTTCCTCATATCATCTCAGACAGTGGTGAAGATCTTTCTCATATCATCTCAGACAGTGATGTAGACCTTCCTCATATCATCTCAGGCAGTGATGTAGACCTTCCTCATATCATCTCAGACAGTGATGTAGACCTTCCTCATGTCATCTCAGACAGTGGTGAAGATCTTTCTCATATCATCTCAGACAGTGATGTAGACCTTCCTCATATCATCTCAGACAGTGGTGAAGAGCTTTCTCATATCATCTCAGACAGTGATGTAGACCTTCCTCATATCATCTCAGGCAGTGATGTGGACCTTCCTCATATCATCTCAGACAGTGATGTAGACCTTCCTCATATCATCTCAGACAGTGGTGAAGATCTTCCTCATATCATCTCAGACAGTGATGTAGACCTTCCTCATATCATCTCAGACAGTGATGTAGACCTTCCTCATATCATCTCAGACAGTGATGTAGACCTTCCTCATATCATCTCAGACAGTGGTGAAGATCTTTCTCATATCATCTCAGACAGTGATGTAGACCTTCCTCATATCATCTCAGACAGTGGTGAAGATCTTCCTCATATCATCTCAGACAGTGATGTAGACCTTCCTCATATCATCTCAGACAGTGATGTAGACCTTCCTCATATCATCTCAGACAGTGATGTAGACCTTCCTCATATCATCTCAGACAGTGGTGAAGATCTTTCTCATATCATCTCAGACAGTGATGTAGACCTTCCTCATATCATCTCAGACAGTGGTGAAGATCTTCCTCATATCATCTCAGACAGTGATGTAGACCTTCCTCATATCCTCTCAGACAGTGATGTAGACCTTCCTCATATCATCTCAGACAGTGATGTAGACCTTCCTCATGTCATCTCAGACAGTGGTGAAGATCTTTCTCATATCATCTCAGACAGTGATGTAGACCTTCCTCATATCATCTCAGACAGTGGTGAAGATCTTTCTCATATCATCTCAGACAGTGATGTAGACCTTCCTCATATCATCTCAGGCAGTGATGTGGACCTTCCTCATATCATCTCAGACAGTGATGTAGACCTTCCTCATATCATCTCAGACAGTGGTGAAGATCTTCCTCATATCATCTCAGACAGTGATGTAGACCTTCCTCATATCATCTCAGACAGTGATGTAGACCTTCCTCATATCATCTCAGACAGTGATGTAGACCTTCCTCATATCATCTCAGACAGTGATGTAGACCTTTCTCATATCATCTCAGACAGTGATGTAGACCTTCCTCATATCATCTCAGACAGTGATGTAGACCTTCCTCATATCATCTCAGACAGTGATGTAGACCTTCCTCATATCTCAGGCAGTGTTAAGTGTATCTGTTTTGTTGTGGCACCTGGGGCCCTGCTGAATGCTAATGCTAACAGCGCGATCATTAGTAATTAGAGGCCAAGAAACACCAACTACGAGACCCTCGAGTAGATCAGAATTAGGGGTTCCAGCGAAACTCATCTATTTTGGTGACGTGTGCAGAGCTGATTAGACTCACTGTGCTGTAACAAAGTGACGGGGTCACGGGTGGCAAGCGCTTCCACAGGCTGTAATCTTCGGTGGTGGGGGGGGGGGGGGGGGGGGGTGTGAAGGGGTTACTGACCTCTTTTAACCTATGACCTGTGTGTGCTGAAGCGTGTTATCTGTTGGTTATCTGAGATACGACTATGTTTCTGTTTCAGAACAGCAGGTCCAGATCTCCAACACCCAGGAGGACAGTCTGTAATAAAGCTCTGCTCTCAGTAGAAGTAAAACTAACCAATCAGCTCTCAGTAGCAGCAATACTAACCAATCAGCTCTCAGTAACAGTAATACTAACCAATCAGCTCTCAGTAGCAGTAATACTAACTAATCAGCTCTCAGTAACAGTAATACTAACCAATCAGCTCTCAGTAACAGTAATACTAACTAATCAGCTCTCAGTAGCAGTAATACTAACTAATCAGCTCTCAGTAACAGTAATACTAACCAATCAGCTCTCAGTAACAGTAATACTAACTAATCAGCTCTCAGTAGCAGTAATACTAACTAATCAGCTCTCAGTAGCAGTAATACTAACTAATCAGCTCTCAGTAACAGTAATACTAACCAATCAGCTCTCAGTAGCAGGAATACTAACTAATCAGCTCTCAGTAACAGTAATACTAACTAATGTACTCAGTAGCAGTAATACTAACCAATCAGCTCTCAGTAACAGTAATACTAACTAATCAGCTCTCAGTAACAGTAATACTAACTAATCAGTACTCAGTAGCAGTAATACTAACTAATCAGCTCTCAGTAACAGTAATACTAACCAATCAGTACTCAGTAACAGCAATACTAACTAATCAGTACTCAGTAACAGTAATACTAACCAATCAGTACTCAGTAACAGCAATACTAACTAATCAGCTCTCAGTAACAGTAATACTAATTAATCAGCTCTCAGTAGCAGTAATACTAACTAATCAGCTCTCAGTAACAGTAATACTAACCAATCAGCTCACAGTAGCAGTAATACTGACTAATCAGATCTCAGTAACAGTAATACTAACCAATCAGCTCTCAGTAGCAGTAATACTAACTAATGTACTCAGTAGCAGTAATACTAACTAAACAGATCTCAGTAACAGTAATACTAACCAATCAGCTCACAGTAGCAGTAATACTGACTAATTAGCTCTCAGTCACAGTAATACTAACTAATCAGCTCACAGTAGCAGTAATACTAACTAATGTACTCAGTAGCAGTAATACTAACTAAACAGATCTCAGTAACAGTAATACTAACCAATCAGCTCACAGTAGCAGTAATACTAACTAATCAGTACTCAGTAGCAGTAATACTAACTAATCAGCTCTCAGTAACAGTAATACTAACCAATCAGTACTCAGTAACAGCAATACTAACTAATCAGCTCTCAGTAACAGTAATACTAATTAATCAGCTCTCAGTAGCAGTATTACTAACTAATCAGCTCTCAGTAACAGTAATACTAACCAATCAGCTCACAGTAGCAGTAATACTGACTAATCAGATCTCAGTAACAGTAATACTAACCAATCAGCTCTCAGTAGCAGTAATACTAACTAATCAGTACTCAGTAGCAGTAATACTAACTAATCAGCTCTCAGTAGCAGTAATACTAACTAATCAGTACTCAGTAGCAGTAATACTAACTAATCAGCTCTCAGTAACAGTAATACTAACCAATCAGCTCTCAGTATCAGTAACACTAACCAATCAGCTCTCAGTAGCAGTAATACTAACTAATCAGCTCTCAGTAGCAGTAATACTGACTAATCAGATCTCAGTAACAGTAATACTAACTAATCAGCTCTCAGTAGCAGTAATACTAACTAATCAGCTCTCAGTAGCAGTAATACTAACTAATCAGCTCTCAGTAGCAGTAATACTAACTAATCAGCTCTCAGTAGCAGTAATACTAACTAATCAGTACTCAGTAGCAGTAATGTTAACTAATCAGCTCTCAGTAGCAGTAATACTAACTAATCAGTACTCAGTAGGAGTAATACTAACTAATCAGCTCTCAGTAGCAGTAATACTAACTAATCAGCTCTCAGTAGCAGTAATACTGACTAATCAGATCTCAGTAACAGTAATACTAACTAATCAGCTCTCAGTAACAGTAATACTAACTAATAAGCTCTCAGTAGCAGTAATACTGACTAATCAGATCTCAGTAACAGTAATACTAACTAATCAGCTCTCAGTAGCAGTAATACTGACTAATCAGATCTCAGTAACAGTAATACTAACTAATAAGCTCTCAGTAACAGTAATACTAACTAATCAGCTCTCAGTAGCAGTAATACTAACTAATCAGCTCTCAGTAGCAGTAATACTAACTAATCAGTACTCAGTAGCAGTAATACTAACTAATCAGATCTCAGTAGCAGTAATACTAACTAATCAGCTCTCAGTAGCAGTAATACTAACTAATCAGTACTCAGTAGCAGTAATACTAACTAATCAGTACTCAGTAGCAGTAATACTAACTAATCAGGTCTCAGTAGCAGTAATACTAACTAATCAGATCTCAGTAGCAGTAATACTAACTAATCAGCTCTCAGTAGCAGTAATACTAACTAATCAGTACTCAGTAGCAATAATACTAACTAATCAGCTCTCAGTAGCAGTAATACTAACTAATCAGTACTCAGTAGGAGTAATACTAACTAATCAGCTCTCAGTAGCAGTAATACTAACTAATCAGCTCTCAGTAGCAGTAATACTAACTAATCAGTACTCAGTAGCAGTAATACTAACTAATCAGCACTCAGTAACAGTAATACTAACTAATTAGCTCTCAGTAACAGTAATACTAACTAATTAGCTCTCACTAGCAGTAATACTAACTTATCAGCTCTCAGTAACAGTAATACTAACTAATCAGTACTCAGTAGCAGTAATACTAACTAATCAGATCTCAGTAACAGTAATACTAACTAATCAGCTCTCAGTAACAGTAATACTAACCAATCAGCTCACAGTAGCAGTAATACTAACTAATCAGTACTCAGTAGCAGTAATACTAACTAATCAGCTCTCAGTAACAGTAATACTAACCAACCAGTACTCAGTAACAGCAATACTAACTAATCAGCTCTCAGTAACAGTAATATTAATTAATCAGCTCTCAGTAACAGTAATACTAACTAATCAGCTCTCAGTAACAGTAATACTAACCAATCAGCTCACAGTAGCAGTAATACTGACTAATCAGATCTCAGTAACAGTAATACTAACTAATCAGCTCTCAGTAGCAGTAATACTAACTAATCAGTACTCAATAGCAGTAATACTAACTAATCAGCTCTCAGTAGCAGTAATACTAACTAATCAGATCTCAGTAGCAGTAATACTAACCAATCAGCTCTCAGTAGCAGCAATACTAACTAATCAGCTCTCAGTAACAGTAGTACTAACTAATCAGCTCTCAGTAACAGTAATACTAACTAATCAGCTCTCAGTAGCAGTAATACTAACTAATCAGCTCTCAGTAACAGTAATACTAACCAATCAGCTAATCAGCTCTCAGTAGCAGTAATACTAACTAATCAGATCTCAGTAGCAGTAATACTAACCAATCAGCTCTCAGTAGCAGCAATACTAACTAATCAGCTCTCAGTAGCAGTAATACTAACTAATCAGATCTCAGTAGCAGTAATACTAACTAATCAGCTCTCAGTAACAGTAGTACTAACTAATCAGCTCTCAGTAACAGTAATACTAACTAATCAGATCTCAGTAGCAGTAATACTAACCAATCAGCTCTCAGTAGCAGCAATACTAACTAATCAGCTCTCAGTAGCAGTAATACTAACCAATCAGCTCTCAGTAGCAGCAATACTAACTAATCAGCTCTCAGTAACAGTAGTACTAACTAATCAGCTCTCAGTAACAGTAATACTAACTAATCAGCTCTCAGTAGCAGTAATACTAACTAATCAGCTCTCAGTAACAGTAATACTAACTAATCAGTTCTCAGTAACAGTAATACTAACTAATCAGTACTCAGTAGCAGTAATACTAACTAATCAGCTCTCAGTAGCAGTAATACTAACCAATCAGCTCTCAGTAGCAGTAATACTAACTAATCAGCTCTCAGTATCAGTAATACTAACTAATCAGCTCTCAGTAACAGTAATACTAACTAATCAGCTCTCAGTAACAGTAATACTAACTAATCAGCTCTCAGTAGATGTAATGGTAAGTATATTCTCGTACTGATTCTCACTCCTCTATTTGTCTAATCCATAGTCACACCGCCCCTCACTCTTTGATGTGTCTAATCTACATTCATACTGATCCTCACTCTAATATGTGTGTAATCTACAGCCATACTGATTCTCACTCCTCTATGTATCTAATCCACAGTCATTCTGATTCTCACTCCTCTGTGTCTAATCCACAGTCATTCTGATTCTCACTCCTCTGTGTCTAATCCACAGTCATTCTGATTCTCACTCCTCTGTGTCTAATCCACAGTCATTCTGA
This sequence comes from Megaleporinus macrocephalus, assembly GCA_021613375.1. Lineage (NCBI taxonomy): Eukaryota > Metazoa > Chordata > Actinopteri > Characiformes > Anostomidae > Megaleporinus > Megaleporinus macrocephalus. Next base: position 1,717,969 of record CM038726.1, read on the forward strand.
TTCTCACTCCTCTATGTGTCTAATCCACAGTCATTCTGATTCTCACTCCTCTATGTGTCTAATCCACAGTTACACTGACCCTTACCCCTCTATGTGTGTAATCCTTAGTCATACTGACCCTCACTGTTGTGTCTAATCTACAGTCATACTGACCCTCACTCTTAGATGTGTCTAATTTACAGTCATTCTGACCCTCACTCTTAGATGTGTCCAATCTACAGTCATTCTGACCCTCACTCCTCTATGTGACTAATCCATAGTCATACCGCCCCTCACTCTTCTATGTGTCTAATCTAGTCATTCTGACTCTCACTCCTCTATGTGTCTAATCTATAGTCATACCGCCCCTCACTCTTCTATGTGTCTAATCTAGTCATTCTGACCCTCACTCCTCTATGTGTCTAATCTATAGTCATACCACCCCTCACTCTTCTGTGTCTAATCTAGTCATTCTGACTCTCACTCCTCTATGTGTCTAATCTATAGTCATACTGCCCCTCACTCTTCTATGTGTCTAATCTAGTCATTCTGACTCTCACTCCTCTATGTGTCTAATCTATAGTCATTCTGACTCTCACTCCTCTATGGGTCTAATCTATAGTCATTCTGACTCTCAGTCCTCTTTGTGTCTAATCTATAGTCATTCTGACTCTCACTCCTCTATGGGTCTAATCTATAGTCATTCTGACTCTCACTCCTCTATTTGTCTAATCTATAGTCATTCTGACTCTCACTCCTCTATGGGTCTAATCTACATTCATACTGACTCTCATTCCTCTATGTGTCTAATCTACATTCATACTGACTCTCACTCCTCTATGTGTCTAATCTATAGTCATTCTGACTCTCACTCCTCTATGGGTCTAATCTACATTCATACTGACTCTCACTCCTCTATGGGTCTAATCTACATTCATACTGACTCTCACTCCTCTATGGGTCTAATCTACATTCATACTGACTCTCACTCCTCTATTAAATCCTGTACATTGAATATGTTGACATTAAGCAAACGGAGGCACTTTAACCCACTTATGTAGCTCCATATAGAACTCACTGCGTGCTCTCAGCCAATCATCTGTCGTCTGTTAAATTCTTTAAGTGTCGTACTCTTTACCATGCGAGTGTAATTAGACGCTCTCAGGCTGAGCCTTTCTCCGTCTGACAGCTGCAATTAAGATTTTTGCTGCTCGTTAGTGAGACTGACGTCGTTAATATGCGGGAAGGCGGAATGCCTAACCTCGCTGAGTGCTGACAGGAGTGTTAGGAATGAAGGAATAGCAGGGACGGATCTGTCGAGCGGAATCGGAGCAATGTTGGTTAACAGGAAGGCACGGAGGGGTGATACCATGGCTTTCCAGACGTGCCCGTCATATACGCTGCCTATATAAAATCCAGGGTTACTTTTGGAGCTTTACACCACTCCAGAGTCCAGTGGTGGAGCTTTACACCACTCCAGAGTCCAGTGCCGGAGAGTTACACCACTCCAGAGTCCAGTGGTGGAGCTTTACACTGCTCCAGAGTCCAGTGGTGGAGCTTTACACCACTCCAGAGTCCAGTGGTGGAGCTTTACACTGCTCCAGAGTCCAGTGGTGGAGCTTTACACTGCTCCAGAGTCCAGTGGTGGAGGTTTAGACTACTCCATAGTCCAGTGGTGGAGGTTTAGACTACTCCAGAGTCCAGTGGTGGAGGTTTACACTGCTCCAGAGTCCAGTGGTGGAGGTTTAGACTACTCCAGAGTCCAGTGGTGGAGGTTTACACTGCTCCAGAGTCCAGTGGTGGAGCTTTACACCACTCCAGAGTCCAGTGGTGGAGCTTTACACTGCTCCAGAGTCCAGTGGTGGAGCTTTACACTGCTCCAGAGTCCAGTGGTGGAGCTTTACACTGCTCCAGAGTCCAGTGGTGGAGGTTTAGACTACTCCAGAGTCCAGTGGTGGAGCTTTACACTGCTCCAGAGTCCAGTGGTGGAGCTTTACACTGCTCCAGAGTCCAGTGGTGGAGGTTTAGACTACTCCAGAGTCCAGTGGTGGAGCTTTACACTGCTCCAGAGTCCAGTGGTGGAGGTTTAGACTACTCCAGAGTCCAGTGGTGGAGCTATTTGGGTTCCCCAACATCCAGGCCCGTTCTCTGACCTTCCTCCGTCCCTCACGTTTGTTTTTTTCTATTCTTTGTATCTCAGCTTCCAGTCATTTTCCTCAATCATCTTCATCCTTAACCTCCTGGCTTCGCAGCGGCCGCCCCCGCTCGACCTTTCAGCCTTTCAGAGATGCTCCACATGCAGCAAGTGTTTGTGGTCAGGCGAGCGAGTGTAATTGGCGTGACTAGAATGACCGTGTAATTAGGCGTGCTGGCTACGGCATGCCGGCATTTCTACTCTGAATGGTGTAATCAGCGCTTCAGAGAGTGGCTGTGACTCAGAGTGGTCTTATGTCCAGATCGTCTAGAGCTTTTGAAAAGCCGGGGGGGCGTTTAGCCGAGTGTGTAAACATCAATTGAATAGAAAAAACAGCAATGCATCATAAACGCATCGTTGCCAACTCTTTTGATACCACTGCAAAATGCCGGACCCTAAAAACCGTGCCCTGTATAGTGAAGAGGGCTAATTTTTAGACACGGTTTATGTTTTAGTACTAAAAGTACTTTGAAATTAAATCTAAAATAAATTTTAGCAACCATAAATAAGAGTTTTTTGATACCACAGCAAAATGCCAGACCCTAAAAACAGTGCCCTGTATGGTGAAAAGGGCTCACTTTAAGACATGGTTTATGTTTTAGTACTAAAAATAAACTTAAATTTAAGTCTAAAATAACTTTTAGCTGCTATAAATAAGAGTTTTTGGATACCACTACAAAAGGCCTGACCCTAAAAACAGTGCCCTGTATAGTGAACAGGGCTCACTTTTAGACACGGTTTATGTTTTAGTACTAAAAATAAACTTAAATTTAAATCTAAAATAACTTTTAACTGCTATAAATAAGAGTTTTTGGATACCACTACAAAATGCCAGAACCTAAAAATAGTGCCATGTATAGTGAAGAGGGCTCACTTTTAGACACGGTTTATGTTTTAGTACTAAAAATAAACTTAAATTTAAATCTAAAATAACTTTTAGCTGCTACAAATAAGAGTTTTTGGATACCACTACAAAATGCCTGACCCTAAAAACAGTGCCCTGTATAGAGAAGAGGGCTCACTTTTAGACACGGTTTATGTTTTAGTACTAAAAATAAACTTGAAATTCAATTTAAAATAAATTTTAGCAACCATAAATAAGAGTTTTTTGATACCACAGCAAAATGCCCGACCCTAAAAACAGTGCCCTGTATGGTGAAAAGGGCTCACTTTAAGACATGGTTTATGTTTTAGTACTAAAAATAAACTTAAATTTAAGTCTAAAATAACTTTTAGCTGCTATAAATAAGAGTTTTTGGATACCACTACAAAAGGCCTGACCCTAAAAACAGTGCCCTGTATAGTGAACAGGGCTCACTTTTAGACACGGTTTATGTTTTAGTACTAAAAATAAACTTAAATTTAAATCTAAAATAACTTTTAACTGCTATAAATAAGAGTTTTTGGATACCACTACAAAATGCCAGAACCTAAAAACAGTGCCATGTATAGTGAAGAGGGCTCACTTTTAGACACGGTTTATGTTTTAGTACTAAAAATAAACTTAAATTTAAATCTAAAATAACTTTTAGCTGCTACAAATAAGAGTTTTTGGATACCACTACAAAATGCCTGACCCTAAAAACAGTGCCCTGTATAGAGAAGAGGGCTCACTTTTAGACACGGTTTATGTTTTAGTACTAAAAATAAACTTGAAATTCAATTTAAAATAAATTTTAGCAACCATAAATAAGAGTTTTTTGATACCACAGCAAAATGCCCGACCCTAAAAACAGTGCCCTGTATGGTGAAAAGGGCTCACTTTAAGACATGGTTTATGTTTTAGTATTAAAAATAAACTTAAATTTAAATCTAAAATAACTTTTAGCTGCTATAAATAAGAGTTTTTGGATACCACTACAAAATGCCTGACCCTAAAAACAGTGCCCTGTATAGTGAACAGGGCTCACTTTTAGACACGGTTTATGTTTTAGTACTAAAAATAAACTTAAATTTAAATCTAAAATAACTTTTAACTGCTATAAATAAGAGTTTTTGGATACCACTACAAAATGCCAGAACCTAAAAACAGTGCCCTGTATAGTGAAGAGGGCTCACTTTTAGACACGGTTTATGTTTTAGTACTAAAAGTACCTTGAAATTAAATCTAAAATAAATTTTAGTAACCATAAATAAGAGTTTTTTGATACCACAGCAAAATGCCAGACCCTAAAAACAGTGCCCTGTATGGTGAAAAGGGCTCACTTTAAGACATGGTTTATGTTTTAGTACTAAAAATAAACTTAAATTTAAATCTAAAATAACTTTTAACTGCTATAAATAAGAGTTTTTGGATACCACTACAAAATGCCAGAACCTAAAAACAGTGCCCTGTATAGTGAAGAGGGCTCACTTTTAGACACGGTTTATGTTTTAGTCCTAAAAGTACCTTGAAATTAAATCTAAAATAAATTTTAGCAACCATAAATAAGAGTTTTTTGATACCACAGCAAAATGCCCGACCCTAAAAATAGTGCCCTGTATGCTAAAAAGGGCTCACTTTAAGACATGGTTTATGTTTTAGTACTAAAAATAAACTTAAATTTAAATCTAAAACACTTTTAGCTGCCATAAGTAAGAGTTTTTTGATACCACTACAAAATGCCAGAACCTAAAAATAGTGCCCTCTATAGCAAACAGGGCTCATTTTTAGATATGGCTTATGTTTTAGTCCTAAAAGTACCTTGAAATTAAATAAAAAATAAATCAAATTTTAGTGACTATAAATAAATAAAAATATTTAGGTGTACTGAGCCTTTGGACAGGCCTTTTGGATGGACGGAGCTGATATTCAGACACAGTTTATGTCTTAGTACTAAAAGAAGCTTAGAATTGAATTTAAAATAACTTTTAGCAGCTATAAACCCAGCAGTTTTTGTGTATTGAGTCTTCAAACACCACTACAGAATGCCAGAAACCCAAAACAGTGAAATGTATAGTGAACAGAACTTACATTCAAACATGACCAATCTTTTATGACTAAAAGTACTTTAGAATTCAATCTGAAAGAAAATCTTAGACTATAAACTGGCAGAAGCCCAAAATAGTGCCTTCTATGGTGAACAGAGCTCCCTATCAGACATGAGTAATTTTTTATTAGTAAAATTACTTTAAATTTTACAGATGTTTAACATGCTATAATCTTTCACTCTCTTTTTTTACTAAAAATTACTTCTAATTAAATTTAAAAGATGTTTAAGATGCAAGAATTTTTAGTGTATTGGGTCTTGAGACACCACTACAAAACTGTCAGAACCCAAAAATAGTGCCCTCTATGGTAAACAGAGCTCACTTTCAGATACAGTTTATGTTTTATTACCTGAAGTAACTTAAAATTCAGTTTAAAAGGAAATTTCAGACACAATAAAACAAGAATTTTGAATGTACTGAGTTTCAAACACCGCTACAAAACTGGCCGAACCCCAAAATAGTGTTCTCTCTAGTGAACAATTTATGTTGTGAAATTCTAGATAATATAAAACACAAGGTTTGAGTGTACTGAGTCTTTGGGCATCACTACAAAAGGACAGAACCTCAAAGTAGTGCCCTATATAGTGAACAGGACTCATTTTAGATATGGTTTATGTTTTAGTCCTAAAAGTACCTTGAAATTAAATCTAAAATAAATTTTAGCAATCACAAATTAGAAAATATTTAGGTATACTGAACCTGAACCATCACTACAACCTGAAAACAGTGTCCTTTTGGATGAACCAGGCTGACATTCAGACACGGTTTATGTCTTGAAATTCAATGTAAAATAACTTTTAGCTGCTGTAAAACCAGCAGTTTTTGTGAATTGAGAAACCCAAAATAGTAAAATTTATAGTGAACAGAACTTACATTCAGACATGGCCATTATTTTATTACTACAAGTACATTAGAATTCAATCTGAAAGGAAATTTTAGATTATAAACTGGCAGAACCCCAAAATAGCGCCCTCTATGGTGAAAAGGGCTCACTATCAGACATGAGCTATTTTTTATTACTAAAAAACATTTAAGATGCTATAAAACAAAAAGATTTAGTCTACTGACACCACTGCAAAATGACAGTACCTCACTCACTTTCAGACAAGGCTTTTTTTTTTTTTTTTACTAAAAATAACTTAGAATTCAATTTTAAAGGCGTTTACTATGCTATGAAACAAGAATTTTTAGTTTATTGGAAGTAATGTTCTCTCTAGTGAACACCTTATGTTGTGTTACTTAAAAGTGACTTAGAATTGCATTTAAAAGAAATTCTAGATAATATACACAAACAAGTGTACTGGGTCTTTGGACACCACTACAAAAGGAAAGAACCTCATAATAATGCCCTGTATAGTGAACCTTGAAATTAAATTTAAAGTATAGTGACAAAAAAAAAAAAAATAGGTGTACTGACTAAAGGAATAGGTCGCTCTCAGGAGCTCAGTGAACTCCAGCGTGGTACCGTGATAGGACACCACCTGTATAACAAGTCCAGTGGTGAAGTTTCCTCACTACTAAATATTCCACAGTGGACTGTCAGTGGTGTTAGAACAAAGTGGAAGTGATTGAGAACGACAGCAACTCCGCCACCAAGTGGTAGAACACGAACAATGACAGAGCGGGTCAGCGGATGCTGAGGAGCATAGTGCACAGAGGTCACCAACTTTCTACAGAGTCCATCACTACAGACCTCCAAACTTCATGTGGTCTTCAGATCAGCTCAAGAACAGAGTGTAGAGAGCTTCATGGAATGGGTCTCCATGGCTGAGCAGCTGCATCCAAGCCTTACATCACCAAGAACAACGCAGAGCGTCCGATGCATAGAACACCTTTGGGATGAATTAGAGCGGAGACTGAGAGCCAGACCTTCTCGTCCAGCATCAGAGTCTGACCTCACAGATGGTCTTCTGGAAGAACTGTTGGTCCAACATTCCCATAAACACTCCTAACCGTGTGGAGAGACTTCCCAGAAGATCTGAAGCTGTTATAGCTGCAAAGGTTGGACTGACATCATATTAAACCCTATGGATTAAGAATGGGACGTCACTCAAGTTCATAAATATGTGTAAAAGCAGACGAGCCAATACCTTTGGATATATATAGTAACTACTAGGAGTATATGTTCTCTTACTTGTTGGTGGGCTGCGTGGCATTAACACACTAAGGGACGCAAGTAAAGTAGGTCAGAACCATCAGAGATAGCTTCATGCTCTGTTTAGTATTCCCCAAACGACAGAGAGGAAACTAAGTCACCAGCAGAGAGGTTCACCTTGGAAACCATCCACGTGCCTGGTGGCGTCATGAATGCGAATGAGGTTTGTAGATTACAGCCGCTGTAAGTTCTGGCGAGCTTCAGGTCCATGTTGAAGCGTGTGCCTCGCGTTTCCGCTTTGACGGGGTTTGATTAATAGGCCTGATGAAAAAGGCTTGATGAATCGCCGCTGGGGTCGGCGAGAGCTGGAAGCTCTTCTGATTGGCCAAACACAACGAGATTAAAGCTTTTTATCCTACAGCAAAAATAAAACAACCCCCGTATCACAACTAGACCATCAGTCACTGAGGAACTCACAATAAGTCTACAGATTCTCATTAGGTTGAGTGTATAACTCTAAATGTAGGTATTGTATATAAACTGAGTTACAGTTTCTCATTAGGTTGAGTGTATAACTCTAAATGTAGGTATTGTATATAAACTGAGTTACAGTTTCTCATTAGGTTGAATGTATAACTCTAAATGTAGGTATTGTATATGAACTGAGTTACAGTTTCTCATTAGGTTGAATATATAACTCTAAATGTAGGTATTGTATATAAACTAAGTTACAGTTTCTCATTAGGTTGAATGTATAACTCTAAATGTAGGTATTGTATATGAACTGAGTTACAGTTTCTCATTAGGTTGAATATATAACTCTAAATGTAGGTATTGTATAGAAACTGAGTTACAGTTTCTCATTAGGTGGAATATATACCTCTAAATGTAGATATTGCATATAAACTGAGTTACCGTTTCTCATTAGATTGATTGTATAACTCTAAATGTAGGTATTGTATATGAACTGAGTTACAGTTTCTCATTAGGTTGAATATATAACTCTAAATGTAGGTATTGTATATAAACTGAGTTACAGTTTGTCATTAGGTTGAATATATAACTCTAAATGTAGGTATTGTATATAAACTAAGTTACAGTTTCTCATTAGGTTGAATGTATAACTCTAAATGTAGGTATTGTATATAAACTGAGTTACAGTTTCTCATTAGGTTGAATGTATAACTCTAAATGTAGGTATTGTATATAAACTGAGTTAAAGTTTCTCATTAGGTTAAAAGTTTATATCACATGTAGGTTGAAACTGAGTCATGAACCTCCGCACAATGTTGACATGGTAACTGTGAGTTTTAGTGAGATTAAAGTGTGTGAGTGTGTTTATCTGTGTGACCATAGTGTGTTTCAATGTCCGGGGATGACACACCACAAATGTCAGGAAACAGCATCAGGAAATGGCCTTCTGACTCTGTGAGTGAGAAAAGAGAGAGTTTACACTTACACATTTACACTAAACACTAACTCCCACATTTACACTAAACACTAACTCCTACATTTACACTAAACACTAACTCCTTACACTAAACACTAACCTCTACATTTACACTAAACACTAACTCCTACATTTACACTAAACACTAACCTCTATATTTACACTAAACACTAACTCCTTACACTAAACACTAACACCTACATTTACACTAAACACTAACTCCTACATTAACACTAAACCCTAACTCCTACGTTTACACTAAACCCTAACCTCTACATTTACACTAAACCCTAACCCCTACATTTACACTAAACCTTAACTCCTACATTTACACTAAACCCTAACTCCTACATTTACACTAAACACTAACTCCTACATTTGCACTAAACACTAACCTCTACATTTACACTAAACACTAACTCCTACATTTACACTAAACCCTAACCCCTACATTTACACTAAACCCTAACTCCTACATTTACACTAAACACTAACCCCTACATTTACACTAAACACTAACTCCTTACACTAAACACTAACCTCTACATTTACACTAAACATTAACTCCTACATTTACACTAAACACTAACTCCTATATTTACAATAAACCCTAACCTCTACATTTACACTAAACACTATATCCTACATTTACACTAAAGACTAACTCCTACATTTACACTAAACACTAACTCCTACATTTACACTAAACACTAACCTCTACATTTACACTAAACACTAACTCCTACATTTACACTAAACCCTAACTCCTACATTTACACTAAACACTAACCCCTACATTTACACTAAACCCTAACCTCTACATTTACACTAAACACTAACTCCTACATTTACACTAAACCTTAACTCCTACGTTTACACTAAACCCTAACCTCTACATTTACACTAAACCCTAACCCCTACATTTACACTAAACCCTAACCCCTACATTTACACTAAACCCTAACTCCTACATTTACACTAAACACTAACCCCTACATTTACACTAAACACTAACTCCTTACACTAAACACTAACCTCTACATTTACACTAAAAATTAACTCCTACATTTACACTAAACACTAACCTCTATATTTACACTAAACACTAACTCCTTACACTAAACACTAACTCCTACATTTACACTAAACACTAACTCCTACATCTACACTAAACACCAACTCCTACATTTACACTAAACACTAACTCCTACATTTATACTAAACACTAACTCCTACATTTACACTAAACCTTAGCTCCTACGTTTACACTAAACCCTAACCCCTACATTTACACTAAACCTTAACTCCTACATTTACACTAAACACTAACTCCTACATTTACACTAAACACTAACCTCTACATTTACACTAAACACTAACTCCTACATTTACACTAAACCCTAACCCCTACATTTACACTAAACCCTAACTCCTACATTTACACTAAACACTAACCTCTACATTTACACTAAACACTAACCTCTACATTTACACTAAACACTAACCTCTACATTTACACTAAACCCTAACCTCTACATTTACACTAAACATTAACTCCTACATTTATTCTAAACACTAACCTCTACATTTACACTAAACCCTAACTCCTACATTTACACTAAACACTAACCTCTACATTTACACTAAACACTAACTCCTTTATTTACAATAAACCCTAAACTCTACATTTACACTAAACACTAACTCCTACATTTACACTAAACATTAACTCCTACATTTACACTAAACACTAACTCCTATATTTACAATAAACCCTAACCTCTACATTTACACTAAACACTATATCCTACATTTACACTAAAGACTAACTCCTATATTTACACTAAACACTAACTCCTACATTTACACTAAACCCTAACTCCTACATTTACACTAAACACTAACTCTTACATTTACACTAAACACCAACCCCTACATTTACACTAAACCCTAACCCCTACATTTACACTAAACCGTAATCCCTACATTTACACTAAACACTAACCCTTACATTTACACTAAAAACTAACTCCTACATCTACACTAAACACTAACTCCTACATTTACACTAAACCCGAACTCCTACATTTACACTAAACCCTAACTCCTACATTTACACTAAACCCTAACTGCTACATCTACACTAAACACTAACTCCTACATTTAGACTAAACCCTAAACCCTACATTTACACTAAACACTAACTCCTACATTTACACTAAACCCTAACTCCTACATTTACACTAAACCCTAACTGCTACATCTACACTAAACACTAACTCCTACATTTAGACTAAACCCTAAACCCTACATTTACACTAAACACTAACTCCTACATTTACACTAAACCCTAACTCCTACATTTACACTAAACACTAACCTCTACATTTACACTAAACACTAACTCCTACATTTACACTAAAGACTAACTCCTACATTTACACTAAACACTAACTCCTACATTTACACTAAACACTAACTCCTACCTTTACACTAAACCCTAACCTCTACAGAACATTACATAATGAATGTATTAGATTAACTGTTAGTGTTAACTAGTGCTAAATTTTAAGGACTGTCTAGAACATTACATCTTCTTTAAACTATTAGCTGAGCTGTTCATATTAGCTGCTGCTAAATACTAAGAACGGTGTAGAACATAACATCTTCCTTAATGTATTACCTCAGCTGTTAGTTTTAGCTAATGCTAAACACCAATCATTATCTAGAACATTACATCTCTGTTAACATATTACTTCCGTTGTTAGCATTAGCCAGTGTTAAACACCAAGAACAATCTAGAACATTACATCTCTGTTAATATATTGCCCCAGCTCTTAGCATTAGCTAGTGCTAAATAACAACAATTATCTAGACCATTACATCTGTGTTTCTATATTACCTTGGCTGCTAGTGTTAGCTAGTGCTAAATTTCAGGAACTATCTAGAACATCACATCATTAATGTATTAGCTTAACTGTTAGTGTAAGCTAGTGCTAAATTTCAAGATCTGTCTAGAACATTACGTCTTCTTTAACCTATTAGCTTAGCTGTTAATATTAGCTACTGCTAAATACTAAGATCGATCTAGAATATTACATCTTCCTTAATGTATTACCTCAGCTGTTAGTTTTAGCTAATGCTAAACACCAATCATTATCTAGAACATTACATCTCTGTTAATATATTTCCTCAGCTGTTAGCATTAGCCAGTGTTATTACCATTAGTGTTATGTAGTAACCTTACAGCACAGTTCATATGTTACCTCAGCTCCTAGTGTTAGTGCTAAACACCAAGAAGCATCTAGAACATTAAAATTCTGTAAAAATGTCCTTAGCTAATGCTTAATGTTGAGAACTATCAAGAACATTATACCTCTATTAATATATTGCCTAAACTGTTAGCGCTACCTACCGCTTAATTCTAAGAACTATCTAGAACATTACATCTTCATTAAGATATTACCTTAGCTGTTAGTGTTAGGTAGTGCTAAATGACAATAACTATCTAGAACATTACATCTTCATTAAGATATTACCTCAGCTGTTAGTGTTAGGTAGTGCTAAATGACAATAACTATCTAGAACATTGCGTCTCTGTTATTATTTTACCTATTTGTGCTAGTGCTCAACGCTGAGTACTATCTAGAACATCATGTCTGTGTTAACATACCACCTCAGGTTTTTGGTTCCCTGTAAGTTCCCACTCTTAACCCACCACCGCAGCGATGACCTCTCGTTACTCTGTATTCGTTAATATGCGTGACTGTTTACGGTTCTAAGTCAGCGGAACGTTATTCTCGGCGTGTTTGTGTTACCGGTGTGTGGTGAGCTCCCGGTGACTCACTGCGCTTGAGTCTGACGGGCTGTCAGCAGCCGCTGGGTGTCTGTTTCACTGCTGGTTTGAGGAGAACCTGTGATCTTCCTGTCATATCTGGAAGAACCGCTGGACAGAACGTGCTGACGTGTCTGGAAGGGCAGCAGGAACCGAGGCAGCTGGCAGCGATTAGCCTCAGCTAGTTATGCTGCCTTCAAATCATATTAAATATAAGAGGCTTGAATAGAAACACCACTGTAAACAATAGGAACTGTCTAGAACATCACATCTTCTTTAATGTATTAGCTCAGCTGTTAACTAGTGCAAAAATTCAGGAACTGTCTAGAACATCACATCTTTAATGAATTAGCTTGGCTGTTAGTGTTAGCTACTGCCAAATGCTAAGAATGATCTACATATCAGTTAACATATTGCCCCAGCTCTTAGCATTAGCTATTGCTAAATAACAATAATTATCTAGAACATCACATCTTCTTTAATGTATTAGCTTAGCTCTTAGCATTAGCTAGTGCTAAATAACAATAATTATCTAGAACATCACATCTTCTTTAATGTATTAGCTTAGCTCTTAGCATTAGCTAGTGCTAAATAACAATAATTATCTAGAACATCACATCTTCTTTAATGTATTAGCTCAGCTCTTAGCATTAGCTAGTGCTAAATAACAATAATTATCTAGAACATCACATCTTTAATGTATTAGCTCAGCTCTTAGCATTAGCTAGTGCTAAATAACAATAATTATCTAGAACATCACATCTTTAATGTATTAGCTCAGCTGTTAGTGTTAGCTAGTGCTAAATTTCAAGAACTGGTTTAAACTGGTCTATGCCGGTTTAAACTGGTCTATGCTGGCCTATGCTGTTTAAACTGGTCTATACTGGCCTATGCTGTTTAAACTGGTCTATGCCGGTTTAAACTGGTCTATGCTGGCCTATGCTGTTTAAACTGGTCTATGCTGGCCTATGCTGTTTAAACTGGTCTAAACTGGTCTATGCTGTTTAAACTGGTCTATGTCGGTTTAAACTGGTCTATGCTGGCCTATGCTGTTTAAACTGGTCTATGTCTGTTTAAACTGGTCTAAACTGGTCTATGCTGTTTAAACTGGTCTATGTCGGTTTAAACTGGTCTATACTGGCCTATGCTGTTTAAACTGGTCTATGTCGGTTTAAACTGGTCTAAACTGGTCTATGCTTGTTTAAATTGGTCTAAACTGGTCTATGCTGTTTAAACTGGTCTATGTCGGTTTAAACTGGTCTATGCTGGCCTATGCTGTTTAAACTGGTCTATGCTGTTTAAACTGGTCTATGCTGTATAAACTAGTGTATGCTGGTCTAAACTTGTCTATGCTGGTCTAAACTGGTCTATGCTGGTTTAAACTGTTCTAAACTGGTCTATGCTGGTTTAAACTGTTTTAAACTGGTCTATGCTGTTTAATCTGGTCTATGCTGGCCTATGCTGTTTAAACTGGTCTATGCTGGCCTATGCTGTTTAAACTGGTCTATGCTGGTTTAAACTGGTCTATGCTGGCCTATGCTGTTTAAACTGGTCTAAACTGGTCTATGCTGTTTAAACTGGTCTATGTCGGTTTAAACTGGTCTATGCTGGCCTATGCTGTTTAAACTGGTCTATGTCGGTTTAAACTGGTCTATGCTGGCCTATGCTGTTTAAACGGGTCTATGCCTGTTTAAACTGGTCTAAACTGGTCTATGCTGTTTAAACTGGTCTATGTCGGTTTAAACTGGTCTAAACTGGTCTATGCTGTTTAAACTGGTCTATGCCTGTTTAAATTGGTCTAAACTGGTCTATGCTGTTTAAACTGGTCTATGTCGGTTTAAACTGGTCAATGCTGGCCTATGCTGTTAAAACTGGTCTATGCCTGTTTAAATTGGTCTAAACTGGTCTATGCTGTTTAAACTGGTCTATGTCGGTTTAAACTGGTCTATGCTTGCCTATGCTGTTTAAACTGGTCTATGCTGTTTAAACTGGTCTATGCTGTATAAACTAGTGTATGCTGGTCTAAACTTGTCTATGCTGGTCTAAACTGGTCTATGCTGGTTTAAACTGTTCTAAACTGGTCTATGCTGGTTTAAACTGTTTTAAACTGGTCTATGCTGTTTAATCTGGTCTATGCTGGCCTATGCTGTTTAAACTGGTCTATGCTGGCCTATGCTGTTTAAACTGGTCTATGCTGGTTTAAACTGGTCTATGCTGGTTTAAACTGTTATAAACTGGTCTGTGCTGGTTTAAAGTGGTCTATGCTGGTCTAAACTGGTCTATGCTGGTTTAAAGTGGTCTATGCTGGTCTAAACTGGTCTATGCTGGTTTAAAGTGGTCTATGCTGGTCTAAACTGGTCTATGCTGGATTAAAGTGGTCTAGTGGTTGGGGGGCTCTGCTGCTGTGGAGAGCTTCTCTCAGCGTTAACATGCAGGTCTGTTTAGAAGCTGTATGTTCAGGACAGTGTTCTACACGCCGACCGCCGCGTTTACGTCTAACAGTGTTTATCTGTTATTTTAAGACTGAGATAATGTGCCGTCCCCCCGTCCAGCCCACCTCGTCCCTGACCCCATAGATCAGGGCCGCTGTTATCTCGCCAATGAAGCATGTAGCTCGTGCTCGGCCTCGCTTTCAAGGAGATCCTGCTCCTCGTCCATAGACTCAGCTCAGCAGTCCACCAGAGTCCATTACTCTGGAGCACACACAGCGGTGCCCACCTCTCTCTCTCTCTCTCTCTGTGTCCCTCTCTCTCATGGCTCTGAGGGTCTGCTTGCGGCCTCTGCTCTCGATGAACCGACTCCGCCGGAGGGGCCAAACACCTGCCAATCGTCTGCGGCCCTTCAGCAAACTGCCCGAGCTCCACAGCAGCAGGTAAGGAGCACAGAGTTTATGATAGTTGAGAGAAGATCTCAGTCTTAAACTCCATTCATGGTGGAGGGATACATGCAGGACGCTGTGAGGTTCAAATAGCCCCCAAAGAAAACCTAGTATTTTCAGATCTTCCACATTTTACCATCAACATCCAGATAAACTCAGAAGACACGTGTAGCTTCACTGGTGGGTTTCAGAGTAAATACAATGTGTAGATCAGTGTTGTAGACATGGCAACCCTAATCCCTGAATCATCCCAACTGGACTAAACACTGTCCTGACTTCAGTTTAGTGACCGGCAGCAGCGTCCACTGCAGTGTTAAAAAGTTTATAATTATCTTATAAGCAATTAATAACACAGAAGCATATAATTTGTTAGCAAATATCTTTGTTAACTGATCTGTAAAAACTAATAATTGAATCTTATTTTGTCTTAGATATCAATATATAACTGTTATTACATGCTTATAAAGAGTTTGCTACATCTATAAGATCTCTAGTGATAAATTTACATGATCATAACTAATAAGGAGAGCTTATTAATTTCTTAATTATAATATGTGACTCTTATTACATCCTTATAAAGTCTTAGTTACATATATATGCACTTTATTAATGAGTTTATAAGACCATAAATAATAAATTAAGTTTAGTAATTCTTAATTAGCCAAATCTGGCTGTTATTACATGTTTATAAAAAGTCTCCTACATCTATAAGATCTTTATTAATGAATTTGCGATGCTACAACTAATAAAAGAAGCTTATTCATTCTTAATTAGCCACACATAATGGTTATTACATGCTTATAAAGGGTTAGTTACATCAATAAGCTCTTTCTAAGGAATTTGCAAGGCCATACATAATAAGAGAAGCTTATTCATTCCTAATTATCCATACATAAGTGTTATTACATGCTTAGAAAGAGTTAGTTACATCAATAAGATCTTTATTAATGAATTTGCGAGGTCATAACTTATCAGAGAATCTTTTTAATTCTTAATAAGCCATACATAATGATTATTACATGCTTATAAACAGTTAGTTACATCAATGAGATCTTTATTAATGAATTTGCGAGGTCATAATTAATCAGATAATCTTATTCATTCCTAATTAGCCATACATAAGTGTTATTTCATGCTTATAAAGAGTTAGTTACATCTATAAAATCTTTATTTGCGAGGCCATAACAAATAAAAGAAGCTTATTCATTCTTAACTATCATACATAACAAGTATTACATGCTTAGAAAGAGCTAGTTATGTCTATAAGATCCGTAATAATGAATTTGCAGAACCACAAACAAATAAATTAAGCTTGTTCATTCTTAAAAAGCCATACATAATGGTTATTACATGCTTATAATGGATTACTTACATCAATAAGATGTTTATTAATGAATTTGCGAGACTGTGACTAATGAAAGAAGCTTATTCATTATTAATAAACCATACATAATAGTTATTACATGCTTATAAGGTCGTAGTTACATATAAGCACTTTTAATGAGTTTAGAAGACCATAACTAATAAATTAAGCTAAATAATTCTTAATTAGCCAAACATAACTGTTATTACATGCTTATAAAGACTTAGTGACATATATGCAACTTATTAATGAATTTACAAACCATACCTAATAAATTAAGCCTATTCATTCATAATTAGCCAAACATAACGGTTATTACAAGCTTATAAAGAGTTAGTTATGTCTGTAAGATTGTTATTAATGAATGTGCAGAACCACAAACAAATAAAGTAATCTTATTCATTCTTAATTAGCCATACATAACGGTTATTACATGTTTATAAAGAGTTAGTTACATCAATAAGATCTTTATTAATGAATTTGCGAGGCCATAACTAATCAGAGAATCCTATACATTCTTAATAAGCCATACATAGGTGTTATTACATGCATATAAAGAGTTAGTTACGTCTATAGGATCTTTATTAATGAATTTTCAGAACCACAACAAATAAGTTAAGCTTATTTATTCATAATCAACCATACATGAGGGTTATTACATGCTTATAAAGAGTTAGTTACATCAATAAGATCTTTATTAATAAATTTGCGAGACGATAACTAATCAGGGAATCTTATTCAGTCTTAATAATCCATACATAATGGTTATTACATGCTTATGAAGAGATTGTGATTCATAAATTTGCAAGACCATGACTAAAGTGGAACTTCTAGTAAATGTTTATAAGTGTTTATAAATATCATTCCAAGTACTACAGTATAAACAAGCAGTTTAAAATCATCTTGTAAGCCATTTATTACATGCTTATAATAGAAGCACATCATTTGTAAATAAACTTCTTTGTTGATGAATCTGCAGAACAAGAACTAAGAAGTGAATCTTATTTTGTCTTTGTTATTGATATATAACTGTTATTACATGCTTATAGAAAGTTTGCTACATCTATAAGATCTTTATTAATGAATTTGCAGGACCATAATAAAAAGCTTATTTATTCCTAATTATCATACATAACATGTATTACATGCTTATAAAGAGTTTGCTACATCTATATGATCTTTATTAATGAATTTGTGAGACCATAACTCCTGACTGTAGTGTTTGTAAGTGTTTATTAATAGTATTCCCAGTACTACACTAATAGAAAGCTGTTTATAATCAAGTTGTAAGCCATTTATAACACCCATATAAATAGAAGCAAAGTATTTGTAAGCAGGTATCTTTGCTAATGAATATGCAGGACGAGAACAAATAAGTGGAACCTATTCATGATTAATTTATCCATCAATAACTGTTATTACATGCTTATAAAGAGTTGGTTACACCTATAACATATTTATTAGAGAATTTGCTTACATGCTTACAACTGTTATGTTTCTTTTTATTAGGTTGTTAATAGTTACTAATAGTTTGGGTTACAACTTTAGACCACAGTTGGGTTTTAAGTTTTCTTTCCTCGTTGAGTTCTAACTTTGGACCCCAGTTTGGTTAAACCTTTGGACCCCAGTTGGGTTCTATCTTTGGGTCACAGTTGGGTTACAACTTCTGGCCTCAGTTGGGTTCTAACTTGGTGTCCCATTTGGGTTCTAAGTTTGGACCCCAGTTTGGTTAAACCCTTGGACCCAGTTGGGTTCTAACTTTGGGTCACAGTTGGGTTACAACTTTGGACCCCAGTTGGGTTATAACTTTGGGTCACAGTTGGGATACAACTTTGGACCCCAGTTGAGTTCTAACTTTGGGTCACAGTTGGGTTATAACTTTGGACCCAAGTTTGGTTAAACCTTTGGACCCCAGTTGGGTTCTAACTTTGGGTCACAGTTGGGTTATAACTTTGAACCCCAGTTTGGTTAAACCTTTGGACCCCAGTTGGGTTCTAACTTGGGGTCCCATTTGGGTTACAACTTTGGACCCTAGTTGGGTTATAACTTCCGGCGCTGTCCAGAATGGTGCTGTCCAGAATAACATGGTCTCAAATTCTACCTGGAGTGGACATCCTGTTAGGGTCACTCTAAGAGCTCAACATTCTCCTGAAAGAAGACAGAAAGAACCAAAGATTACCAGCAGAAGATCTACAGACAAATGGGTCATGTGTCCACTGTTGGGACAACACTGAATGGTGTTCATGGAAGAACCTTGAGAAAGAAGATGGTGCTTGTTCCTCCTACGATCTTCCAGATCCTGAGACTGCAAAGCAGCTCCAAGCCTTGAGACTGCCGCCACCATGCTTCACAGCTGGGATGAGGTTTTGGTGTTGGTGTGCGTTTGAGCTAAAAGGTTACACTTTCGTTGTTTCTGTCTGGAGAACATTTTCTCAGAAGCACTGAGGAGCATCCAGGTGGGATTTGAGACCATGCTATTCTAGTCAGCACTGTCTTCTTTCTCCGGGTTCTTCCATGAAGCACGTGAGTAGAGTCTGTAGATCTTCTGCTGGTAATCTTGGGTTCTTTCTCTCCTGGTTCAGTAGAACATTGAGCTCTTGGAATGACCCTAACAGGACGTTCACAGTCCTCAATGATCTCCATTTGTGGATCGATGTACATGTAGGTCTTTAGCAGTGATTGGGTAGCTGTTCTTTATGTGTCTCGAGACGTCTCGATGGTTCACGCTGACCTCTCCTGAGAAGGACAGGTTGGTCAGTGGTCAGGCTTTGTGTGCTGCCTGGATTTGATGGGTGAAGCTCCTGTGAACCCCACACGACCAACCTCAGCCCCTTAATTCGAACCCCTGATTAACTCACAGAGGTTGACTTACTGTTCTGTCCTGAACTGTGGATGTTCCTCAATGTTCTCCAAGAAACCTACGAGTTGTACGTGTGAGTCCATACAGAATTCCAGGAAATTCCGAAGGCTCCATTCAGATTTTCTTGCAAGTGAAGGTCTTAAAGGAATGAATATGGAATGAAAGCCCACGTCCGTCCACAGTCCACACCGATAATCTTTTATTCAGCAGTGGTCGAGCTGGGTGAGTCAGACTAGAATTAAACAGCTGCCAGATCAGACGGGAAGATCTCCGGGGGACAGATAAAGAAAAGGACGGACAGACGGGGGTGTCAAAGACAAAGAGACAGAGAGAGAGAGAGAGAGAGAGAGAGAGAGAGCAGAACAGAGGAGAAGAGAAATGGAATGAGCTTGGCAGGCAGGAGAAGGTGCAGAGAGAGGAGAGATAGAGAGTCTGGGGGGTGAAGGAATGGACGGGGGGATGGATTGATGAGGGAAAAGGTGAAGGAGTGGAGAGATGAAGGGATGGAGGAGGGAACAGAGCTGCTGTGAGGGGAGTTGAGGAGTGTGAGAGGGTGATTGGCGTGTCAGGGCTGAGGGACATAGAGAGAATTTAATATATCACAGTGCCCTTATCTACCACTCTCTCTCTCTATCTCTCTCTCTCTCTCTCTCTCCCTCTATCTCTCTTTCTATTATTTCCCTCTCTCTCTCTTACTCACTCACTCCCTCTCTCTCTCTTACTCACACACACTCTCTCTCTCTCGCTTTCTATTTTTTCCCTCTCTCTCTTACTCATTCTCTCTCTCCTCCCCCTCTCTCTCTCCCTCTCTCTCTTTCTATTATTTCCCTCTCTCTCTTACTCACTCTCTCTCTCGCTCTCTCTGTCACTCTCTCTGTCTTACTCACTCTCTTCTTCTGTCTCTTTTCTTCCCTCTCTCTCTCTTCTTCTCTTTCTCTCTTCTTTTCTATCTCTCTTTTCTTCTCTATCACTCCTTTTTTATCTTTTCTTTTTCTCTTTTCTTCTCTCTCCTTTCTTCTTCGGTCTCTTCTATTTCACTTTTCTCTCTCTTTTTTCTCTCTCTCTCTCTTTTTACTTCTCTCTTTCTCTCCTCTCTTTCTTTTCTCTATCTGTCTCTCCTCTGCTTTTTCTCTCTTCTTCTCTATCTCTCTTTTCTTCTTTTCTCTCTCTTTTCTTCTCTCTCTTCTTCTTCTCCTCTCTCTTCTCTTTCTCTCTTCTTCTCTATCTCTCTTTTCTTCTTTTCTCTCTCTTTTTTTCTCTCTCTTCTTCTTCTTCTCTCTCTTCTCTTTCTCTCTTCTTCTCTATCTCTCTTTTCTTCTATATCTCTCTTTTCTTCTTTTCTCTCTCTTTTCTTCTCTCTCTTCTCTTTCTCTCTTCTTCTCTATCTCTCTTTTCTTCTCTATCTCTCTTTTCTTCTTTTCTCTCTCTCTTTCCTTCTTCTCTCTCTCTCTTC
>CM038726.1:1744045-1769045 GCA_021613375.1 Megaleporinus macrocephalus
TACGTAAATGTCTTAGTAATCATTAATGTAAGAGAATATGATTGGTTTCTTGGGGTTAGTCAAAGCTGGAACCGCACCTGGAACCACAACTGAGTAGTTTTTTTAGAAACAGAGAGACAGAACCTCAGTGGGTCAGAAGAGATTCAGAACTGGACGGGTTAACAAACAGAGCTGAAAGCCACTGTAAAGGATTGCAGGCTCTGTCTTAGAAGCTGATTTAGCATCAAGTTACCACCAAATTTGTCTGATGTTCTGATTGGTTCTCTCTGGCCTACCAGGTCCCGGCTAGGCTGTCAGGTGATCGTGGAACGCTGGATGGACGGAATGACGGTCCGAGTACCGCAAGGGGTCAAAGACCAGCAAGAGAAACAGCAGGCCAAGCAGTGATTCAAGGGCTTACAATCATATTACTGATATTTTTACTTCTTGACACTTGATTTAAGTTCTTGTTTGTAAAAGTGTCTTTGATGTTCCCACACATATAAAGTTATTGAAACCGAGTCGTCATAAAGCATAATCAGTGTTCTTTATTTCAGAACAAGCTCCTGATTAAACATCTTAACTTGTCGGAGGTGGTTTTAATGTCTCTGCTAGTTGCATTCAGGCTACGTTAGATGTTGGACACTCTAATCTCACTCTAAACTTCAGCCCTTCAACCTTCAAACAAACCCCGCATTAATTGCAGACTATTCTCTACGTTTGTGGTTCTCAACAGCTTTCATTTCAATTAAATGTATTTCTGTAACTGTTTTAACATCAGATGCTTATGAGGCGATCATAGCTACCCACATACCTAGCACTGGCTTGAGAAGGTCCGGGTCCCTGCTGGTAGAGTGAAAGGAGAAGTTTATTGGGATACACTGGGATACAATTGAAAGAAGGTCTAGGTCTCTGGGTTCTTCAAGCCTGGACACCAGATGAGATCTGGTTGGAGACGTACAGGGTTAGGGTTATTTACCCACAGATGTTGGTCCGGTAGATCCTGAACACTCGTAGGTTTCGAAGCTGGAGTCCCAGCTGCTCCCATAAATGCTGGATTGGTGATAAATCTGCCGACCGGGCAGGACAAGGAAGGGTTGGAGACGTTCCTGGCAAACTCTTGCTGTGTGTGGAACATTATCCTTCCAAGCAATGACAGTTGGAAGTTCTTCCATATGAGGAAACTCAGGTGGATGTCCTGCACTTATGGCCCTTGTATCACTGCTAGAGGAACTCCCCAGATCATCACGCAAAGGCAGGACTAAAGCGTCACCCTGAGGCTCCAGACCTGAACCCGACCAGCACCAGATTCCAAACAGAACCTGGATTCAAGCTGAGGATGACACAATTACAGGAAACCATGGGAGCTGCTCGTGCTGGTCAGAACAGAGTAGATGGTGGGCAGTTTGTGGAAATTACCTCCGGTTTCTCTCGGTCTGATGATCTACTATATCTGAAACCTAAACTCTCGACTTTCAGAGCAGATCTGTCAGGAGCGACTGGTACTGCTAAATCTGAAAGCTGAAACCTTGACTTTTAGATCTGACCCAACAAGAACCTACTGATAGAGTTAGGGTTCTATATCTGAAAACTGAACCATGGATTTTCAAACAGGACCGACTGGTACAACTAAGTCAGAACCCTCCATTTTCAGACCCGACCCAACCAGGACTTCTGGTTCTAAATCTGAGATTTGACCTGACAAGGACCAACTGGTACTTTTATATCTACAATGACTTGCCAAAAGTCAGGGGACAGGAACTAGTATTGTGTTGGACCCCTTCATTGAGTCTACAAGTAAACACAAGGAATGTTGGGCCATGCCATCTAGATAGCCACCCACAGCTCTATTTGTAGGTGAAGGATCTCAGGAACCACCACATCCTATGTGTTCCATGTGTTGCAACTTTTTTTTAGAACGCCCCTCAGACCAATTCTGGACAACTCAGGCCGTCTCAAACTCTGTAACTGACCCAACAGTAGCCTCTGAGAGTCTATCTGGGTGCCTTGACAAGAAACATCTAATGAACCATGAACGTGCTCATGTTCTAATAATATGGTTCTAATAACCAGGTTTAATAATTTAAAGCTGTTTTAATTGGCTGCCTTGCTTGCTGGTCAGCTTATTGACTGGGATAAAACAATAAACTACTTTGTTCTGCACACAGACCTACACTAATGCCATCTACTGTAATAACCTCCAGTGAGGGAGCTTTTAGAGGTGGACGTCTGGTTCCATTCACCACCACTGAGAACAGATCTGCCTGGTTTCTGTACAACACTGCATTTCACAGCAATCCACTCATCAAGTGTGACTCATGGACGAATGATGCAATCAAGAATTAATTACGGACTGATTTGTTATCTATCATCCGCCTACTAGTCACTTACTTTCATGGTGTGTTCAATAAACCACTTATTTTCTCTCTCGCTCAGTCACACGGGCAGGCAGGCCGAGGCTCTGCTGACAGCGGCGTGTTAGTCATCACCCAGAGAAAGTCGCAATTACAGAAAAGCGAGATGACACTGAGACAAACACAGCGGCTTCTGGTGACTCGCCATCTCGCTGAACAGATTTAAACTGAGTTCTATTAAAAATTAATCATCATTGATATCCGTCTCGCTCCTGAAGCCTATTATTCTTCTTTAGGCAGACGTTCTTATCTAGACACACAGTTTACCTGTGCACAGGTAGGTGATACACTATACTGTACCATCTACATTATACACCATACACACTACACTATACTATACCAACCACATTATACGCCATACTATACCAACCACATTATACACTATACCCTCTACACTATACTATACCTACCACATTATACATTATACCCACTACACTATACTATACCAACCACATTATACACTATACCTACTACACTATACTATACCAATCATATTATAAACTATACTCACTACACTATACTATACCAACCACATTATACACTATACTCACTACACTCTACTATAACAACCACATTATACACTATACACACTACACTCTACTATACCAACCACATTATACACTATACCCACTACACTATACTATACCAACCACATTATACACTATACTCACTACACTCTACTATACCAACCACATTATACACTATACTATACCAACCATATTATACACTATACCCACTGCACTATACTATACCAACCACATTATACACTATACCCACTATACTATACTATACCAACCACATTATACACTATACACACTACACTATACTATAACAACCACATTATACACTATACCCACTACACTATACTATACCAACCACATTATACACTATACCCACTACACTATACTATACCAACCACATTATACACTATACCCACTACACTATACTATACCAACCACATTATACACTATACCCCCTACACTATATTATACCAACCACATTATACACTATACCCACTACACTATATTATACCAACCACATTATACACTATACCCACTACACTATACTATACCAACCACATTATACACTATACCCACTACACTATATTATACCAACCACATTATACACTATACACACTAAACCAGTCAAATGACATTGGACATTTTAACGGTCTGATTATGTCAATATTATGCAACAGAGCACAAATAAAACTGTTACCATATAAACAAGCTACGGTTTTTATAATTCTTACACCAATAAAGAAACAGCAAGTTTGGTACAACTAGACAAATGTTGGCTAACCAGTTGATCTTAGCTAATGTTAGCACCACTGACAGAAGTAGGATCTTTGTAAAACTATGGTGTCAGTCAGCGCTATGGATGCTACTACACAGACATGAAGGTCAATGTGTCGCGTCTAAACAAGCTACCAAGCTCCTTCCTAAAAAGCTTGTTCTTGTGAATGTTGAACTTGATCAAATCAATATATGTATTATGTTCCAAGCTTTTATTCAAAGTATCTCTGCAGTTTCACTGACACAACCCTTAGGATTGATCCTAATCCACCCGTTTATCACAATATGTATTATGTATCATCATAGCCCACGTTTACTTTAGCTTGGCATTGTCCGTTAACCCCCATAGAAAGTAAACGAGGAGGTCGAAATACCATTTCTGTCTTCATGCAGTGCAACAGATACCAGTTATTACACCACATGGTTAGTTAGAACACATCCTCCCTCTTACACAACATACAGCACAAGTTACATACAGCAGGTTACAGTTTATTAACAAGACAGTATGGATGAATATACATAGTATAAATACTGTAACAGTCATTACCCCTAAAATACATGAAGCCACTGAGGTTGGATAGTTACTACTTTGGTATTAGAATCAGATTCCCTCAGTTTTCCGAATGTAGTCGATCGGCCAAGACATCTTTTTGACATTGGCTTCTATAGTTCTATAGTTGTAGCACCAACATTTGGGCAACAATGGTCAAATTCCATGTTTTTATTGATTTTGTAAGTGTAAACATATAAACACAGTTTTTTTTGGTTTTCCACCAAAAAAATTGAATTAGTTGTGCAAGAACCTTCTATGCTAAATAGAAGTTGTGCACTAAAATGAGCAAAATTTGCAAATTTTTAGCAAAGCTTGTGCATATGCTAATGCACTTAGAATTATTATCTATATAAAGACAAAATTCAGACTATTGAAACAGTCAGACATAGATTTGTATGTATTTTATAGGAATTTGAGCCTAATTAAGGCAAATTTGTATGATATTAACTGGCTGAGTACAAGCTTGTGTCATGGCTAACACCAACAACTTTATAGTGGCTAGCTCAATTAGCTTCCATGGCAGCTAATATTCTGTTGGACCGATGGCCTTTGTGGGTTCTCGGGGCGCGAGCTGACCCCTCTGGTGGGTATCTAGGAGAATATTGACCCCTCTCTTGGGGTATTTGACAAACTGACACCCAGTCAAAGCGAGTGTCAGACACAGTCTGTCAAATACTCAAAGAGAAGAGTCTACCGCACTGCGAAGGAGGAGGAGGAGCAGGAGATCTGTGGAGATAAAAAAAGAGAGAGGTGTTAAAGACTCAGCACACTCGTCCTCTATCAGTACATCTCTCTGACTCACTTTCAAACTCTCTCTAACTCTCCCACCGTGAGCATTCTTTCAAAAAGAAACAGGCCCCGATGTTTTTTTTTCTGATGTTCTAAGCTCATGGTGTCGTGTTTTTTTTTTAGAGAATGAGTACGAAAGAAAAAAAGAAGAGTACAGGAAGAAAAAAAAGTGGGTGGTTCAGTACTGTTAGCTTCAGCTTGGCTTAAAAAAAGCCTTTGGTGTAAAGTTAGTGGGACCTTTAACTTGCTGAGGCCATTAAAGCATTTATAAGTGCTTTCTATGCTATAAAAGATTATTCAAACGTAATCCTAAACACCCATCCATGTTGTAAAACAAATGTAAACATGATTTATAATACATTTAGGCTACAAACTACTGACCGTACATATTAGTTTTACAGTGGATACTGAATAATTTATAGTAGTTACCAAAAAATTCTTAGTAGAAAAAAATTGTGGTAGCTACTGAATATTTTGTAGTAAATACTAAATAATTCACAGTAAATGCTGAAAAATTGTAGTACTTACTGAGAATTTTATAGTAGATACTGAGGTAAAAATTTATCCTAGTTTACAGAATATAGTGAAAAATTAATAGTATTCACTTTAATAACTTCATAAAATTCATAGTTTGTCAGCAGTTACTGAAAAATTCATGACTTAAAATAGGTACAGAGAAAGTTATAGTAGCTACTAAATAATTCCTAGCAGATACTGAAAAGTTCATAGTAAATACTGAATAATTTACAGTAGATACTGAATATTTTACAGTAGTTACTAAATATTTAACATTGGTTACTGAAAACTTTATAGTAAATACTGAATAATTAACTGTAATTACATAATAATTGACAGTAAATATTGAAAAATTTATACTACCTGAATTTATAAGGGTGACACTGATTAATACTTTGTAAAAATGCAGTTAGCCAGTACTTCCTGAAAAATGTATAACTTTACAACATTTATAAATAGACACCGAACAATATATTATAGACATTGATTAGTTATTATAGTTTACTTAAAACTCATAGTTACTGTGTAATTTGTAGCGGTTACTGTAAAAATTAATGGTTAATACTGAATATTAAGTATTAATAAGTAGTAAATAAGTAGAAAAAATTCTGACACTGAAAAATTATATATTGACTGAATGATCTATAGTAGGCAATAAAAATACACAGTAGGGTAAATAATAAATATCACACGGTAATAGTAATTCAAAGTGATTACGTAAAAATTCCTAATACATGCTAAATAACGAATATTAAACATTGAACTATTAATAACTGACTGTTGAAATTTGGATAAAATAGAGAAGAGCTAAAACCGAGTCTGTGTGAAGAAATTCAAGAATTTTTGTAAATCCGAATTCGAGATAGAACTGAACTTGCATTTGTTTCTCCGCTCGGCAGCGCAGTTCCGACTTTCCTCTTTTAGTGTTTAGTCATCGCTTCAAACTCAGCGCTGTGAGGCGAAGTACCGCTTCATGTCCCTATTGGGACTTCAGGCTTGCACGCACACCAGATTAACCCCTTCAACACCAGAGAGACTCTTTAACTGTTAACTACACTACTACATTATTCAGTACTATATACAGATCTAATTAATTATATGCACTTTAGTAGAAAGTTTGATGTATTTGTACCTTTATATGACTTTTATATTTCTTATATTTCAAGTTTATAAGCTAAATTTATATATATATATATATATATATATATATATATATATATATATATATATATATATATATATATATATACACACACACACTTCTTTTTGTATCTTGTTTCTTACTAGGCTAGTTCCGCTTGAGCCTCTACATGAACATAGTAACGATACTGAGTAAGTGTAGTAATAGAGCTAGTACACACACGTCCGAAGTTACGTAGTTACATTCAGAGCAAGTAACGCAGTATTGAATTTTTCCTCTGGGATTAATTTCCCCACCCGTGCACGTGGAAGCTCTGCTCACCTTGTCCGAGCTTGGTCCCGTCTCTGGCGCTGCTGGACGCTGGGAGGTCGTGTACCAGCGCTGGAGGGGACGTGTGTCTGTGTGTCACTGAGGGCTGAGCGTTAATAAGACGCAGGGTTAAAGAGGAAGTAGAAATAAGGAAGATAAGAAAGAGACGCAAGAAAGCAGGAAATAAGTGTAGCTGAAATGACAGCACTGTGTGTGTGTGTGTGTATGTGTGTGTATGGATGTGTGTGTGTATGTATGTATGTGTGTGTGTGTATGTATGTGTGTGTGTATGTGTGTGTGTAATATGTGTGTGTGTGTTTGTGTATAAGTATGTGTGTGTGTATGTTTGTATGTATGTGTGTGTGTGTGTAATATGTGTGTGTGTGTTTGTGTATAAGTATGTGTGTGTGTGTATGAATGTTTGTATGTGTGTGTAATATGTGTGTGTGTATGTGTATTTGCATATAAATATGTGTTTATGTGTGTTTGTGTATGATTTGGTGTGTGTGTATGTATGCATGTCTATGTGTGTGTGTATGTATGTGTGTATATGTATATGTGTGTGTATATGTGTGTGTGTGTGTGTGTGTGTGTGTGCGTGTGTGCGTGTGAGTTTGAGAGTGTGTGTTGGTTGAGACAAAGCTGTTGTGAAATGGTTTTTAAAAAAAACCTTGAGTTCACAGAAGCCACAAACTCTCCCGCCAAATGTGTGAGGGTGTTTCTACAGCATAGGCGACGTGTACATGGGTGGTCTGAGGTTTGGGGGGTGGGGGATGGGGGGCAGAGGTGTTTTCTGCCTTCCTAGTAATAACAGCCTGACCATGTAAACCCCCCCCTTATTTGACTCAAAGGAATCACTACAAAGTATCATATATACAGACAGCAGTAAGTGTGTCTATCATATACTTTATATAAAGTTATTATCTGTATCTATCTATATATATATATATATATATATATATATATATATATATATATATATATATATATATAGAGAGAGAGAGAGAGAGAGAGAGAGAGAGAGAGAGAGAGAGAATATATTGG
Source organism: Megaleporinus macrocephalus (assembly GCA_021613375.1). Classification (NCBI taxonomy): domain Eukaryota; kingdom Metazoa; phylum Chordata; class Actinopteri; order Characiformes; family Anostomidae; genus Megaleporinus; species Megaleporinus macrocephalus. Next base: position 1,752,086 of record CM038726.1, read on the forward strand.
GGTAAATATTATAGATAGTATCACATATGCAGTCAACAAGTGTGTATTTAGGACTATATATTATATGTAGCATATCACACATACAGCCAGTAAGGGTATGTTTCATATATATAGTGTATCATACATACAGTCATTGAGTATATATATAGGGGTATGTATATCATATATAACATGTCATACATACAGTTAAAGAGTATGTATATAGGGGTATATATCATATATATTATATCATACATACAGCCAGTGAGTATATATATATAGGGGTATATATTATATATAACATGTCATACATACAGTTAATGAGTATGTATATAGGGGTATATATCATATATGTTATATCATACATACAGCCAGTGAGTGTGTATATAGGGGTATACATCATATACAGTCAACAAGTGTGTATAGGGGTAGAAATTTTTTATAGTAAATCATACAGAAAGTCAACAAATTTGTATATGGGGTATATATTATGCACAATATATCATATACACAGTCAATGGGTGTGTATGTATATAGGGGTATATATCGTATATAGTATATCATATATACAGTCAATGAGTGTGTGTATGGGGTAATATCATATATAGTATATCATATATACAGTCAACAAGGGTACACATTATAAATACAGTCAATGAGTGGTGATCTTATATCATATATATAATAAATACAGTGAACGTGAGTGTATATTGGGTATATATCGTATATAGAGTATCACATATACAGTTAATTGAATTCTTACTGTCATGAGAATATGAACCGGGAGGTTTGGAGAGTTTATTAGTTTGATGTTTCAGACTCGATGATCTTTGGTGGTAAACAAGTTGAAGATGCTGCAGTAACAGGAAATCACTTTTATCTAGAGAGTGATCAGAGCAGCTCCTCAGTGAAGCAGTGTGTTAGAATGGGGGTTCTGCGGCGGTGCGGTGGTAGAGCTGGCTGTGGGGAGGAGGGCTGGACACTACACAGGGGGTCAGGCTAGCAAGGTGTTAGTGTGAGTGGTGTTAATGAGTTAGCGTGTTATAAGTGTGTTCGAGTATAGTAGTACAACACCGTTACTAACACTGGTATGATATTGAGTGATGTTGTTAAGGCAAATTTCTGGATGATCAAGCGACCCAGCTAATCAAGGCTTCTGGATAATAAAGCATTCCAGGTAATCAAGTGTTCTGGATAATAAAGCATTCCAGGTAATCAAGTGTTCTGGATAATAAAGCATTCCCTGTAATCAAGTGTTCTGGATAATAAAGCATTCCCTGTAATCAAGTGTTCTGGATAATAAAGCATTCTCTGAAATCAAGTGTTCTGGATAATAAAGCATTCCAGGTAATCAAGTGTTCTGGATAATAAAGCATTCTCTGAAATCAAGTGTTCTGGATAATTAAGCATTCCAGGTAATCAAGTGTTCTGGATAATAAAGCATTCAAGGTAATCAAGTGTTCTGGATAATAAAGCATTCCCTGTAATCAAGTGTTCTGGATAATAAAGCATTCTCTGAAATCAAGTGTTCTGGATAATTAAGCATTCCAGGTAATCAAGTGTTCTGGATAATAAAGCATTCTCTGAAATCAAGTGTTCTGGATAATTAAGCATTCCAGGTAATCAAGTGTTCTGGACAATAAAGCATTCCAGGTAATTAAGTGTTCTGGATAATTAAGCATTCCAGGTAATCAAGTGTTTCTGATAATAAACTGTTTCAGATAATAAAGTGCTCTGGATAATAGAGTGTTCTGGACAATCAAAAGTGTTCTGGACAATAAAGTGTTCTGGATAATAAAGTGTTTCTGATAATAAAGCATTCCCTGTAATCAAGTGTTCTGGATAATAATGTGAACCAGCTAATCAAGGCTTCTGGATAATAAAGTCTCCCAGACAGTAAAGTGTTCTGTAGAATAAAGTGTTCCAGGTAATCGAAGGTTCCAGACAATAGTGTTCCTGGCAATAAAGCAATAAAAGTGTTCTGGATAATAAAGTGTTCCTGACTATAAAGCATTCTCTGTAATCAAGTGTTCTGGATAATAAAGTGTTCTGGATAATCAAAAGTCTTCCAGACAATAAAGTGCTCTGGATAAAAGAGTATTCTGGATAATCAAAACTGTTCCAGACAATAACGTGTTCTGGATAATAAAGTGTTCCAGGTTATCAAGTGTTCCGGATAATAAAGTGTTCCGGATAATAAAGTGTTCTGGATAAGATTCAAGATTCAAGAGTTTTATTGTCATATGCACAGCAGAACAGACAGTAACACTGTACAATGAAATGAATAAAGTGTTCTGGACAATAAAGTGTTCTGGATAATAAAGTGCTCTAGATAATAGAGTGCTCTGGATAATCAAAAGTGTCTAAAAGCCGAACACTATTGTCAACAAGTCAGTTCTCAACCAAGCACACCTGTCCAGTCTCACCTGTTACAGGTAATTCACGTTTATCTGGTTTGGACTGTGTGACATTTATCTTCTGAGGGTTCAGACGAGCTGCCTGGACCAGTGACCAGCACCACTCTGAGACTGGACCATGGCTGGTTAGTTTGGATGTTCAGAGTATTTGAGAGGTTGATTCATGTTTCGCACCTTCTACACTCTCGACCCCTACATGGTCTGAGAAGAAGCTTCTCTAGCGGTTCTAGAGCAGGCAGTGAAACTAGGAGGCGGGAATTGTTGTGGTGAGATTAGATCAGTATAATTTGGCTCATTTCCAAAAGCTGCACATATTTTTAGAGCGTTGTTTCAGAGCGAGGCTGCGTTCCAGCGAAGCGCTCGCTGTGTTTCAATCACTTCCGCCACACACTACTACAGCAGACCTGACATGTCATCAGGTTTGAACAGAAGGTCAGTATCTGCAGATCTGAGATCAGCAGCTGGATCATAAACAGAGAGACATTCTGTGATGGAGCAGGTTGTAGATTATTTGTTAGGATACTAGCTGCTGCGTTCTGGACCAGTTGGATTGTTTTTTTTAGGAACTCCAGAGACCATTACAGTGATCAATTCTGACCATTACAGCGATCAACTCTGATTATTACAGTCATCAACTCTGACTATTACAGTCATCAACTCTGACTATTACAGTCATCAACTCTGACTATTACAGTCATCAACTCTGACTATTACAGCGATCAACTCTGACCATTACAGTGATCAACTCTAACCATTACAGCGATCAACTCTGACCATTACAGTGATCAACTTTGACTATTACAGTGATCAACTCTGACCATTACAGTGATCAACTCTGACCATTACAGTCATCAACTCTGACTATTACAGCGATCAACTCTGACCATTACAGTGATCAGCTCTGACCATTACAGTGATCAATTCTGACCATTACAGTGTTCAACTCTGACTATTGCAGTGATCAACTCTATTACAGTGATCAACTTTGACTATTACAGTGATCGAGTATGAACATTACAGTGATCAACTTTGACTATTACAGTGATCAACTCTGACTATGACAGTTATCAACTCTGACCATTACAGTGATCAACTCTGACCATTACAGCGATTAACTATGACCATTACAGTGATCAACCCTGACTATTACAGTGGTGAACTCTGACCATTACAGTGATCAACTTTAACCATTACAGTCATCAACTCTGACCATTACAGTCATCAACTCTGACTATTACAACGATCAACTCTGACCATTACAGTGATCAACTCTAACTATTACAGTGATCAACTCTCACTATTACAGTGACCAACTCTGACTATTACAGTGATCAACTCTGATTATTACAGTGATCAACTCTGACCATTACAGTGATCAACTCTAACTATTACAGTGATCAACTCTCACTATTACAGTGACCAACTCTGACTATTACAGTGATCAACTCTGACCATTACAGTGATCAACACTGACCATTACAGTGATCAACTTTGACCATTACAGTCATCAACTCTGACTATTACAGTGATCAACTCTGACCATTACAGTGATCAACTTTGACCATTACAGTCATCAACTCTGACTATTACAGTGATCAACTCTGATTATTACAGTGATCAACACTGACCATTACAGTGATCAACTCTGACCCAACTCTGACCCAACTGTAATAGTCAGAGTTGATCACTGTAATGGTCATAGTTGATCACTGTAATAGTCAGACTATTACAGTGATCAACTATGACCATTACAGTGATCAACTCTGACTATTACAGTGATCAACTCTGACCATTACAGTGATCAACACTGACCATTACAGTGATCAACTTTGACCATTACAGTCATCAACTCTGACTATTACAGTGATCAACTTTGACCATTACAGTGATCAACTCTGACTATTACAGTGATCAACTCTGACTATTACAGTGATCAACACTGACCATTACAGTCATCAACTCTGACTATTACAGTGATCAACTCTGACCATTACAGTGATCAACTTTGACCATTACAGTCATCAACTCTGACTATTACAGTGATCAACTCTGATTATTACAGTGATCAACACTGACCATTACAGTGATCAACTCTGACCCAACTCTGACCCAACTGTAATAGTCAGAGTTGATCACTGTAATGGTCATAGTTGATCACTGTAATAGTCAGACTATTACAGTGATCAACTATGACCATTACAGTGATCAACTCTGACTATTACAGTGATCAACTCTGACCATTACAGTGATCAACACTGACCATTACAGTCATCAACTCTGACTATTACAGTGATCAACACTGACCATTACAGTGATCAACTCTGACTATTACAGTGATCAACTCTGACCCATTACAGTGATCAACTCTGACTATAACAGTGATCAACACTGACCATTACAGTGATCAACTCTGACTATTACAGTGATCAACTCTGACCCATTACAGTGATCAACTCTGACCATTACAGTGATCAACTCTGACTATTACAGTGATCAACTCTGACTATTACTGTAAAATTAAATCTGTATAGTTTTTTGTTGACCCCCAGTTGCAAGTTGACGGGCATCCTATCACCATAGCACTTCTACTGCTCGTATCACCATGGTAACAAGTCCTGGTCAACCCACCCAGTGTTCATCCCAAAGGTACATCCCCTGCTGCCTCTGAACTCTGATGACTTGTGAAGGATATGTATCTGTTAAACATAAGATTGCTTTTGAAGACTTATCAGATGCATCAATCTTACTGACTCACAAAGTGTGTGTGTGTGTGTGTGTGTGTGTGTGTGTGTTTGTGGATGTGCTTGCAAAGCATCTGTTGCACAATGATGTATGAATGCCAAAGCAGCCACATCAGAACTAACCCTGACGGTGCGTAATGAGAAAACACCAGCATTCACTACTACCCACTAAATTCTCAAATAAACACCACCTAGCTCCATCAGACACCATCAATCCCAACAAACACCACCATTCTCCAAAAAACACCAACATTCTCCAAAAAACACCATCGTTCCCCAACAAACACCACCATTTTCTAACTCCACCCTTCTCCATCTCCACCAAACACCACCATTCTCCACCAAACACCATTCTGCAACTCCACCCGTTTCCAACAAACACTACCATTCTCCAATAAACACAATCATTCTTCATCAAAACCAGAATTCTTCACCAAACACCAACATTCTTCACCAAACACCACCATTCTCTAACTCCAACAAACACCATCATTCCCCAACAATCACCTACATTCTCTAACTCCATCATTCTCTAACTCAAACAAACACCATCGTTCCCCAACAAACACCATTATTTTCTAACTCCACCATTCTCCAACATCATTCTCCAACAAACACCACCTATCCCCACCAAACACCATTTTGCAACTCCACCATTTTCCAACAAACACTACCATTCTCCAATAAACACAATCATTATTCATCAAAGACCAGAATTCTCCACCAAACACCAACATTCTCCACCAAACACTAATATTCTTTACCAAACACTAACATTCTCCACCAAACACCAACATTCTCCATCAAACACCAACATTCTCCAATAAACACAATCATTATTCATCAAAGACCAGAATTCTCCAACAAACACCAACATTCTCCACCAAACACTAATATTCTTTACTAAACACTAACATTCTCCACCAAACCCCAACATTCTTTACCAAACACCATCATTCCTCACCAAACACCATTCTCCAACTCCATCATTCCCCAACAAACACCACCATTCCTCACCAAACACCATTCTCCAACTCTATCATTCTCCAACAAACACCACCATTCCTCACCAAACACCATTCTCCAACTCTATCATTCTCCAACAAACACCACCATTCCCCACCAAACACAATCATTCTTCATTAAAGACCAGAATTCTCCACCAAACACCAACATTCTCCACCAAACACTAATATTCTTTACCAAACACTAATATTCTTTACCAAACACTAATATTCTCCACGAAACACCAACATTCTTTACCAAACACCACCATTCTCTAACTACAACAAAGACCATCGTTCACCAACAAACACCAACATTCTCTTGCTTCAGTATTCTCCAGTAAATGTCAAAGTTCTCCACCAAATACCACACCCTGCAACAGACACCATCATTCTCTAACTCTATCTTTCTCTAATTTCACCATTCTCCAGCTCCACCATTCTCCAACTCCACCATTCTCCAGCTCCACCATTCTCCAACTCCACCATTCTCCAACTCCACCATTCTCCAGCTCCACCATTCTCCAACTCCACCATTCTCCAACTTCACCATTCTCAAACTCCACCATTCTCCTACTCCACCATTCTACAGCTCCACCATTCTCAAACTCCACCATTCTCAAACTCCACCATTCTACAGCTCCACCATTCTCAAACTCCACCATTCTCTAACTCCACTATTCTCTAACTCCACCATTCTACAGCTCCACCATTCTCAAACTCCACCATTCTCAAACTCCACCATTCTACAGCTCCACCATTCTCAAACTCCACCATTCTACAGCTCCACCATTCTCAAACTCCACCATTCTACAGCCCCACCATTCTCCAACTCCACCATTCTACAGCTCCACCATTCTCAAACTCCACCATTCTCCTACTCCACCATTCTACAGCTCCACCATTCTACAGCTCCACCATTCTCAAACTCCACCATTCTACAGCTCCACCATTCTCAAACTCCACCATTCTACAGCCCCACCATTCTCCAACTCCACCATTCTACAGCTCCACCATTCTCAAACTCCACCATTCTCCTACTCCACCATTCTACAGCTCCACCATTCTCAAACTCCACCATTCTCAAACTCCACCATTCTCTAACTTCACCATTCTCAAACTCCACCATTCTACAGCTCCACCATTCTCAAACTCCACCATACTCAAACTCCACCATTCTACAGCTCCACCATTCTCAAACTCCACCATACTCAAACTAGAAAAATGAGGCAGTTTGACACTTTCACCACGCTAAGTACACATACACCCCCCTAGCCACACACCCCTTCCACACCCCCCTCCCTACGCTGCCTTCACGCCCCTGTAAGTGGGAAAGAAGAAAAAGAGAAACAGCATCAGCAATTTCTAAAAACTGATGACTGACAAAAACATAAACCCTCATTAGCGGTGTTTGGGACTCAGTCTGGGTTTGATGTATGTATGTACTATGTACGGATATGGAGGTGTTTGGGACTCAGTCTGGGTTTGATGTATGTATGCACTATGTAGGGATATGGAGGTGTTTGGGACTCAGTCTGGGTTTGATGTGTGTATGTACTATGTAGGGATATGGAGATGTTTGGGACTCAGTCTGGGTTTGATGTATGTATGTACTATGTAGGGATATGGAGGTGTTTAGGACTCAGTCTGGGTTTGATGTATGTATGTACTATGTAGGGATATGGAGGTGTTTGGGACTCAGTCTGGGTTTGATGTATGTATGCACTATGTAGGGATATGGAGGTGTTTGTGACTCAGTCTGGGTTTGATGTATGTATGTATGTACTATGTAGGGATATGGATGTGTTTGGGACTCAGTCTGGGTTTGATGTATGTATGTACTATGTAGGGATATGGAGGTGTTTGAGACTCAGTCTGGGTTTGATGTATGTATGTACTATGTAGGGATATGGAGATGTTTGGGACTCAGTCTGGGTTTGATGTATGAATGTACTATGTAGGGATATGGAGGTGTTTGGGACTCAGTCTGGGTTTGATGTATGTATGTATGTACTATGTAGGGATATGGAGGTGTTTAGGACTCAGTCTGGGTTTGATGTATGTATGTACTATGTAGGGATATGGAGGTGTTTGTGACTCAGTCTGGGTTTGATGTGTGTATGTACTATGTAGGGATATGGAGATGTTTGGGACTCAGTCTGGGTTTGATGTATGTATGTACTATGTAGGGATATGGAGGTGTTTGGGACTCAGTCTGGGTTTGATGTGTGAATGTATGTACTATGTAGGGATATGGAGGTGTTTGGGACTCAGTCTGGGTTTGATGTATGTACTATGTAGGGATATGGAGGTGTTTGAGACTCCGTCTGGGTTTGATGTATGTATGTATGTACTATGTAGGGATATGGAGATGTTTGGGACTCAGTCTGGGTTTGATGTATGTATGTACTATGTAGGGATATGGAGGTGTTTGGGACTCAGTCTGGGTTTGATGTGTGTATGTATGTACTATGTAGGGATATGGAGGTGTTTGGGACTCAGTCTGGGTTTGATGTATGTATGTACTATGTAGGGATATGGAGGTGTTTGTGACTCAGTCTGGGTTTGATGTGTGTATGTATGTACTATGTAGGGATATGGAGGTGTTTGGGACTCAGTCTGGGTTTGATGTATGTATGTACTATGTAGGGATGTGGAGGTGTTTGGGACTCAGTCTGGGTTTGATGTATGTATGTACTATGTAGGGATATGGAGATGTTTGGGACTCAGTCTGGGTTTGATGTATGTATGTACTATGTAGGGATATGGAGGTGTTTGGAACTCAGTCTGGGTTTGATGTATGTATGTACTATGTAGGGATATGGAGGTGTTTGGGACTCAGTCTGGGTTCGATGTATGTATGTACTATGTAGGGATATGGAGGTGTTTGTGACTCAGTCTTGGTTTGATGTATGTATGTACTATGTAGGGATATGGAGGTGTTTGGGACTCAGTCTGGGTTTGATGTATGTATGTACTATGTAGGGATATGGAGGTGTTTGTGACTCAGTCTGGGTTTGATGTATGTATGTACTATGTAGGGATATGGAGGTGTTTGGGACTCAGTCTGGGTTTGATGTATGTATGTACTATGTAGGGATACAGAGGTTTTTGGGACTCAGTCTGGGTTTGATGTATGTATGTACTATGTAGGGATATGGAGGTGTTTGGGACTCAGTCTGGGTTTGATTTATGTATGTACTATGTAGGGATATGGAGATGTTTGGAACTCAGTCTGGGTCTGATGTATGTATGTATGTACTATGTAGGGATATGGAGGTGTTTGGGACTCAGTCTGGGTTTGATGTATGTATGTACTATGTAGGGATGTGGAGGTGTTTGGAACTCAGTCTGGGTTTGATGTACGTATGTACTATGTAGGGATATGGAGGTGTTTGGGACTCAGTCTGGGTTCGATGTATGTATGTACTATGTAGGGATATGGAGGTGTTTGTGACTCAGTCTTGGTTTGATGTATGTATGTACTATGTAGGGATATGGAGGTGTTTGGGACTCAGTCTGGGTTTGATGTATGTATGTACTATGTAGGGATATGGAGGTGTTTGGGACTCAGTCTGGGTTTTGATGTATGTATGTACTATGTAGGGATACAGAGGTGTTTGGGACTCAGTCTGGGTTTGATGTATGTATGTACTATGTAGGGATATGGAGGTGTTTGGGACTCAGTCTGGGTTTGATGTATGTATGTACTATGTAGGGATATGGAGATGTTTAGGACTCAGTCTGGGTTTGATGTATGTATGTACTATGTAGGGATATGGAGATGTTTGGGACTCAGTCTGGGTTTGATGTATGTATGTACTATGTAGGGATATGGAGGTGTTTGGGACTCAGTCTGGGTTTGATGTATGTATGTACTATGTAGGGATATGGAGGTGTTTGGGACTCAGTCTGGGTTTGATGTATGTATGTACTATGTAGGGATATGGAGGTGTTTGGGACTCAGTCTGGGTTTGATGTATGTATGTACTATGTAGGGATATGGAGATGTTTGGGACTCAGTCTGGGTTTGATGTATGTATGTACTATGTAGGGATATGGAGGTGTTTGGGACTCAGTCTGGGTTTGATGTATGTATGTACTATGTAGGGATATGGAGGTGTTTGGGACTCAGTCTGGGTTTGATGTATGTATGTACTATGTAGGGATATGGAGGTGTTTGTGACTCAGTCTGGGTTTGATGTATGTATGTATGTACTATGTAGGGATATGGAGGTGTTTGGGACTCAGTCTGGGTTTGATGTGTGTATGTATGTACTATGTAGGGATATGGAGGTGTTTGGGACTCAGTCTGGGTTTGATGTATGTATGTACTATGTAGGGATATGGAGGTGTTTGGGACTCAGTCTGGGTTTGATGTATGTATGTACTATGTAGGGATACAGAGGTTTTTGGGACTCAGTCTGGGTTTGATGTATGTATGTACTATGTAGGGATATGGAGGTGTTTGGGACTCAGTCTGGGTTTGATGTATGTATGTACTATGTAGGGATATGGAGATGTTTGGGTCTCAGTCTGGGTTTGATGTATGTATGTACTATGTAGGGATATGGAGATGTTTGGAACTCAGTCTGGGTTTGATGTATGTATGTACTATGTAGGGATATGGAGGTGTTTGGGACTCAGTCTGGGTTTGATGTATGTATGTACTATGTAGGGATATGGAGGTGTTTGGGACTCAGTCTGGGTTTGATGTATGTATGTACTATGTAGGGATATGGAGGTGTTTGGGACTCAGTCTGGGTTTGATGTATGTATGTACTATGTAGGGATATGGAGATGTTTGGGACTCAGTCTGGGTTTGATGTATGTATGTACTATGTAGGGATATGGAGGTGTTTGGAACTCAGTCTGGGTTTGATGTATGTATGTACTATGTAGGGATATGGAGGTGTTTGTGACTCAGTCTGGGTTTGATGTGTGTATGTACTATGTAGGAATATGGAGGTGTTTGGGACTCAGTCTGGGTTTGATGTGTGTATGTATGTACTATGTAGGGATAAGGAGGTGTTTGGGACTCAGTCTGGGTTTGATGTGTGTATGTATGTACTATGTAGGGATATGGAGGTGTTTGGGACTCAGTCTGGGTTTGATGTATGTATGTACTATGTAGGGATATGGAGGTGTTTGTGACTCAGTCTGGGTTTGATGTATGTATGTATGTACTATGTAGGAATATGGAGGTGTTTGGGACTCAGTCTGGGTTTGGTGTATGTATGTACTATGTAGGGATATGGAGGTGTTTGTGACTCAGTCTGGGTTTGATGTATGTATGTATGTACTATGTAGGGATATGGAGGTGTTTGGGACTCAGTCTGGGTTTGATGTATGTATGTACTATGTAGGGATATGGAGATGTTTGGGACTCAGTCTGGGTTTGATGTATGTATGTACTATGTAGGGATATGGAGGTGTTTGGGACTCAGTCTGGGTTTGATGTATGTATGTACTATGTAGGGATATGGAGGTGTTTGGAACTCAGTCTGGGTTTGATGTATGTATGTACTATGTAGGGATATGGAGGTGTTTGGGACTCAGTCTGGGTTCGATGTATGTATGTACTATGTAGGGATATGGAGGTGTTTGGGACTCAGTCTGGGTTTGATGTATGTATGTACTATGTAGGGATGTGGAGGTGTTTGGGACTCAGTCTGGGTTTGATGTATGTATGTATGTACTATGTAGGGATATGGAGGTCTTTGGGACTCAGTCTGGGTTTGATGTATGTATGTACTATGTAGGGATATGGAGGTGTTTGGGACTCAGTCTGGGTTTGATGTATGTATGTATGTACTATGTAGGGATATGGAGGTGTTTGGGACTCAGTCTGGGTTTGATGTATGTATGTACTATGTAGGGATGTGGAGGTGTTTGGGACTCAGTCTGGGTTTGATGTATGTATGTACTATGTAGGGATATGGAGATGTTTGGGACTCAGTCTGGGTTTGATGTATGTATGTACTATGTAGGGATATGGAGGTGTTTGGAACTCAGTCTGGGTTTGATGTATGTATGTACTATGTAGGGATATGGAGGTGTTTGGGACTCAGTCTGGGTTCGATGTATGTATGTACTATGTAGGGATATGGAGGTGTTTGTGACTCAGTCTGGGTTTGATGTATGTATGTACTATGTAGGGATATGGAGGTGTTTGGGACTCAGTCTGGGTTTGATGTATGTATGTACTATGTAGGGATATGGAGGTGTTTAGGACTCAGTCTGGGTTTGATGTATGTATGTACTATGTAGGGATATGGAGGTGTTTGTGACTCAGTCTGGGTTTGATGTATGTATGTACTATGTAGGGATACAGAGGTTTTTGGGACTCAGTCTGGGTTTGATGTATGTATGTACTATGTAGGGATATGGAGGTGTTTGGGACTCAGTCTGGGTTTGATGTATGTATGTACTATGTAGAGATATGGAGGTGTTTGGGACTCAGTCTGGATGGTGAATGATATATGGGAGAGCTATATTATTTAAAAAACACTGTCCTCTATACTGATGATAGGTGTTTGTCCTTGAATGTGAGTGGACTTTGTATGTCCTACATTAACCGAGGGACCACCCCCCTAAACATGTGACCCTGTTACACTGACAGTGATGTATGAAGATTTCGGAGCTGCAGGCCAGACCTGATTTACATAATCTCTTAAATCTTGTTACAGTTCAACAGCAAGACTTTAGTTCAAGCCATGTTATAATAGATATCATAGATAGAAGATCTAGTTCTTTCACAACAAGAGAGAGAGAGAGATAGAAACATAGAAAGAAATAATAGAGAAAGAAAGAGGAAGAAAGATAGAGGATAGAGGAAGAAAGAAAAAACAGAGAGAGAGAGAGAGAGAGAGAGATTTAGGGAGATAGAGAAATTAGAGAGATGGAGAGATAGATTGATAGAGAAAGACAGAGAGAGAAATAGATAGATAGAGAGAGAAATAGAGATAGATAGAGAGAGAAATGCATAGAGAGATAAATAGATAGAAAGAGAGAGAAATAGATAGAGAGAGATAGAGAGAGAAATAGATAGAAAGAGAGAAAAATAGATAGAGAGAGAAATAGATAGATAGAGATAGAGAGAGAAATAGATAGAGAAAGATAGCGAGAGAAATTGATAGAGAGAAAAAGATAGAGAGAGAAATAGATAGAGAGATAAATAGACAGATAGAGAAAGATAGAGAGAAATAGATAGAGAGATAGATAGATAGAGAGAGAGAAATAGAGAAAGATAGAGAGAGAAATTGATAGAGAAAGATAGAGAGAGAAATAGATAGAGAGATAGACAAATAGACAGATAGAAAAGATAGAGAGAAATAGATAGAAAGAGAGAGAAATAGATAGATAGAGAGAAAAATAGATAGTGAGAGAAAAAAGATAGAGAGAGAAAGAGAAAGAAATAGATAGATAGAGAAATAGATAGAAAGAGGGAAAAATAGATAGAGAGAGAAATAGATAGAGAGAGACAGAGAGAGAAATAGAAAGAGAGAAAAATAGATACAGAGAGAAATAGAGAGAGAGATAGAGATTGACAGAGAGAGATTTAGGGAGATAGAGAAATTGAGAGAGATGGAGAGATAGATAAAGAGACAGATAGAGAAAGATAGAGAGAGAAATGAAATAGATAGATAGATAGATAGATAGATAGATAGATAGATAGATAGATAGATAGATAGATAGATAGATAGAGAAAAACAGATAGAGAGAAAAACAGATAGAGAGATAGAGATATAAATAGATAGAGAGAAATAGATAGATAAAGAAAAAAATAGATAATGAGAGAAATAGATTTAGGGAGATAGAGAAACTGAGAGAGATGGAGAGATACAGAAATAGACAGATAGAGAAAGATAGAGATAGATAGATAGATAGATAGATAGATAGATAGATAGATAGATAGATAGATAGAAACGTAGATAGAGAGAAACAGATAGAGAGATAGACATATAAATAGATAGATAGAGAAAAAAATAGATAGAGAGAGAAATAGATAGATAGAGAAAAAAGAGGATAGAGAGAGAAATAGATAGATAGAGCGAGATAGAGAGAGAAATAGATAGAGAGAGACAGAGAGAGAAATAGAAAGAGAGAAAAATAGATACAGAGAGAAATAGAGAGAGAGATAGAGATTGACAGAGAGAGATTTAGGGAGATAGAGACATTGAGAGATGGAGAGATACAGAAATAGACAGATAGAGAAAGATAGAGAAAGAGAGAGATAGATAGATAGATAGATAGATAGATAGATAGATAGATAGATAGATAGATAGATAGATAGATAGATAGATAGAAACATAGATAGAGAGAAAAACAGATAAAGAGAGATAGAGATATAAATAGATAGAGAGAAATAGATAGAGAAAAAAATAGAGAGAGAAATAGATAGAGAGATAGAGAGAGAAATAGATAGAGAGAGACAGAGAGAGATTTAGGGAGATAGAGAAATTGAGAGAGATGGAGAGATAGACAAATATACAGATAGAGAAAGATAGAGAGAGAAAGAGATAGAGAGAAATAGATGGATAGACAGAGATAGAGGGAATTAGATAAAGAGAAAAAGATAGAGAGAGATAGGGAGATATATATAGAAAGTGTGAGAGAGAGAAAAGAAAGAGAGAACAGCTACAGTGTGTGGACGGAGGGATGAAGCTACACGTGTCTTCTGAGTTTATCTGGATGTTGATGGTAAAATGTGGAAGATCTGAAAATACTAGGTTTTCTTTGGGGACTATTTGAACCTCACAGCGTCCTGCATGTATCCCTCCACCATGAATGGAGTTTAAGACTGAGATCTTCTCTAAACTATCATAAACAGCGTCTCAGAATCAGACAGTGTATTTATAACATCTACTGTAAGAACTTTCTGTGAGGAGCTTTTAGAGGTGGATGTCTGGTTCCATTCACCACCACTGTGAACAGATCTGAATGACTCTTTTTACGTATTAACTGTTTAATTATGCCCCTCGACCCGAAGTGCCAGAGCACGGACCCTTGTGGTGGGAACGGTCAGATTTTGGAAAGTCATGGTGTTGTTTTTCAGCCGGGTGATGAAAACTAACCGTCCATCTGAGGCAAGAGCGGCCGGCGGTTGTGACAGCTAGAGCCGAGTTCCCCTTCAAAAAGCAACTTCCCCTTTAAGACGGCGGCGGAGAGATTAGCAGGCGCGGTGGTGAAACCAGGATTACACACTGATCACTCTGACACTCTGAACACTCTCAACACACACTTGCATGCAAAACTATGCACATATACTCAGTTAAAGGTATATATATGTATATGCACTAGCAGTCAAAATTTTAAACACACCTATGCAGGTTGTTCTTTGTAGTATATGACAGTTTTTCTTGATTGTTTACACACAAATAATGGTATTTGAGACACGATGACCATAACATGTAACTCATGCACCAACCCCCTGAACCAGCTCTACTAATCTACAAGCTCAATTCCTGCTTTACACTCAAACTACAGTTCTTAAACACACTATTTTCAAAAAACTACACACAATTTTCATGAAGAAAAACTCTTGTTTTCACAAGAAGCACAATATTATTCAAAACCCTAAAGTTAATTGCCCTACTCTGCAGGGCAACTAACCCTAACCCTAACCCTAACCCTAACACTGACTCATGACATGAGAACTTTAAGCTCTTCTGTTTTGGAGCAATGGATGCCAACCTTGGAAACAGAGGCAGAGCATAGGAGTGAGAGTTAGAGGATGAGGAGGACGAGGATGAATTTCTGAATATATGGAATTAAACTTGAGAATATGGAATGAAAGTCTGAATATACAGAAGAAAACTTCAGAATATGGAATGAATTTCTGAATATATGGAATGAATTTCTGAATATATGGAATGAAAGTCTGAATATATGGAATGAAACTTGAGAATATAGAATAAAAGTCTGAATATATGGAATGAAACTTGAGAATATGGAATGAAAGTCTGAATATATGGAATGAAACTTGAGAATATAGAATAAAAGTCTGAATATATGGAATGAAAATTGAGAATATGGAATGAAAGTCTGAATATATGGAATGAAACTTGAGAATATGGAATGAAAGTCTGAATATATGGAATGAAACTTGAGAATATGAAATGAAAGTCTGAATGTACAGAAGGAAACTGGAGAATATGGAATGAATTTCTGAATACATGGAATGAAACTTGAGAATATGGAATGAATTTCTGAATATATGGAATGAAACTTGAGAATATAGAATAAAAGTCTGAATATATGGAATGAAACTTGAGAATATGGAATGAATGTCTGAATATATTGAATGAAACTTGAGAATATGGAATGAATTTCTGAATATATGGAATGAAACTTGAGAATATAGAATAAAAGTCTGAATATATGGAATGAAACTTGAGAATATGGAATGAAAGTCTGAATATATGGAATGAAACTTGAGAATATAGAATAAAAGTCTGAATATATGGAATGAAACTTGAGAATATGGAATGAATTTCTGAATATATGGAATAAAACTTGAGAATATAGAATGAATTTCTGAATATATGGAATTAAACTTGAGAATATGGAATGAAAGTCTGAATATACAGAAGAAAACTTCAGAATATGGAATGAATTTCTGAATATATGGAATGAATTTCTGAATATATGGAATGAAAGTCTGAATATATGGAATGAAACTTGAGAATATAGAATAAAAGTCTGAATATATGGAATGAAACTTGAGAATATGGAATGAAAGTCTGAATATATGGAATGAAACTTGAGAATATAGAATAAAAGTCTGAATATATGGAATGAAAATTGAGAATATGGA
>CM038726.1:1774045-1791545 GCA_021613375.1 Megaleporinus macrocephalus
GCAAATACACAAGCATACACACACTAACATGCACACACAACTAACGTAGGCAAACAAACCCATGTACATACACACACAGACACACAAGCACACGCACAAACACATAAACACACACACACACAAACATGCACACAAATACACACATATTCACGTGTGTATATGTGTATATGCATAGAAACATGTGCAAACAGACACACACACACAAAAACGCGGTCACGAGGTCACGTCTGGCCCTGAGAGACGAGGCTGGGGATGAAAACAGGTATGAAGGTGAGACCAGGTCAGAACGGTGGTGTCCGGTACGCGAGTGGGCCGCTGGTGGAAGCCCCCCACGCTGCACCACTGCTGACAGTTCAGTTCATTTACATGTGCCAGAAACGTTCACACTCACACGTGGAATGTAGCTGTGACTCTTTGCTTCCTGTGTGTGTTGCACATTGTGTGAGTTGTGTATTTACACCCCACACTGCAGAGTGTTCACTCCTGACTCCTCTATACAGTTAACTCTTTCAGATCATCAGAGAAGAGTGTGTTTAGTGAAGGGTCAGTCGTGAGCTGGACGTTAGTGAAAGTCGTTAGTGTGATCTGCACTGACAGGACACGAACTTCCTTTAAACACCAAACCCTCAACTGCCCACCGGGTACTGTGGATAGGGCTGCTCACCACTCTGGGCAGGTGGGCTCACAGACCCCTAGTATGTGTGTTCATTAGTGTGTGTATATGTTTGTGTTGGTGTTTTACTGCCCCCTAGTTTGTGTGTGTTTACTAGTGTGTGTATATGTTTGTGCTTTACTGCCCCCTAGCGTGTGTGTTTAATAGTGTGTGTATATGTGTGTGGTTTATTGTCTCCTAGTTTGTATGTTAACTTGTGTTTGTGTGTATGTGTGTTTCACTGCCCCCTAGTGTGTGTGTTCATTAGTGTGTGTGTGTGTGTGTGGGAGCATGTCTGTGTTTCACTGCCTCCTAGTTTGTGTGTTCACTAGTGTGTGTTTATGTGTGTTTCACTGCCCCCTAGTTTGTGTGTTCATTAGTGTGTGTGTGTGTGTGTGTGTGTGCATGTGTGTGAATATTCAGAGAAATACAGAGAAATACAGTGAAATACAGAGAAATACAGAGAACTAAAGAGAAATACAGTGAAATACAGAGGACTAAAGAGAAATACAGTGAAATACAGAGAAATACAGAGAAATAAAGAGAAATAAAGAGAAATAAAGATAAATACAGTGAAAGACAGGGAATACAGAGAAATACAGTGAAACACAAAGGGACACAGAAAAAAAGAGAAATAAAGAGAAATACAGTGAAATACAGAGAAATACAGGGGAATACAGAAAAATACAGGGGAATACAGAAAAATACAGTGAAATACAGAGAAATACAGGTGAATAAGGAAAAATACAGAGAAATAAAGAGAAATACAGATAAATAAAGAGAAATACAGTGAAATACAGAGAAATACAGAGAAATAAAGAGAAATACAGTGAAATACAGAGAATACAGAGAGATACAGTGAAACACAAAGGGACACAGAAAAATAGAGAAATAAAGAGAAATACAGTGAAATACAGAGAAATACAGGGGAATACAGAAAAATACAGAGAAATAAAGAGAGATACAGAGAAATACAGGGGAATACAGGGGAATACAGAAAAATACAGTGAAATACAGAGAAATACAGTGAAATACAGAGAAATACAGAGAAATACAGTGAAACACAGGTGAATAAAGAAAAATACAGAGAAATACAGAGAAATACAGAGAAATACAGTGAAATACAGGTGAATAAAGAAAAATACAGAGAAATACAGTGAAATACAGAGAAATACAGTGCAATACAGAGAAATACATTGAAATACAGAGAAATACATTGAAATACAGAGAAATACAGTGAAATAGAGAGAAATACATTGAAATACAAAGAAATACAGGGGAATACAGGGGAATACAGGGGGATACAGGGGAATACAGGGGAATACAGGGGGATACAGTGAAATACAGAGAAATACAGGGGAATACAGGGGGATACAGTGAAATACAGAGAAATACAGGGGAATACAGGGGAATGCAGGGGAATACAGTAAAATACAGAGACATACAGGGGAATACAGTGAAATACAGAGAAATAAAGAGAAATACAGGGGAATACAATGAAATACAGGGGAATACAGGGGAATACAGGGGGATACAGTGAAATACAGAGAAATACAGGGGAATACAGGGGGATACAGTGAAATACAGAGAAATACAGAGAAATACAGGGGAATACAGGGGGATACAGGGGAATACAGTGAAATACAGAGAAATACAGGGGAATACAGGGGAATACAGGGGGATACAGTGAAATACAGGGGAATACAGGGAATACAGGGGGATACAGTCAAATACAGAGAAATACAGAGAAATACAGGGGAATACTGGGGGATACAGTGAAATACAGAGAAATACAGAGAATTACAGGGGAATACAGGGGAATACAGGGGAATACAGGGGGATACAGTGAAATACAGAGAAATACAGAGAAATACAGGGGAATACAGGGGGATACAGTGAAATACATGGCATACAGGGGGATACAGGGGAATACAATGAAATACAGGGCATACAGGGGGATACAGGGGGATACAGGGGAATACAGGGGAATACAATGAAATACAGGGCATACAGGGGGATACAGGGGAATACAGGGCATACAGGGGGATACAGGGGAATACAATGAAATACAGGGCATACAGGGGGATACAGGGGGATATAGGGGAATACAGAAAAATACTTAAAAATACCACATAATCAGCCGGTTACTCTGTGTAAGAGCTGAACATAGCAATAACATTAAACTCATCTCTCGTGGGGGGCATCAACCCAATGCCCACCATAGTAGCCGTCTATTCAGTCAGAACTGTTTACAGGCGCAGTGAATGGAACCAGACGTCCCCCTTTAAAAGCAGAGAGGGAGAGAGAGGGAGTGGGTGAGAGAGAGTCAGTGGGTAAGAGAGAGAGACAGAGAGAGTCAGTTATAAATAGATATATATATAAAGTGGAAGCTGCCTGTTGCCTTCCCGCTGGTAGTGTCAGTAGAGAGTGAATTAGTGATTGTGTAGAGTGCACAGTGTGATCTTCACAGCACATGAAAGAAACTTAAGAAATCAGAAGAACGTCGCTCACTGACACAGGAATCATCTCCCACTGCACTCGCGCTGCTCTAGTGTCCTTATTAGACGTCACTCACTCTGCGCTGGTTTACCCCGCCTTGAGCTGAAGAGTGGGACGACGTGTGTTCAGGGATAAGTGCTTTATAAATCACTGGGACCCTGCGTTGCCATGGCTCACTTCAAAGCTTCACATTCAAAGACACTGAATGAACACTCGACAGGTGGGTCTGTTTATTTATTTATTTATTTGTTTATTTATTTATTTTTATAGCAGCTATGACTCATGATGAACCATGCCAAACAATGAAACACGTAGCATGAAAAATAATACATACATTACACACTGATATCTACAACTTATAGAAAATACACTACAGACTGATATACACAGTCTATATCAAATAAATTACATACAGATATCTACAACTTATAGAATATACACTACAGACTGATATCCACAGTCTATATCAAATAAATTACACACTGATATCTACAACTTATAGAAAATACACTACAGACTGATATCTACAACTTATAGAAAATACACTACAGACTGATATACACAGTCTATATCAAATAAATTACATACAGGTATCTACAACTTATAGATTATACCCTACAGACTGATATCCACAGTCTATATCAAATAAATTACACACTGATATCTACAACTTATAGAAAATACACTACAGACTGATATCTACAACTTATAGAAAATACACTACAGACTGATATCTACAACGTATAGAAAATACAATACAGACTGATATCCACAGTCTATATCAAATAAATTACATACTGATATCTACAACTTATAGAAAATACACTACAGACTGATATACACAGTCTATATCAAATAAATTACATACTGATATCTACAACCTATAGTAAATATGCTACAGACTGATATCTACAACTTATAGAAAATACAATACAGACTGATATCCACAGTCTATATCAAATAAATTACATACTGATATCTACAACTTATAGAAAATACACTACAGACTGATATACACAGTCTATATCAAATAAATTACATACTGATATCTACAACCTATAGTAAATACGCTACAGACTGATATCTACAACGTATAGAAAATACAATACAGACTGATATCCACAGTCTATATCAAATAAATTACATACTGATATCTACAACGTATAGAAAATACACTACAGACTGATATACACAGTCTATATCAAATAAATTACATACTGATATCTACAACCTATAGTAAATACGCTACAGACTGATATCTACAACTTATAGAAAATACACTACAGACTGATATACACAGTCTATATCAAATAAATTACATACTGATATCTACAACCTATAGTAAATACGCTACAGACTGATATCTACAACTTATAGTAAATACACTACAGACTGATATCCACAGTCTATATCAAATAAATGACATACTGATATCTACAACTTATAATAAATACACTACAGACTGATATCTACAGTCTATATCAAATAAATTACATACTGATATCTACAACTTATATTAAATACACTACAGACTGATATCTACAACTTATAGAAAATACACTACAGACTGATATACACAGTCTATATCAAATAAATTACATACAGATATCTACAACTTATAGAAAATACACTACAGACTGATATCCACAGTCTATATCAAATAAATTACATACAGGTATCTACAACTTATAGATTATACCCTACAGACTGATATCCACAGTCTATATCAAATAAATTACACACTGATATCTACAACTTATAGAAAATACACTACAGACTGATATCTACAACTTATAGAAAATACACTACAGACTGATATACACAGGCTATATCAAATAAATTACATACTGATATCTACAACCTATAGTAAATACGCTACAGACTGATATCTACAACGTATAGAAAATACAATACAGACTGATATCCACAGTCTATATCAAATAAATTACATACTGATATCTACAACTTATAATAAATACACTACAGACTGATATCTACAGTCTATATCAAATAAATTACATACTGATATCTACAACTTATAGTAAATACACTACAGACTGATATCTACAACTTATAGAAAATACACTACAGACTGATATACACAGTCTATATCAAATAAATTACATACAGATATCTACAACTTATAGAATATACAATACAGACTGATATCCACAGTCTATATCAAATAAATTACATACTGATATCTACAACTTATAGATTATACCCTACAGACTGATATCCACAGTCTATATCAAATAAATTACACACTGATATCTACAACTTATAGAAAATACACTACAGACTGATATCTACAACTTATAGAAAATACACTACAGACTGATATACACAGTCTATATCAAATAAATTACATACTGATATCTACAACCTATAGTAAATACGCTACAGACTGATATCTACAACGTATAGAAAATACAATACAGACTGATATCCACAGTCTATATGAAATAAATTACATACTGATATCTACAACGTATAGAAAATACAATACAGACTGAAATCCACAGTCTATATCAAATAAATTACATACTGATATCTACAACTTATAGTAAATACACTACAGACTGATATCCACAGTCTATATAAAATAAATTACATACTGATATCTACAATTTATAGAAAATACAATACAGACTGATATCCACAGTCTATATCAAATAAATTACATACTGATATCTACAACTTATAGTAAATACACTACAGACTGATATCCACAGTCTATATCAAATAAATTACATACTGATATCTACAACTTGTAATAAATACACTACAGACTGATATCCACAGTCTATATCAAATAAATTACATACGGATATCTACAACTTACAGTAAATACACTACAGACTGATATCCACAGTCTATATCAAATAAATTACATACTGATATCTACAACTTATAGAAAATACACTACAGACTGATATACACAGTCTATATCAAATAAATTACATACTGATATCTACAACCTATAGTAAATACGCTACAGACTGATATCTACAATTTATAGAAAATACAATACAGACTGATATCCACAGTCTATACCAAATAAATTACATACTGATATCTACAACCTATAGTAAATACGCTACAGACTGATATACACAGTCTATATCAAATAAATTACATACTGATATCTACAACTTATAGTAAATACACTACAGACTGATATCCACAGTCTATATCAAATAAATTACATACTGATATCTACAACTTATAATAAATACACTACAGACTGATATCCACAGTCTATATCAAATAAATTACATACTGATATCTACAACTTACAGTAAATACACTACAGACTGATATCCACAGTCTATATCAAATAAATTACATACTGATATCTACAGATATCTACAACTTATAGTAAATACACTACAGACTGATATCCACCGTCTATATCAAATAAATTACATACTGATATCTACTGATATCTACAACTTATAGTAAATACACTACAGACTGATATCTACAGTCTCTATCAAATAAATTACATACCGATATCTACAACTTATAGTAAATACACTACAGACTGATATCCACAGTCTATATCAAATAAATTACATACCGTTATCTATAACTTATAGTAAATAAACTACAGACTGATATCTACAGTCTATATCAAATAAATTACATACCGATATCTACAACTTATAGTAAATACACTACAGACTGATATCTACAGTCTATATCAAATAAATTACATACTGATATCTACAACCTATAGTAAATACACTACATACTGATATCTACAGTCTATAGTAAGTACACTACAGACTGATGGATACAGTCTATAGTAAATACACTACAGACTGATATCTGCAGTCTATAGTAAGTACACTACAGACTGATAGATACAGTCTATAGTAAGTACACTACAGACTGATAGATACAGTCTATAGTAAATACACTACAGACTGATATCTACAGTCTACAGTAAATACACTACAGACTTATAGATACAGTCTACAGTAAGTACACTACAGACTGACATCTACAGTCTATAGTAAGTACACTACAGACTGATATCTACAGTCTATAGTAAATAAACTACAGACTGATATCTAGTCTATAGTAAGTACACTACAGACTGATAGATACAGTCTATAGTAAGTACACTACAGACTGATAGATACAGTCTATAACACATACAGTACACAGTTTGGTAATATCTACAGTGCAGTAGAATCATTGGCTGTTAATTAGCATGCTGCTACCGGAGGCCACTGTTATCAGCTCGGTTTAGTAAATCTGGCTTCTCTTGTTTTCACCTGTCAAAACAATTTCAAAGCCTAAACAGAGAGATGGAGGCAGCACTCCAGAGAGGAAGGAGGTGGACAGGAAGTGGACAGAGAACAGACAAAGACACAGGCACAAAGGGGGTGGAGACAGAGAGAGAGAGAAAGAGAGAGAGAGAGAGAGAGAGAGAGAGAGAGAGAGAGAGAGAGAGCTGTGTGTAGTTTCTTTTTAACCCCACAATTCAAAGCATTACTGTTTAAACCTCTACCTGCCTCTCTGACTCTGAGGCTCTCTGCTGGACGGAGTCTGTAATGGACATTAAATTAAATGTGAGTAAAAATTCGGAACTGAAAGCTGCCTCGTGGGTGGGCCGTCTGGTTACTATCCAGAAACACCGCTCTCGGAGATCTTTTCTCTCTGAACTCACTCTGGTGCTGGGCTGTCGACCACCAGCAGCTTCTTGGTTCTGAGATGTGTGTCAGTGGTCACACTGGTAGGTGTCAGAAAGTGAGGCACTAGGCCGGGACTGACTTTCATAAACAAGCAGCATTTTTATTTTTAGTGGGAGCGCCTCATATTTAGGCTTGGCATTACTGAAACCATGGCAACCAACTGTCCACTCCAGTTCTGAAGCACCCAGTGGTGACAAGTGCCCAGTGATGTGGGCAACACGGGGCGAGATGTCACTGCTAGTGTGAAGACGGTGCTGTAGGATTGTTACACCATTTAACATTACATCTGTTTAAACCTCTTCACATCATTTAGTATCTGGTGCTCACTTGATAGCATCTGCTACACATCTGAGAGTATCTGATGCCCACAACAAAGTATCTGGTGCTCATTTAATAGCATCTGGTGCTCACCACATTTTATTTGGCACTCACTTGACATTATCTGGTGCTCACCACCTAGTATCTGGTGCTCACAACATAGTATCTGGTGCTCACCTGATAGTGTCTAGCGCTCGCAACATAGTAGAGAGTGCTCATTTGATAGTATCTGGTGCTCACCAAATTTTATTTGGTGCTCACATGACGGTATCTGGTGCTCACTTGATAGTATCTGGTGCTCACAACATAGTAGTGAGTGCTCATCTGACAGTATCTGGTGCTCACCACATTTTATTTGGTGTTTAATTAACCATATCTGCTGCCCACCACATAGTATCTGGTGCTCAACAAAGTATTTGGTGCTCATTTGATAGTATCTGGTGCTCACCACATTTTATTTGGTGCTTACTTGACAGTATCTGGTGCTCACCTGATAGTATCTGGCAATCGCAACATAATATTGAGTGCTCATTTGATAGTATCTGGCATTCGCAACATAGTAGTGAGTGCTCATTTGATAGTATCTGGTGCTCACCAAATTTTATTTGGTGCTCACATGACAGTATTTGGTGCTCACTTGGTAGTATCTGATGCTCAAGAGAGTATTTGGTGCTCATTTGATAGTATCTGGTGCACACAACATAGTAGTGAGTGCTCATCTGACAGTAACTGGTGCTCAGCACATTTTAGTTGGTGCTCAATTAACCATATCTGCTGCCCACCACATAGTATCTGGTGCTCAAGAGAGTAATCGGTGCTCATTTGATAGCATCTGGTGCTTACCACATTTTATTTGGCACTCACTTGACATTATCTGGTGCTCACATGACAGTATCTGGTGCCCACAACAAAGTACCTAGTGCTTATTTGATAATATCTAGTGCTCACCACATTTTAGTTTGTGCTCAGTTAACAGTATCTGGTGCCCACCACATAGTGTGCTACTATCTAGAGCCTGTAATTAATATAAGGCTAATAACTGAAAAAAGGGCTCTGGTGCTGTACGGGGAACTACTGAAGCCACTTCAAGTCAGATTTAATAAATCAGCTACATCAACAAACTAAACCACCTGCCACCGAAATTAACAACCTGTCAACAACCTGATATTTCATACACTTCAAACAGCCGTTACCATGGTGAGAGAATCAGACCACAGAATAAAGCAGGAGTGACAATCGAGAGAGAGGTAAAGAGAAAGAGAGAGAGAGAGAGAGAGAGAGAGAGAGAGAGAGAGAGAGAGAGAGAAGTAAAAGAGAAATGAACAGAAGAGCCAGAGTTTTATAAGAGAAAAACTGATAAAAGGAAGAAAAACAAAAAGATAGATTTTATAAAACAACAGGCTAATATATACAGTCTGAACACTATATATTATCAATACACTATACATTAACTACAGTCTATAACAATAAATACACTATACATTAACTGAAGTCTATATCAAAACCTAATACACTATACATTAAATACAGTCTATAACACAATAGATACATTATATATTAACTACAGTCTATAACAAAGCATAATACACTATACATTAACTACAGTCTATAACAATAAATACACTATACATTAACTACAGTCTTATCAAAACCTAATACACTATACATTAAATACAGTCTAAAACACAATAGATACATTATATATTAACTACAGTCTATAACAAAGCATAATACACTATACATTAACTACAGTCTATAACAAAATATAATAAACTGTACATTAACTACAGTCTATAACAATACATAATACATTAACTATAGTTTACAACAAAACCTAATACACTATACATTAACTACAGTCTATAACACAATAAATACACTATACATTATCTACAGTCTGTAACAATAAATACACTATACATTATCTACAGTCTGTAACAATAAATACACTATACATTAACTAAAGATTAACTATACATTAACTATTGTTGTCATGGCTCCACTCTGACAGAGGTCAGCGCTCTGTCAGAGTGGAGCCATGACAACAATCTCCATCTAAACATCAGCAAAACGAAGGAGATGATTGTGGACTACAGGAAGCAGCAGAAGGGTGGTCACTCTCCCCTTTACATCAACGGGGCTGAAGTGGAGAGTCAGCAGTGTTAGGTTCCTCGGCGTTCACCTCTCTGATGACCTCACCTGGTCCCTCCACACTAACACGATTGTGAGATGTGCCCGTCAGCGTCTCTTCTTCCTGCGCAGGCTCAGGAAGTTTGGACTGCCTCCTGATCTCCTCACCAGCTTCTATAGATGCACTATAGAGAGCATCCTAACGGGCTGCATCACTGTCTGGTACGGCAGCTGCACTGCCTGCGACCGCAAGGCCCTAAAAGGAGTGGTGAGGACAGCAGAATACATCACAGGCAACAAACTACCAGCCTTACAGGACATCTACCAGTCCCGCTGCCTGAGGAACAAACTACCAGCCTTACAGGACATCTACCAGTCCCGCTGCCTGAGGAACAAACTACCAGCCTTGCAGGACATCTACCAGTCCCGCTGCCTGAGGAACAAACTACCAGCCTTACAGGACATCTACCAGTCCCGCTGCCTGAGGAACAAACTACCAGCCTTACAGGACATCTACCAGTCCCGCTGCCTGAGGAACAAACTACCAGCCTTACAGGACATCTACCAGTCCCGCTGCCTGAGTAAACAAACTACCAGCCTTGCAGGACATCTACCAGTCCCGCTGCCTGAGGAACAAACTACCAGCCTTACAGGACATCTACCAGTCCCGCTGCCTGAGGAACAAACTACCAGCCTTACAGGACATCTATCAGTCCCGCTGCCTGAGGAACAAACTACCAGCCTTACAGGACATCTACCAGTCCCGCTGCCTGAGGAACAAACTACCAGCCTTACAGGTCATCTATCAGTCCCGCTGCCTGAGGAAAATCCAGAAGATCAGGTCAGACACCCAGCACACGGCCTGTTCACCATACTGCCATCAGGCAGGAGATTCCGCAGCATCCAGGCCAGAACAACCCGCCTACTGAACAGCTTCTACCCTCAGGCTGTCAGGCTCCTGAACAAACTGTGAGGCTGAAAGACCCCAATACCGTTCACTCCACCACTGATACACTATACACTTTATATTATTTATTCTGATATCGCTGATACACTATACACTTTATATTATTTATTCTGATATCGCTGATACACTATACACTTTATATTATTTATTCTGATATCACTGATACACTATACACTTTATACTATTTATTCTGATATCGCTGATACACTATACACTTTATATTATTTATTCTGATATCACTGATACATTATACACTTTATATTATTTATTCTGATATCACTGATACATTATACACTTTATATTATTTATTCTGATATCACTGATACATTATACACTTTATATTATTTATTCTGATATCACTGATACACTACACACTTTATATTATTTATTCTGATATCACTGATACATTATACACTTTACATTATTTATTCTGATATCGCTGCTATGGACAATATCATCATATCACTAAGTCACTTTAAATAGATATAGATTTATCTACTTAGAACCTGCCTATGCAAAATTTTTCACAGATGTCCTCCTGTATATCCTATGTTTATATCTTGAGTATTGTATAGTCCTTTATATATTTCAGTTATAACTATATGTATATTTTTAGCTTATTTTTACTTTATTATTGTATATTTATTGTATGTTTGTACTGTTTTATATATATATAATGCTGCCCTGCTGTAGAGTTTATCTGAGCCTCACCCCAAACATTTCAATGCATGTTATGTCCTGACATGATGTACAAATGACAAATAAACTTGAAACTTGAAACTTGAAACTTGAAGTCTATATCAAAACCTAATACACTATACATTAAATACAGTCTATAACAAAATATAATAAACTGTACATTAACTGCAGTCTATAACAAAACATAATACATAATACATTAACTACAGTTTACAACAAAATATAATGCACTATACATTAACTAAAGTCTGTAACACAATAAATACACTATACATTAACTCTAGTCTATAACAAAATATAATGCACTATACATTAACTAAAGTCTGTAACACAATAAATACACTATACATTAACTCTAGTCTATAACAAAATATAATGCACTATACATTAACTAAAGTCTGTAACACAATAAATACACTATACATTAACTCTAGTCTATAACAAAATATAATGCACTATACATTAACTAAAGTCTGTAACACAATAAATACACTATACATTAACTCTAGTCTATAACAAAATATAATGCACTATACATTAACTAAAGTCTGTAACACAATAAATACACTATACATTAACTCTAGTCTATAACAAAATATAATGCACTATACATTAACTAAAGTCTGTAACACAATAAATACACTATACATTAACTACAGTCTATAACAAAACCTAACACACTATACATTAACTACAGTCTATAACAAAATATAATACACTAAGCATTAACTAGTCTATAACAAAACATAATACACTATACATTAACTAGTCTATAACAAAACATAATACACTATACATTAACAACTGCATTCTCTAACAGAATACAATACACTACACATTTACAACTATAGTCTATTACACAATGCAATACACTATATATTAACAACTATAGTCTATAAAATAATATAGTATATTATACATTAACAACTACACTCTGTAACATAATATAATACACTACACATTAACAACTACAGTATACCGCAGCACACAATTCACCATATATTATCAACTACAGCCCACAATCATATATAGTACACTATACATTAACGACAACTAGATGTAACACAATAGAGTACACTATACGTTAGCTGCAGTCTATAACAGAATACAATACACTACACATTTACAACTATAGTCTATTACACAATGCAATACACTATATATTAACAACTATAGTCTATAGCATAATAACACTCTACAAGTCTACAATCAAATATAGTACACTATACATTAACACCTGCAGTCTATAAGCCACGTACTACAAGAACAGGAGTCTATAGGAAATACAAGCGACTGTAAGCATGGTCTTGGTGCTGCGCAGTCTGTCCTAGTGGGGGCAGCATTACTCAGTATGCAGACCTGCTGTGATGGGATACTGTGAGTGTATCAGATTTAAAGACCTACCAGCACCAGACACGCTAATGGGGCTAATAGTGAATGAAGGTAACCACCAATTAGCAGTAGAGTCATTTGCATAAACTGCCCTAATTTGAGTTTAATTGAATTAACAGCTGGCGGCACGAGAGGCCTCGATTGGCTGAACTGTTTCTTTGAACTCGTCCTTATTTTACAGTTACAGCAGCGAGACTTGTGTCTTTCCTCAAGTCTTCAGGTCAGACTTCCTCTGTGAGTGTAAAACAGCGTTACAGTGTAAACAGAGGAGCGGCGGGCGGGGGGGACGCGCTCCCGAAAGGAAGAAGGTGGACAGGAAAGGGGACGGATAACAGATTAAGGGGAGGGAGAGGAAAGCAAGTGGAGAGAGAGAGAGAGACGGGGGGCGAGAGAGCAGTACTTGTCCTGAGGCATTTGCTGCTATACGACCACCAGTGAACCTTCCAGCTGTAGATGGATTCCAAGTTTTAGATGGATCTACTGGGCTCTGGGCCTTCATAGGAGGACGGGAACTGACCAGCAGTGGACGTCGGGCTTTCCGGAGGTCCGAGTGATACGGATATGTTGAGCGGAGGTTTAAAATGACCCCGCAGCAGGGCGCTAAACTTCAGACCCCGCTACTGGATGAGGAGGCCTGCAGGGAGGTAAGCCTGGCAGCTCCAGAGTATTACTGAGTGAATTTGAAGTACTGTAGATAAGAGTAGTGTAGAGTACTCCAGGAAGTAAGATGTGGAGGTATAGATTTTTGAGTGGACGCTCATTGATTTATGGACAAAGCAAATCAATGACACATCTTCGTGAGATCTGAAGACCACCGTGATGGTCCGTCTACCAGGGACAGTCTGACAGTAGGGGGCGCTGGCGCTCTCGTTAACTGGCACATGCACATCTAGTAAGTTAGCATGGCTGAAGGTTCGAGATCATTTTACTAGCTCTCTCAGTTTGTTTGTGTTAATTGAGTGCAGACCAGTGGGGCCGGGGCTGGGGGAGGGGCGGGGTTTGGAGGGGTGTGGCCTGGTTACGAGTTTGAAGTAATGAAGTAAAAGTGTTTTTTCTGCTGCCACATCATTTTACTAGGTTTGAGAAGGTGGCATTTAATAGGTTGCTGATTATGCCAGGTGGTTGCTAAGGTGTTCCTATGCAATTGCTATGCTATCCAAGGTGGTTGCTAAGGTGTTGCCATGGTATTGCAGGTGGATGCTAATGGGTCACTATTCTGTTGCTATTATATCCCAGGTAGTTGCTAAAGTGTTGCTATGCTGTTGCTATTGTATCTTTAGGGGGGCCAAGGTGTTGCTATGCTTTTGCTATGTTAGCCCAGGTGATTGTTAAGGTGTTGCTATGCCATTACTCTGGTGTCCCAGGTGGTTGCTAAGGTTTTACTTGGCAGCTGCTATGGTATACAAGGTGCTTGCTAAGGTATTGCTGTGCTTCTGCTATGGTATCCCAAGTGGTTGCTAAGGTTTTTCTTGGCAGCTGCTATGGTATCCGAGGTGCTTGCTAAAGTATTGCTGTGCTTCTGCTATGGTATCCCAGGTGGTTGCTAAGGTGTTGCTATTATGTTGCTATGGTATCACAGGTGGATGCTATTGTGTTACTATTCTGATGCTATGGTGTTGCAGATGGATGCTAATGGGTTACTATTCTGTTGCTATTATATCCCAGGTAGTTGCTAAAGTGTTGCTATGCTGTTGCTTTGGTATCTCAGGGGGGAGCTAAGGTGCTGCTATGCTGTTGCTGTGGTATCCCAGGTGATTGTTAAGGTGTTGCTATGCATTACTTTGGTGTCCCAGATGGTTGCTAAGGTTTTACTTGGCAGCTGCTATGGTATCTGAGGTGCTTGCTAAGGTATTGCTGTGCTTCTGCTATGGTATCCCAGGTGCTTGCTAAGGTATTGCTGTGCTTCTGCTATGGTATCTCAGGTGATTGCTAAGGTATTGCTATGCTGTTGCTATGGTACTGCAGGTGGATACTAATAGGTTACTAATCTCTTGCTATTATATCCCAGGTAGTTGCTAAGGTTTTGCTATGCTGTTGCTGTTGTATCTTGGGGGGCTAAGGTGCTGCTATGCAGTTGCTATGGTACCCCAGGTGATCATTAAGGTGTTGCTATGCCATTACTCTGGTGTCCCAGTTTGTTGCTAAGGTTTTACGTGGTAGCTGCTATCTTGCTAAGGTGTTGCTATGCTGTTGCTATGGTATCCCAGGTGTATGCTATTGTGTTACTCTTCTATTGCTTTGGTATTGCAGGTGGATGATAATGGATGATAACTTTTCTGTTGCTATTATATGCCAGGTAGTTGCTAAGGTGCTGCTATGCCATATCTCTGGTGTCCCAGGTGGTTACTAAGGTTTTACTTGGCAGCTGTTATGGTAACCGAGGTGCTTGCTAAGGTACTGCTATGCTGTTTATATGGTATCCCAGGTGGTTGATATGCTGTTGCTATGCTATCCTAGATGGTTGCCAAGGTGAGGCTATGCCATTATTATGACGTCCCAGGTGGTTGCTAAGGTGTTGCTATGGTATCCCAGGTGTTTGCTTAGTATGTGTTGATGCTGGTGTGAGTGGATCAGACACAGCAGTGCTGCTGGAGTGTTTAAACACTCCACTCACTGTCCACTCTATTAGACACTCCTACTACTTGCTGGTCCACCTTGTAAAGATGTAAAGTCAGAGACAGTAGCTCATCTGCTGCTGCACAGTTTGTGTTCCTCTAGTTCTTCATCAGTGGTTACATGTCGTATTGATCCATTTAGAAACCATCACTGGGGACATGCATGGACACAACTAGAGGAGACAAACACCAACACCTTGAATGTAGTATGTAAGTAAGGGGGGGTGGGGGGAGGCAGTGCATTAGAGACCATTAGTATTCCAGGGTCACTCATTAGCAGAGCTGGTGTCTGTAGACCACTTACGCAATCAGGACTCACATAAAAAAAGTGGTGGTGGTGGGGGGGGCAGAAGAACAATCGCAAGAGCTATAAATAGAGTCCCATTGCTCATTGCACGGGCTTGACCATGTGAGAGAAGCTTCACCAGCAGCACAAAGGAACCCTGAAGAACATACGCTCTACAAATGCCGAATGGGTCTGCGTGCAGTCTGGTGGTCCATCGTGTGAGCATCTCAGGTGTTCTTTGTTGAGGCCCAGCTACCCAAATGACTGCACATGAATTATCACCTCGGTAATAGGCAGCATTTAATTCTTGCGGGTTCTAGATAGTGCCACGTTCGCTGCCTTATTGGTGTTGCTGATGGGCTACTTACCCGAAATTGCAGAAATTGAGCAAATAAATTAGGTTGTGTGTTACTGGGCACGGCAGGTAATGGAATAAGCCACCGTCCCCATTGTGCAATCCCCGTGACGCACGTCCTCGAGGGGCTATCATAAGAAAGAACATGTGATGTCATCACTGTTTGACGTGACCAATCCGAGGCCGTGCCTCTTCCCGCGCTGCCTAGAACCCGACGATCCCTACCTGCCAACGCTCTACCCCTTGCTCCCGCTGCGTCCCCCACCGGTGACGTCCCCACTTACACCTCCGGATTCAACAGGGATGCAAAGCAAACGGGTGTTTATGTGTGGGATATAGGTCGAGGTACCCGGCAACCCAACCCGGCGACAGAGGAGAGCTTGCGCAAATGGTCGGTATGCCTTGTATGCTCCCCGCTCACGTCTTCGGTAAGGTGCCCTTTACGCCACCCCCTATACCAGTTGGGCACGCTCAGTGAGCGGCACTCTCTGAAAAAGCTAGCCTTTTGGGTAGCGACAGGGTCTACCACACATGCCCACCACTGTCGTACTGGCTGTGCCGGGGTGTAGCACAGTGGCCTTGCCTCGGAACCTGGTTGCAGCTTGGCTTAGACTCACCCTTGACTGATTCAGTTCAGCTCAGAGTTGGCCTGAAAAGCTCAAGGTTGCCATGTTTGCCTTTGGCTCTGCTCCAAGTCAGTGCTGCTTGGTGCTGGTTCCAGCTCCACATCACCATCATCACTGGTTGCCTTGAAGAGACTGTGTTAATGTATATATCATCTTTGGTCTGTTCTGGTCTAGTGCTGGTCTATGCTGGTGTATGTTGACCTGGCTGGTGCTAGTCTGGTGCTGGTTTGGTGTGGTCTATGTTGGTCTATCTCT
>CM038726.1:1801545-1909045 GCA_021613375.1 Megaleporinus macrocephalus
TATCTCTCTATCTCTCTTTCTTTATCTATATCTTTCTCTACCTGACATCACACCAGGTTTTTCTCTATATCTCCCTCCCTCTATCTCTGTCTATATCTCTCTCCCTCTTTCTCTCTCTCTCTTTATCCTTCACTCTGTTTCTCTGCTGCGTCTCCTCTAATTGGTCCTCAGTCTGCGCTGGCTGTGGTGTTCTTCTTCTCCTCCTCCAGCCTGAGCTCACTGCGAGGCTTCTTCTCTGGAGACTCTGCTCTTTAACCTGCTGATACAGTTCAGAGCTCTGAGTCTCGGAGAGGGTAGAGGAGGTGGAGGAGGACGAAGGGGTTTGGATGGTGAGGCTCAGTAAGCTGGGAGAGGTTCCTTCTTGTCTCCTCCCCTCCCTCTCTTTTCCCCTCTCTCTTTCTCTCTTAGCCTTTCTTCTCTCCTTCTGCTCTGTCTTCTCTCTCGTCTCTGTCAGCAGATGTTCTCCTCTTTCCTTTGATGGACAGAACAGTGTTACCCACCCTCATCCTAGAGACGTACCACCCTACAACACGCTCCCCCACCTCCGTATATCTAATCCAGCCGATCAGAGACCGGAAGGCTTATTCTATAGCAGACCTTCTTACATGGACTCCAACCAAGGCTACAGAAGTGTGACTTCCCCCCAGGAGGTGGGACTGCATTTTTCCTACAATGTGGGTCTCCAGGACCACGGATGGAGACCCCCAGTGTAAAAGGCATCAGCAGAACCCTTAACCGTACCACCTCTTCTGAGTTCTGCATTCACAATGCTCTGTTATGGATGCATTATTAAGGTGTCTACGATACATACCCCTGTGAGCCACAGACACCAGCTCACCCAACAAGGGTAGGTCACCATTGGCCAGCTCCATCTAGTCCACAATGACCAATCACAGGCCAGCTCCAGATAACAAACACATAGCTTAACCAATAGACAACAACGTGTACATCATCAGACAGCACATTGGCCTCCTTTCTAATAATAACACGTCCAACAAGGGCCTCTGCAAGTGGCCCCTTACAGGGTCACAGTCCCCGAACTTTATAGAGCAGGACAAGGCAATAGAAGGTTTCTACATAGGCTGAACAAGTGTCCATCCTGTTGCGGTCTGATGCTGTCTCTTTATCTACCTTGGCCAGTCGCCCCAATTTGCCTGCATTCTGGACCAGCTTACCCACCATGGAGCCCCTGCTGTCCAGTGCTTTGTGGACAGTTTCTGCTGCATGACGTTGCCCCTCCTGAAGATCCTGCTGTTTTCTTCTCCTGCCTCACCATCACTGAGCTGCTTGTCTGATGGGTCTTCTTTCTTCTTCTCTACATTCAATATTACATACAGATGTAAATCTGATTCGTTCTGTATTGCTTTTGTACTTGGTTTACTATCCGGTGTGGACCAGAAGAGTCCTCTCGAGGCTCTTCCTCTTGATCTGAGGAAGGTTTCCTTGGCTTGCTAATTGGCGGCTCAGACCCAGGTTTCCTGCAAAGCTGCTTTGTGACTTGACTATTATGTAAATGCTGTCTGTGATGAAGGTCCTGCAACCCTCTGAGACACATTTCCTTTCTTGCTTTCATCTTTTAACTGCCTGATGAGTTCATATACGTGGTCCCGCTGTGTGCCTTGTGGACATTTATGGTTCTCTTTCATGGATCTATCTGTCTTCATATGTTTTTCTCATTCGGCAACATGGAAGGGATAAGATCTTGCTGGGGGCAAAGTAAGCTAATGGCTTCTACTCAAGTATATTAGCGAGGGAACAGATACCCCAGTCAGCAACACACGGTTCCTGTAGCTGAAGTTTGGAATGAGATGGAGTTCCGTGTTGACTACTAATAACGTGGTCTGTTTCCTATTTAGGTCACAATTGTAGCTCGTGGGCTGCTTAGATGTTGAGGAGGTTGGAATAGCAATAGATCCTGCTCTAGCTTGCCCTCTAGCTACTCCTTCAGTACTAAGCGGTTTTACTGCCCCAGTAACGTAAGAACCTATTCCCAGTAGTGAAGCATGGTGGAGGCAGCATCATGGAGCCGCTTTGCTGCCTGAAGGTCTGGAGGCTTTGCGGTCATTGAAGAAAACAGTGAGCAGCTGCAATTCTCTTCAGAGTTTAGATTCTGTTGAGATGCTTCCTCTCTTATGCTGCTTTGCTGTTCTCTCAGTTTCGAAGATGATTTTTGATTCAGCACAGTGCTACCATCCGTGGTTCTACAGTCAGTGGAGTTGCAGTCAGTGGAGCTATAGTCAATGGTGCTGCAGTCAGTGGTGCTACAATTGGTGGAGTTGCAGTCAGTGGTGTCAGAGCCCGTGGAGCTATAGTCAATGGTGCTGCAGTCAGTTGAGTTGAAGTCATTGGCGCTACAGTTGGTGTGTGGTGCAGTCAGTGGAGTTGCAGTTCGTGGTGTTACAGTCAGTGGGGCTATAGCCAGTGGTTATTGCAGTCAATGGAGCTGCAGTCAGTGGTGCTACAATTGGTGGAGTTGCAGTCAGTGGTGTCAGAGTCAGTGGTGTCAGAGTCAGTGGAGCTATAGTCAATGGTGCTGCGGTCAGTTGAGTTGAAGTCACTGACACTACAGTTGGTGTGTGGTGCAATCAGTGGAGTTGCAGTCCGTGGTGTTACAGTCAGTGGGGCTATAGCCAGTGGTTGTTGCAGGCAGTGGTGCTACAGATAGTGGAGTTGCAGTCAGTGGTGCTACAGATAGTGGAGTTGCAGTCAGTGGTGCTACAGACAGTGGAGTTGCAGTCAGTGGTGCTACAGTCAGATGGTATCTTTGATTCAGTACAAGTGCAGTCATTGGCATTGTGATCAGTTGTTGTGATTGTAGATTGTAGACTGTTGCTGTCCCTGGTATTACAATCAGTGAAACTGCAGTCATTGGTGTTGAAATAGGTAGTGTTGCAGTTTATGGTGTCGGAATTTCAGTCAGTGATGTTGTACTTAGTGGAATTGCAGTCAATGTCAATAGTCAATAGTAATGTTGCAGCAAGTTATGATGCTGTCTGTGGTGTTATAGTCAGTGGAACGGCAGTCAGTGGTGTTGCACTTCTCTGTATTGCAGTCGTTGGAGTTGCAGTCAGTTGTGCTGAAATAGGTAGGGTTGAAGATCTTGGTGTTATACTCTGGAATTGCAGTGTTACAGTGTTGCGGTGTTGCGGTTTGTAGTGTTTTAGTCTGTGGTGTTATAGTTACTGTAGTCAGTGGTTCTGCAGTCTGTGGAGTTGCAGTCAGTAGTGCTACAGATAGCGGTGCTACAGTCAGTGGGTGTTGCAGTCATTTGTGTTGCAGCCAGTTGTGTTACAGTCAGTGCTGCTACAGTCAGTGGGTGTTGCAATTAGTGAAGTTGCAGTCATTGGTGCTACGATTAGTAATGTTGCAGTCAATGGTGCTGCAGTCAGTGGTGTTGCAATCATTGGTGTTACACTCGGTGTGTGGTGCAGTCAGTGGAATTGCAGTCAATGGTTGTTGCAGTCACTGGTGTTTCAGTCAGTAGTGCTACAGATAGTGGAGTTGCAGTCAGCGGTGCTACAGTCAGTGGTTTTACACTTAAAACCATTGATGTTAATTTCCTTTTTCACCCTCGCAGTAACCCAGCTTCAGCAAACTTTAGACAACAAGCCTCTCCTGGCTGGTTGACTACACTTGGGTGGGGATGGGGGGCTCAGGCTCTGGGCTTTAACTCTGGCATTGCGTAGTGACATAAATCAGCGGGACCCAGTTACACAACTGCTGCGTGTCTGTTTACAGTTCAGATTGCCTCTCTTTTCCTCTCCTCTACTTACCTTATCACTCCAGCCATCAACACCACAAAACCATTAAGATAAACCCACTCGGCCACAGAGCGAGCCCCCGCTTAAGCAGGGTTTACACAGCGCACACCGCCAGATACACACTTTCTGTCTTTATTCAGATCCAGCAGACACCAGCGCGTCACCCTATACACACACACTCACTCTTTTGCGTGCGGAGACAGTGTTTACGCTCGTCTGATTTGGTGCTACCAGTTACGCTCTGCCTTATATGGTCAGGAATGTGGTGCAGGAACGCCGCTCACACGCCGGGAGAAGGAGCACACAACCTGCGTCACTCGTGCCAGGAGTGAGAAGAACAAGGAGGAAGGAGAGACCGAGAGGGAGAAAATGGTGTTCTCTATATTCCTTCTTTTTTTTCCTTGATAATGATCTCGCAGGACGTAGTGACATCACACATGGGTAGTAACAGACCCTGCCACCCACCGCAGCTCAGAACTTTTTCATTAGTCTCCTCGGTTCCTCCAGCTGTCATCGCTCTCCGACCTGCGGGCCATCAGGCTTCTACTGCTTCGCGTCCACGTACAAAACCAGCTGTATATGTGACCGAGTAAAACAAATCCATTGCACACCTTTGATTAACCCATTTCCATGGCAACGCTGTACCTGTTTTCTTCTGAACCAATACCTGTGGCTGTGTTACTCTTGTTTCATGCTTACAGATGTTTTTAAGGTTGCACCATGGACATTTCTCTGGTTGCACGACAGACATATCTATAGTTACACTACAGACATTTCTATGGTGGCACAACAGACATATCTATAGTTACACTACAGACATTTCTATGGTGGCAACACAGACATATCTATAGTTACACTACAGACATTTCTATGGTTGCACGACAGACATATCTATAGTTACACTACAGACATTTCTATGGTTGCACGACAGACATATCTATAGTTACACTACAGACATTTCTATGGTGGCACGACAGACATATCTATAGTTACACTACAGACATTTCCATGGTGGCACAACAGACATATCTATAGTTACACTACAGACATTTCTATGGTTGCACGACAGACATATCTATAGTTACACTACAGACATTTCTCTGGTTGCACGACAGACATTTCTATAGTTACACTACAGACATTTCTATGGTTGCACGACAGACATATCTATAGTTACACTACAGACATTTCTATGGTTGCACGACAGACATTTCTATAGTTACACTACAGACATTTCTATGGTTGCACGACAGACATATCTATAGTTACACTACAGACATTTCTATGGTTGCACGACAGCCATTTCTATAGTTACACTACAGACATTTCTATGGTTGCACGACAGACATATCTATAGTTACACTACAGACATTTCTATGGTGGCACGACAGACATATCTATAGTTACATTACAGACATTTCTATGGTTGCACGACAGACATTTCTATAGTTACACTACAGACATTTCTATGGTTGCACGACAGACATATCTATAGTTACACTACAGACATTTCTATGGTTGCACGACAGCCATTTCTATAGTTACACTACAGACATTTCTATGGTTGCACGACAGACATATCTATAGTTACACTACAGACATTTCTATGGTGGCACGACAGACATATCTATAGTTACATTACAGACATTTCTATGGTTGCACGACAGACATATCTATAGTTACACTACAGACATTTCTATGGTGGCACGACAGACATATCTATAGTTACACTACAGACATTTCCATGGTGGCACAACAGACATATCTATAGTTACACTACAGACATTTCTATGGTTGCATGACAGACATATCTATAGTTACACTACAGACATTTCTCTGGTTGCACGACAGACATATCTATAGTTACACTACAGACATTTCTCTGGTTGCACGACAGACATTTCTATAGTTACACTACAGACATTTCTATGGTTGCACGACAGACATATCTATAGTTACACTACAGACATTTCTATGGTTGCACGACAGACATTTCTATAGTTACACTACAGACATTTCTATGGTTGCACGACAGACATATCTATAGTTACACTACAGACATTTCTCTGGTTGCACGACAGACATTTCTATAGTTACACTACAGACATTTCTATGGTGGCACGACAGACATATCTATAGTTACACTACAGACATTTCTATGGTTGCACGACAGCCATTTCTATAGTTACACTACAGACATTTCTATGGTTGCACGACAGACATGTCTATAGTTACACTACAGATATTTCAACAGTTGCCCCATGGACATTTTCATGGTTACGCCACAGACATTTCTCTACTTACACTACTGACAGTTCTATGGTTACCCTACTGACTTTTTATGTTTACACTACAGACATCCCTATGGCTACACAACAAACATTTCTAAGGTTACACTACAGACACATTTTATGGTTACACAGTAGATATATCTATAGTTACACTACAGACATTTCCACAGTTGCACCGTGGACATTTTTATGGTTACGCTACAAAGATTTACATGGTTACACTACAGATATTTGTATTTAATTCTATGGATACAATTAAAACATGTCTATGGTAATATTATGGACATTTCTATAATTATACTACAGACATTTCTATAGTTACGCACAGATGTTTCTATGCTTATGCTACAGATGTTTCTATAGTTACACTGCAGATTCTTCTATAGTTACGCTACAGACATTTCTGTAGTTACGCTACAGACATTTCTATGGTTACATTACAGACATTTCTATAGTTACACTACAGACATTTCTATGGTTATGCTACAGATGTTTCTATAGTTATGCTATAGACATTTCTATGGTTACACTTCAGATGTTTCTATAGTTACACTACAGCCATTTCTATGGTTACACTACTGACATTTCTATAGTTACGCTACAGACGTTTCTATGGTTACACTACAGACATTTCTATAGTTACACAGACATTTCTATGGTTACATAACAGACATTTCTATAGTTACGCTACAGACGTTTCTATAGTTACGCTACAGACGTTTCTGTAGTTACACTACAGACGTTTCTATAGTTACGCTACAGACAATTCCATAGTTACACTACAGACATTTCTATAGTTACACTACAGACGTTTCTATAGTTACACTACAGACGTTTCTATAGTTACACTACAGACGTTTCTATAGTTACACTATAGACGTTTCTATAGTTACACTACAGATGTTCTATAGTCACGCTCCAGACGTTTCCTGGTTTTTGTCTGAGGTGTAAAGACAACTGACACAGACTAACAGACGAACACGGTCTCTCCCACAGTGATGCGTACGGTGTGGATAACATGTCCCCGGACGCAGTGCTTCTTCTAGAAGACCACGCCCACCTCACAGTCGGCTTGGAGACACAAGAGAGGCTCCTCCTACTTTTCACAGACTCGCTCATCATCGCCAAAACCAAGTAAGAAGCTGTGTGTACACAAATATGTGTGTTACAGTGTAACTGTGTTTGAGGCTAAAGGTCTTTCTAACCTGTAAGTGTGTGTGTGTGTGTGTATTCGTATGTGTTTGTGTGTGTATTCGTGTGTGTTTGTGTGTGTGTGTGTTTGTGTATGTGTGTTTGTGTGTGTGTGTATATGTGTGTGTATATCTGTGTGTGTGTGTGTTTGTGTGTGTGTGTATCTGTGTGTGTGTATTTGTGTGTGTATCTGTGTGTGCGTATCTGTGTGTGGGTGTATATATACATATACATATATATATGTGTGTGTGTGTGTGTGTGTGTATTGTGTGTGTGTGTTTATTTGTGTGTGTGTATCTGTGTATGTGTGTGTGTGTATCTGTGTATTTGTGTATGTGTCTGTATATGTGTGTGTGTGTGTATCTATGTATGTGTGTGTGTATTTGTGTGTGTATTTGTGTGTGTGTATGTGTGTGTGTGTGGGTGTGTGTGTGTGTATCTATGTGTGTATTTGTGTGTGTGTATTTGTGTGTGTGTGTGTGTGTATTTGTGTGTGTGTGTGTTTATGTGTGTATGTATTTGTGTGTGTGTGTGTGTGTGTGTGTATCTATGTGTGTATTTGTGTGTGTGTATGTGTGTGTGGGTGTGCGTGTGTGTATCTATGTGTGTATTTGTGTGTGGGTGTGTGTATTTGTGTGTGTGTGTGTTTATGTGTGTGTATGTATTTGTGTGTGTATCTATGTGTGTATGTATTTGTGTGTGGGTGTGTGTATTTGTGTGTGTTTGTATTTGTGTGTGTGTGTATGTATGTGTGTGTATTTGTGTGTGTGTGTGTGTGTGTATGTGTGTGTGTGTATATTTGTGTTTGTGTGTGTTTAGGTCGCTGTATCTGAAGCTGAAGGCTCGTGTGAGTCTCTGTGATATATGGCTCGCTTCCTGTATCCACCACATCACAAACAGGAAGTTCAGTGCCAAAAATTCTTTTGTGATTGGCTGGCCAACCACTAATTACGTCATCACTCTAAGGTAGGTGGACCACACAATGTTGGGGTTTCTAATAAAGTGGCCAGTTAGTGGAAGTACGAGGTGGGTGTTTCTAATAAAGTGGCCAGATAGTGGAAGCACAAGGTTGGTGTTTCTAATAAAGTGGCTAGTTAGTGGAAGTGCGAGGTGGGTGTTTCTAATAAAATGGCCAGTTATTGTCCTCTCTCTTCTTCTTCTCTTTCCAGCTCCTCGGAGACGAAGGAGAAATGGCTCCGGGCTCTGCAGTGGTGAGAGGACCAGCTTTAGGACACGGGACCCTTATGGTGTCCCCAGTTGTCTCACAGTCACACTCTTGTCAGTCTTTGAACTCTTGCACGTGACTGGCTTGGCTGAGCTGTTTGATTGGTTTGGTCTTGTGTTCTGGTTGATGTCAGGCACTGCGGCAGAGCCAGGCAGAGTTTAACCCCGAACAGGATCCTGCTGAACGTCCAGCTGCTCCACGACGCTGCGGTGAGTTCACTCGGAGACGCAATGCTATCGTTTTTGTTCACCGTGTACAAAAATAGAGAAGGAATAACGCCGGAGGTCCAAGCCCTGCTCTGATCCTCTGTATACTTTATGACCCTGCTCTTCAATGGTCAGGACCCCCACAGGACCACCACAGAGCAGATACTATTGCAGTGACACTGACGTGGTGGTGGTGTCCACTCACTGTCCACTCTATTAGACACTCCTACTACTTGCTGGTCCACCTTGTAAGTCCTTCATCAGTGGTCACAGGACCTGCCCACAGGATGCCACCCACAAGATGCTGTCCACAGGATGATGCCCATAAGATGGTGTCCACAAGACAGGATGATGCCCAT
Organism: Megaleporinus macrocephalus; assembly: GCA_021613375.1. Taxonomy (NCBI): domain Eukaryota; kingdom Metazoa; phylum Chordata; class Actinopteri; order Characiformes; family Anostomidae; genus Megaleporinus; species Megaleporinus macrocephalus. Next base: position 1,810,579 of record CM038726.1, read on the forward strand.
ATGACATTACCCACAGGGCGGTGCCCACAGCTGACCATAAGTGTGATTGTGGCCCAGTTTAAACATAAACTGGCTATCGGGATGACCACAGGATGTTACCCACAGGATTCCGCACGCAGTACGACGCCCACAGGATGGTGCCCAAAAGACCTGTAGGTCCTGTATGGTCAGTGGAGCTGACACAGTGGACAGTGAGTGGAGGTCCTGTATGGTCAGTGGAGCTGATACAGTGGACAGTGAGTGGAGGTCCTGTATGGTCAGTGGAGCTGACACAGTGGACAGTGAGTGGAGGTCCTGTATGGTCAGTGGAGCTGATACAGTGGACAGTGAGTGGAGGTCCTGTATGGTCAGTGGAGCTGACACAGTGGACAGTGAGTGGAGATGTTCTGATAATTAAGTCTATGTAGAAGAGCGGCTCTGAGGGACATTTCCAAAACAAACGCTGACGAGTGCTGAGAAGAGGCCTGGAGCCAGAACAGTCTCAGTGAGGAGAGCGAGTCTGACTGGTTCGCCTCAACATGCCTCAGAATACCTGATTCCCTGGAATAGCATCTTACATCTTACAGTTCTTCGGATTTTGCCTTTGTCTTCTAAATTAAGGAAACTGAGTTCTGTTTTGGGAATAAAGCCAAAGGCCTCGACTGATTAGCCTCTTGTTGTAACGTCGCACTCAAACCATTCAGGTCTTTAAACCTTTTCCTTAAAACCCAGATCACTTATTTAGCTTAGCACTTCAATCAGGGGGTTTGGGAAAGGTTTGGGAAAATATTTAGGAAAGTATTTGGGAAAGCATTTGATAAAGTATTTGGGAAAGGTTTGGAAAAATATGTAGGAAAGGTTTGGGAAAATTTTTAGGAAAGGTTTGTGAAAGTATTTGGGAAAGCATTTGGGATGGTATCTGGGAAGTATTTGGAAAAGGTTTGGGAAAGTATTTGGGAAAGGTTTGTGAAAGTATTTGGGAAAGTATTTGGGAAAGGTTTGTGAAAATATTCAGGAAATGTTTGGGAAAATATTTAGGAAAGTATTTGGCAAAGCATTTGGGAGTGTAACTGGGAAGTATTTGGGAAAGTGTTTGGGAAAGGTTGGGAAAGTATTTGGGAAAGTGTTTAAGAAAGTATTTAGGAAAGGTTTGAGAAAGTATTTGGAAAAGGTTTAAGAAAGTATTTGAGAAAGTATTTGGGAAAGTTTTGGAAAAGTATTTAAAAAAGTATTTGGGAAGTACTTGGGTAAGATTTCGGCAAGTATTTGGAAAAGTGTTTGAAAAAGCTTTTGGGAAAGTATTAGGGAAACTATTTGGGAAAGTTTTGGGGAAGGTTTAGGAAATATTTGGGAACATTTGGGAGAAAGTTTAGGAAAGTTTTGGGCAAGGTTTGGGAAAGCATTTGAGAAAGTATTTGGGAAAGTTTTTGAAAAAAAGTATTTGGGTAAGATTTCGGATTAAAATGCTTATGGGAAAGTATTAGGGAAACTTTGAGAAGGTTTTGGGGAAGGTTTGGGAAGGTTTTGTGGAAGGTTTGGGAAGGTTTTGGGGAAGGTTTGGGAAGGTTTTGGGGAAGGTTTGGGAAGGTTTTGTGGAAGGTTTGGGAAAGTATTTGGTAAAGTTTTGGGGAAGGTTTGGGAAAGTTTTGGGGAAGGTTTGGGAAAGTAATTGGTAAAGTTTTGGGCAAGGTTTGGGAAAGTAATTGGTAAAGTTTTGGGCAAGGTTTGGGAAAGGATTTAAGAAAGTATTTTGGAAAGTTTTTGAAAAAAAGTATTTGGGTAAGATTTCGGATTAAAATGCTTTTGGGAAAGTATTAGGGAAACTATTTGGGAAGGTTTTGGGGAAGGTTTGGGAAGGTTTTGGGGAAGGTTTGGGAAGGTTTTGTGGAAGGTTTGGGAAGGTTTTGGGGAAGGTTTGGGAAGGTTTTGGGGAAGGTTTGGGAAGGTTTTGTGGAAGGTTTGGGAAAGTATTTGATAAAGTTTTGGGGAAGGTTTGGGAAAGTTTTGGGGAAGGTTTGGGAAAGTAATTGGTAAAGTTTTGGGCAAGGTTTGGGAAAGTAATTGGTAAAGTTTTGGGCAAGGTTTGGGAAAGTAATTGGTAAAGTTTTGGGCAAGGTTTGGGAAAGCATTTAAGAAAGTATTTTGGAAAGTTTTTGAAAAAAAGTATTTGGGTAAGATTTCGGATTAAAATGCTTTTGGGAAAGTATTAGGGAAACTATTTGGGAAAGTTTTGGGGAAGGTTTGGGAAGGTTTTGGGGAGGGTTTGGGAAGGTTTTGGGGAAGGTTTGGGAAGGTTTTGTGGAAGGTTTGGGAAAGTATTTGGTAAAGTTTTGGGGAAGGTTTGGGAAAGTAATTGGTAAAGTTTTGGGCAAGGTTTTGGGGAAGGTTTGGGAAAGTATTTAGGGACTTTCACCAAAACCTTCTTCTAACAGGTGCTGTTGTGTGTCTTGTTAGGTGACTCCGGTGATGGTGGATATGAACTCCACGGCTGACAGCGTGGTTCAGAGTGTCCTAGAGCACAGCAGTCTGTCGGTGAGCTACCCTCCAGATTCCGTCTGCTAAAGAATATGCATTTGAATACCGTCCACATTCCAGAACGATAACACTTTAAATGAAACTTGTATGTGTAGTGCATTGATAATGTGTTTATAAGACGTTTTATGTCCTAAATTATGTGGATGGTGGGATGGAGGGGGTGTTGGGGGTGTAGGTCAGGGGGGTGTGGATCAGGGGATATGGGTGAGAATATGGGCGGTTCGCTTGGTGATGTAAGGCTTGGATGCAGCTGCTCGGCCATGGAGACCCATTCCATGAAGCTCTCTACGCTCTGATCTTGAGCTGATCTGAAGACCACATGAAGGTTGGAGGTCTGTAGTGATTGACTCTGTAGAAGGTTGGTGACCTCTGTGCTCTATGCTCCTCAGCATCCGCTGACCCGCTCTGTCATTGTACGTGTTCTACCACTTGGTGTCTGAGTTGCTGTGGTTCTCAATCACTTCCACTTTGTTCTAACACCACTGACAGTCCACTGTGGAATATTTAGTAGTGAGGAAACTTCACCACTGGACTTGTTGCACAGGTGGCGTCCTATCACGGTACCACACTGGAGTTCACTGAGCTCCTGAGAGAGACCCACTCTTTACTAATGTGTGTAGAAGCAGTCTGCAGGACTAGGAGCTGGTTTTATACAGCTGTGGTCATGGAAGTGATTGGAACACCTGAATTCAGTGATGTGGATTGGTGAGTGAAGAGCTTCAGTCATGCTGTAGAGTACCTGAATAATATCCTTGTAATACGGTGGACTGAACCGGGCTGAAGCGCTTTCATCAATCAGACGTCATCTACTCCACTAGCTGGATATTATTAGAGCACTTTGTTTTCCAGTTAGTGTGACGAGTGAAGACACTTGAGCCCTGAGCAGCAGGAAGATCACAGCCCGACGATGTTTTTCTTCTGTTCTGTCAATCTACCTTCTACATTCAGCAACCACTTATCAGGAGCTATAACTGTAATACACTGTAATTTTGATTTATTTCAATTATTGATCGTATAGTGAGCCAGCAAAGTATGAGTATTACTGAACAACATCTTATATAAAGAAAACAAAGAGGCAACAAACATGGAGCTACAGGGCTCTTCCCACAGAAGCATCTGTCTACACCATGTTTACAGTTATGTCTTTGATGTTGGCCAATCAAATTTGTGGGGCTGTGGTATGGGGTATTAATGGTGGGTTAATAGTGTGTGTGTCTGGAATGGTATTGGGGCAATATTGTGTATGCAAAGTTGGAAACGAGTAGAGTTGGGGGGTATTGGTGTTTGTAGGGTGTATTAGTGTGGTGAGGAAGAAAGGGATGTTAGTGATGTGTGTAGAAGATATTGGTGTGTGGGTTAATAGTGAGTCAGGGGGTAATAGTGTGTGACGGGGTAATGGTATTACTGTTGGCGGTAATAGTGTGTGTGGTGGGGGTTAATAGTGTGTGTGGTGGGGGTTAATAGTGTGTGAGGGTGTAATAAGTGTGTGAGGGTGTAATAGTGTGTGTGGTGGATGGTATTAGTGTTGGTGGTAATAGTGTGTGTGGTGGGGGTTAATAGTGTGTGAGGGTGTAATAGTGTGTGAAGAGATAATAGTGTGTGATGGGGTAATAGTGTGTGTGGTGGATGGTTTTAGTGTTGGTGGTAATAGTGTGTGTGGTGGATGGTATTAGTGTTGGTGGTAATAGTGTGTGTGGTGGATGGTATTAGTGTTGGTGGTAATAGTGTGTGTGGTGGATGGTATTAGTGTTGGCAGTAATAGTGTGTGAGGGTGTTAATAGTGTGTGAGAGTGTAACAGTGTGTGAAGAGATAATAGTGTGTGATGGGGTAATAGTGTGTGTGGTGGATGGTATTAGTGTTGGTGGTAATCGTGTGTGGTGGATGGTATTAGTGTTGGTGGTAATAGTGTGTGTGGTGGATGGTATTAGTGTTGGTGGTAATCGTGTGAGGTGGATGGTATTAGTGTTGGTGGTAATAGTGAGTGTGGTGAATGGTATTAGTGTTGGTGGTAATAGTGTGTGTGCTGGGGGTTAATAGTGTTTGAGGGTGTAATAGTGTGTGAAGGGGTAATAGTGTGTGTGGTGGATGGTATTAGTGTTGGTGGTAATAGTGTGTGTGTTGGGGGTTAATAGTGTGTGAGGGGGTAATAGTGTGTGATGGGGTAATAGTGTGTGTAGTGGATGGTATTAGTGTTGGTGGTAATAGTGTGTGTGGTGGATGGTATTAGTGTTGGTGGTAATAGTGTGTGGTGGGTGGTATTAGTGTTGGTGATAATAGTGTGTGTGGTGGATGGTATTAGTGTTGGTGGTAATAGTGTGTGGTGGATGGTATTAGTGTTGGTGGTAATAGTGTGTGTGTTGGGGGTTAATAGTGTTTGAGGGTGTAATAGTGTGTGAAGGGGTAATAGTGTGTGAAGGGGGTAATGGTGTGTGTGGTGGATGGTTTTAGTGTTGGTGGTAATAGTGTGTGGTGGATGGTATTAGTGTTGGTGGTAATAGTGTGTGTGGTGGATGGTATTAGTGTTGGTGGTAATAGTGTGTGGTGGATGGTATTAGTGTTGGTGGTAATAGTGTGTGTGGTGGATGGTATTAGTGTTGGTGGTAATAGTGTTTGTGGTGGGAGTTAATAGTGTGTGAGGGTGTAATAGTGTGTGTGGTGGATGGTATTAGTGTTGGTGGTAATAGTGTGTGTGTTGGGGGTTAATAGTGTGTGAGGGGGTAATAGTGTGTGTGGTGGATGGTATTAGTGTTGGTGGTAATAGTGTGTGTGGTGGGAGGTAATAGTGTGTGAGAGTGTAATAGTGTGTGTGGTGGATGGTATTAGTGTTGGTGGTAATAGTGTGTGTGGTGGGAGGAAATAGTGTGTGATGGGGTAATAGTGTGTGTGGTGGATGGTATTAGTGTTGGTGGTAATAGTGTGTGTGGTGGGAGGTAATAGTGTGTGAGATTGTAATAGTGTGTGTGGTGGATGGTATTAGTGTTGGTGGTAATAGTGTGTGTGGTGGATGGTATTAGTGTTGGTGGTAATAGTGTGTGTGTTGGGGGTTAATAGTGTGTGAGGGTGTAATAGTGTGTGTGGTGGATGGTATTAGTGTTGGTGGTAATAGTGTGTGTGTTGGGGGTTAATAGTGTGTGAGGGGGTAATAGTGTGTGTGGTGGATGGTATTAGTGTTGGTGGTAATAGTGTGTGTGGTGGGAGGTAATAGTGTGTGAGAGTGTAATAGTGTGTGTGGTGGATGGTATTAGTGTTGGTGGTAATAGTGTGTGTGGTGGGAGGAAATAGTGTGTGATGGGGTAATAGTGTGTGTGGTGGATGGTATTAGTGTTGGTGGTAATAGTGTGTGTGGTGGGAGGTAATAGTGTGTGAGATTGTAATAGTGTGTGTGGTGGATGGTATTAGTGTTGGTGGTAATAGTGTGTGTGGTGGGAGGTAATAGTGTGAGGGGGTAATAGTGTGTGTGGTGGATGGTTATAGTGTTGGTGGTAATACTGTGTGTGGTGGGGGTTAATAGTGTGTGAGGGTGTGATAGTGTGTGTGGTGGGGGTATTCGTGTTGAGGTAAGAGTGTGTGGTGGTTGTATTACTCTCTGGGGTGTAATAGTGTGTGTGGTGGATGGTATTAGTGTTGGTGGTAATAGTGTGTGGTGGATGGTATTAGTGTTGGTGGTAATAGTGTGTGTGGTGGATGGTATTAGTGTTGGTGGTAATAGTGTTTGTGGAGGGAGTTAATAGTGTGTGAGGGTGTAATAGTGTGTGTGGTGGATGGTATTAGTGTTGGTGGTAATAGTGTGTGTGTTGGGGGTTAATAGTGTGTGAGGGGGTAATAGTGTGTGTGGTGGATGGTATTAGTGTTGGTGGTAATAGTGTGTGTGGTGGGAGGTAATAGTGTGTGAGAGTGTAATAGTGTGTGTGGTGGATGGTATTAGTGTTGGTGGTAATAGTGTGTGTGGTGGGAGGAAATAGTGTGTGATGGGGTAATAGTGTGTGTGGTGGATGGTATTAGTGTTGGTGGTAATAGTGTGTGTGGTGGGAGGTAATAGTGTGTGAGATTGTAATAGTGTGTGTGGTGGATGGTATTAGTGTTGGTGGTAATAGTGTGTGTGGTGGATGGTATTAGTGTTGGTGGTAATAGTGTGTGTGTTGGGGGTTAATAGTGTGTGAGGGTGTAATAGTGTGTGTGGTGGATGGTATTAGTGTTGGTGGTAATAGTGTGTGTGTTGGGGGTTAATAGTGTGTGAGGGGGTAATAGTGTGTGTGGTGGATGGTATTAGTGTTGGTGGTAATAGTGTGTGTGGTGGGAGGTAATAGTGTGTGAGAGTGTAATAGTGTGTGTGGTGGATGGTATTAGTGTTGGTGGTAATAGTGTGTGTGGTGGGAGGAAATAGTGTGTGATGGGGTAATAGTGTGTGTGGTGGATGGTATTAGTGTTGGTGGTAATAGTGTGTGTGGTGGGAGGTAATAGTGTGTGAGAGTGTAATAGTGTGTGTGGTGGATGGTATTAGTGTTGGTGGTAATAGTGTGTGTGGTGGGAGGTAATAGTGTGAGGGGGTAATAGTGTGTGTGGTGGATGGTTATAGTGTTGGTGGTAATACTGTGTGTGGTGGGGGTTAATAGTGTGTGAGGGTGTGATAGTGTGTGTGGTGGGGGTATTCGTGTTGAGGTAAGAGTGTGTGGTGGTTGTATTACTCTCTGGGGTGTAATAGTGTGTGTGATGGGGGCTATTAGTGTTAGAGTAAGAGTGTGTGTGGTAGTTGTATTACTGTTGGGGGTAATAGTGTGTGTAGTGGGGGTATTAGGTTTAGGGTAATAGTGTGTGTGGTAAGGGGTATTAGTATTGGGGTAGTAGTGTGTGTGGTAGGGGTAATAGTATTAGGGGTAATAGTGTGTGTGGTAAGGGGTATTAGTATTAGGGGTAATAGTGTGTGTGGTAAGGGGTATTAGTATTAGGGGTAATAGTGTGTGTGGTAAGGGGTATTAGTATTAGGGGTAATAGTGTGTGTGGTAAGGGGTATTAGTATTAGGGGTAATAGTGTGTGTGGTAAGGGGTATTAGTATTAGGGGTTATAGTGTGTGGTAAGTGGTATTAGTATTAGGGGTAATAGTGTGTGTGGTAAGGGGTATTAGTATTAGGGGTAATAGTGTGTGTGGTAAGGGGTATTAGTATTAGGGGTAATAGTGTGTGTGGTAAGGGGTATTAGTATTAGGGGTTATAGTGTGTGGTAAGGGGTATTAGTATTAGGGGTAATAGTGTGTGGTAAGGGGTATTAGTATTAGGGGTAATAGTGTGTGTGGTAAGGGGTATTAGTATTAGGGGTAATAGTGTGTGTGGTAAGGGGTATTAGTATTAGTGGTTATAGTGTGTGGTAAGGGGTATTAGTATTAGGGGTAATAGTGTGTGTGGTAAGGGGTATTAGTATTAGGGGTTATAGTGTGTGGTAAGGGGTATTAGTATTAGGGGTAATAGTGTGTGTGGTAAGGGGTATTAGTATTAGGGGTAATAGTGTGTGTGGTAAGGGGTATTAGTATTAGGGGTAATAGTGTGTGTGGTAAGGGGTATTAGTATTAGGGGTTATAGTGTGTGGTAAGGGGTATTAGTATTAGGGGTAATAGTGTGTGTGGTAAGGGGTATTAGTATTAGGGGTAATAGTGTGTGTGGTAAGGGGTATTAGTATTAGGGGTAATAGTGTGTGGTAAGGGGTATTAGTATTAGGGGTAATAGTGTGTGTGGTAAGAGGTATTAGTATAGGGGTAATAGTGTGTGTGGTAAGGGGTATTAGTATTAGGGGTAATAGTGTGTGGTAAGGGGTATTAGTATTAGGGGTAATAGTGTGTGTGGTAAGGGGTATTAGTATTAGGGGTAATAGTGTGTGGTAAGGGGTATTAGTATTAGGGGTAATAGTGTGTGTGGTAAGGGGTATTAGTATTAGGGGTAATTGTGTGTGTGGTAAGGGGTATTAGTATTAGGGGTAATAGTGTGTGGTAAGGGGTATTAGTATTAGGGGTAATAGTGTGTGGTAAGGGGTATTAGTATTAGGGGTAAGAGTGTGTGTGTTAAGGGGTATTAGTATTAGGGGTAATAGTGTGTGGTAAGAGGTATTAGTATTAGGGGTAAGAGTGTGTGTGTTAAGGGGTATTAGTATTAGGGGTAATAGTGTGTGGTAAGGGGTATTAGTATTAGGGGTAATAGTGTGTGTGGTAAGGGGTATTAGTATTAGGGGTAATAGTGTGTGTGGTAAGGGGTATTAGTATTAGGGGTAAGAGTGTGTGTGGTAAGGGGTATTAGTATTAGGGGTAATAGTGTGGGTGGTAAGGGGTATTAGTATTAGGGGTAATAGTGTGTGTGGTAAGGGGTATTAGTATTAGGGGTAATAGTGTGTGGTAAGGGGTATTAGTATTAGGGGTAATCGTGTGTGTGTGGTAAGGGGTATTAGTATTAGGGGTAATAGTGTGTGTGGTAAGGGGTATTAGTATTAGGGGTAATAGTGTGTGTGGTAAGGGGTATTAGTATTAGGGGTAATAGTGTGTGGTAAGAGGTATTAGTATTAGGGGTTATAGTGTGTGGTAAGGGGTATTAGTATTAGGGGTAATAGTGTGTGTGGTAAGGGGTATTAGTATTAGGGGTAATAGTGTGTGTGGTAAGGGGTATTAGTATTAGGGGTAATAGTGTGTGGTAAGGGGTATTAGTATTAGGGGTAATAGTGTGTGTGGTAAGGGGTATTAGTATTAGGGGTAATAGTGTGTGGAAAGGGGTATTAGTATTAGGGGTAATAGTGTGTGTGGTAAGGGGTATTAGTATTAGGGGTAATAGTGTGTGTGGTAAGGGGTATTAGTATTAGGGGTAATAGTGTGTGTGGTAAGGGGTATTAGTATTAGGGGTAATAGTGTGTGGTAAGAGGTATTAGTATTAGGGGTTATAGTGTGTGGTAAGGGGTATTAGTATTAGGGGTAATAGTGTGTGTGGTAAGGGGTATTAGTATTAGGGGTAATAGTGTGTGTGGTAAGGGGTATTAGTATTAGGGGTAATAGTGTGTGTTAAGGGGTATTAGTATTAGGGGTAATAGTGTGTGGTAAGGGGTATTAGTATTAGGGGTAATAGTGTGTGTGGTAAGGGGGTATTAGTATAGGGCTAATAGTGTGTGTGGTAAGGGGTATTAGTATTAGGGGTAATAGTGTGTGGTAAGGGGTATTAGTATTAGGGGTAATAGGTGTGTGTGGTAAGGGGTATTAGTATTAGGGGTAATAGTGTGTGTGGTAAGGGGTATTAGTATTAGGGGTAATAGTGTGTGTGGTAAGGGGTATTAGTATTAGGGGTAAGAGTGTGTGGTAAGGGGTATTAGTATTAGGGGTAATAGTGTGTGTGGTAAGGGGTATTAGTATTAGGGGTAAGAGTGTGTGGTAAGGGGTATTAGTATTAGGGGTAATAGTGTGTGTGGTAAGAGGTATTAGTATTAGGGGTAATAGTGTGTGTGGTAAGGGGTATTAGTATTAGGGGTAATAGTGTGTGGTAAGGGGTATTAGTATTAGGGGTAATAGTGTGTGGTAAGGGGTATTAGTATTAGGGGTAATAGTGTGTGTTAAGGGTATTAGTATTAGGGGTAATAGTGTGTGTGGTAAGGGGTATTAGTATTAGGGGTAATAGTGTGTGTGGTAAGGGGTATTAGTATTAGGGGTAATAGTGTGTGTGGTAAGGGGTATTAGTATTAGGGGTAATAGTGTGTGGTAAGGGGTATTAGTATTAGGGGTAATAGTGTGTGGTAAGGGGTATTAGTATTAGGGGGAATAATGTGTGGTAAGGGGTATTAGTATTAGGGGTAAGAGTGTGTGTGGTAAGGGGTATTAGTATTAGGGGGAATAATGTGTGGTAAGGGGTATTAGTATTAGGGGTAATAGTGTGTGTTAAGGGGTATTAGTATTAGGGGTATTAGTGTGTGGTAAGAGGTATTAGTATTAGGGGTAATAGTGTGTGTGGTAAGGGGTATTAGTATTAGGGGTAATAGTGTGTGTGGTAAGGGGTATTAGTATTAGGGGTAAGAGTGTGTGGTAAGGGGTATTAGTATTAGGGGTAATAGTGTGTGGTAAGGGGTATTAGTATTAGGGGGAATAATGTGTGGTAAGGGGTATTAGTATTAGGGGTAATAGTGTGTGGTAAGGGGTATTAGTATTAGGGGTAATAGTGTGTGTGGTAAGGGGTATTAGTATTAGGGGTAATAGTGTGTGTGGTAAGAGGTATTAGTATTAGGGGTAATAGTGTGTGTGGTAAGGGGTATTAGTATTAGGGGGAATAATGTGTGGTAAGGGGTATTAGTATTAGGGGTAATAGTGTGTGTGGTAAGGGGTATTAGTATTAGGGGGAATAATGTGTGGTAAGGGGTATTAGTATTAGGGGTAATAGTGTGTGGTAAGGGGTATTAGTATTAGGGGTAAGAGTGTGTGTGGTAAGAGGTATTAGTATTAGGGGTAATAGTGTGTGTGGTAAGGGGTATTAGTATTAGGGGTAATAGTGTGTGTGGTAAGGGGTATTAGTATTAGGGGTAATAGTGTGTGTGTTAAGGGGTATTAGTATTAGGGGTAATAGTGTGTGTGGTAAGGGGTATTAGTATTAGGGGTAATAGTGTGTGTGGTAAGGGGTATTAGTATTAGGGGTAATAGTGTGTGTGGTAAGGGGTATTAGTATTAGGGGGAATAATGTGTGGTAAGGGGTATTAGTATTAGGGGTAATAGTGTGTGGTAAGGGGTATTAGTATTAGGGGTAAGAGTGTGTGTGGTAAGGGGTATTAGTATTAGGTTTGTGTGGGTCCGCTGCTGAGGTGAGGGTCCGCTGTAGTAGGGGGTAAGGGGGAGGAGTGGAGTGCTTACTGGGAGCTGGGGGCGGGGCTGGGGGCGGAGCTGGGGGCGGAGCTGGGGGCGGAGCTGGTGGGCAGCCTCTGTGTTTGCTGCGTCCTCGTTTCGGCATTTCCTGTCTTTCATCTCTCTCACTTCCTGTTTCCTGTCCCCCCGTCTTCCAAACATAATGACCACTTCCTGTGTGCAGGGCTCCGCCTCCAACTACCAGCTGTGTGTGGAGCAGGACGGAGAGCAGGAGCCACACCCCCTTATCGGTGAGGACCCCCACTCACCACCACGCTCACTAGTCTTCTGTAGGAGTGATCACACTCACACTCACCTCACTAACACTCAATCACATCCTCACAGCAATGTTCAACATCAGTACCTGACCTCACTAACACTCAATCACATCCTCACAGCAATGTTCAACATCAGTACCTGACCTCACTAACACTCAATCAAATCCTCACAGCAATGTTCAACACCAGTACCTGACCTCACTAACACTCAATCACATCCTCACAGCAATGTTCAACATCAGTACCTGACCTCACTAACACTCAATCACATCCTCACAGCAATGTTCAACATCAGTACCTGACCTCACTAACACACAATCACATCCTCACAGCAATGTTCAACATCAGTACCTGACCTCACCAACACTCAATCAAATCCTCACAGCAATGTTCAACATCAGTACCTGACCTCACTAACACTCAATCACATCCTCACAGCAATGTTCAACAACAGTACCTGACCTCACTAACACTCAATCACATCCTCACAGCAATGTTCAACATCAGTACCTGACCTCACTAACACTCAATCACATCCTCACAGCAATGTTCAACATCAGCACCTGACCTCACTAACACTCAATCACATCCTCACAGCAATGTTCAACATCAGTACCTGACCTCACTAACACTCAATCAAATCCTCACAGCAATGTTCAACACCAGTACCTGACCTCACTAACACTCAATCAAATCCTCACAGCAATGTTCAACACCAGTACCTGACCTCACTAACACTCAATCACATCCTCACAGCAATGTTCAACATCAGTACCTGACCTCACTAACACTCAATCAACCCCTCACAGCAATGTTATTGCTCTGGCTACATATTTTACTGCTCTGGTTACATATTTTACTGCTCTGGCTACATATTTTACTGCTCTGGTTATATATTTTACTGCTCTGGTTATATATTTTACTGCTCTGGCTACATATTTTACTGCTCTGGTTATATATTTTACTGCTCTGGCTACATATTTTACTGCTCTGGTTATATATTTTACTGCTCTGGTTATATATTTTACTGCTCTGGCTACATATTTTACTGTTCTGGCTACATATTTTACTGCTCTGGCTACATATTTTACTGCTCTGGTTATATATTTTACTGCTCTGGCTACATATTTTACTGCTCTGGTTATATATTTTACTGCTCTGGTTACATATTTTACTGCTCTGGCTACATATTTTACTGCTCTGGTTATATATTTTACTGCTCTGGTTATATATTTTACTGCTCTGGTTATATATTTTACTGCTCTGGCTACATATTTTACTGTTCTGGCTACATATTTTACTGCTCTGGTTATATATTTTACTGCTCTGGTTATATATTTTACTGCTCTGGCTACATATTTTACTGCTCTGGTTAGATATTTTACTGTTCTGGATACATATTTTACTGTTCTGACTACATATTTTACTGTTCTGACTACATATTTTACTGATCTGACTACATATTTTACTGTTCTGACTACATATTTTACTGATCTGGCTACATATTTTACTGTTCTGGATACATATTTTACTGTTCTGACTACATATTTTACTGTTCTGACTACATATTTTACTGTTGTGGCTACATATTTTACTGCTCTGGTTAGATATTTTACTGTTCTGGATACATATTTTACTGTTCTGACTACATATTTTACTGTTCTGACTACATATTTTACTGATCTGACTACATATTTTACTGCTCAGGTTATATATTTTACTGTTCTGACTACATATTTTACTGATCTGGCTACATATTTTACTGTTCTGGATACATATTTTACTGTTCTGACTACATATTTTACTGTTCTGACTACATATTTTACTGTTCTGGTTACATATTTTACTGCTCTGGTTATATATTTTACTGTTCTGGATACATATTTTACTGTTCTTGCTACATATTTTACTGTTCTGACTACATATTTTACTGATCTGACTACATATTTTACTGCTCAGGTTATATATTTTACTGTTCTGACTACATATTTTACTGCTCTGGCTACATATTTTACTGCTCTGGTTAGATATTTTACTGTTCTGGATACATATTTTACTGTTCTGACTACATATTTTACTGTTCTGACTACATATTTTACTGATCTGACTACATATTTTACTGCTCAGGTTATATATTTTACTGTTCTGACTACATATTTTACTGATCTGGCTACATATTTTACTGTTCTGGATACATATTTTACTGTTCTGACTACATATTTTACTGTTCTGACTACATATTTTACTGTTCTGGTTACATATTTTACTGCTCTGGTTATATATTTTACTGTTCTGGATACATATTTTACTGTTCTTGCTACATATTTTACTGTTCTGACTACATATTTTACTGCTCTGGTTATATATTTTACTGCTCTGGCTACATATTTTACTGTTCTGGTTATATATTTTACTGTTCTGGATACATATTTTACTGTTCTGGACACATATTTTACTGCTCTGGCTACATATTTTACTGATCTGGCTACATATTTTACTGTTCTGGTTATATATTTTACTGTTCTGACTACATATTTTCCTGATCTGGCTACATATTCTACTGTTCTGGTTACATATTTTACTGTTCTGACTACATATTTTACTGATCTGGCTACATATTTTACTGTTCTGGTTACATATTTTACTGATCTGGTTACATATTTTACTGCTCTTGGTACATATTCTACTGTTCTGACTACATATTTTACTGTTCTGGTTACATATTTTACTGCTCTGGCTACATATTTTACTGCTCTGGTTACATATTCTACTGTTCTGGTTACATATTTTACTGATCTGGCTACATATTTTACTGTTCTGGTTACATATTTTACTGATCTGGTTACATATTTTACTGATCTGGCTACATATTTTACTGTTCTGGTTACATATTTTACTGATCTGGTTACATATTTTACTGCTCTGGCTACATATTCTACTGTTCTGACTACATATTTTACTGTTCTGGTTACATATTTTACTGCTCTGGTTACATATTTTACTGATCTGGTTACATATTTTACTGCTCTGGCTACATATTCTACTGTTCTGACTACATATTTTACTGATCTGGCTACATATTGTACTGTTCTGGTTACATATTCTACTGTTCTGGTTACATATTTTACTGATCTGGCTACATATTTTACTGTTCTGGTTACATATTTTACTGCTCTGGTTACATATTTTACTGATCTGGCTACATATTTTACTGTTCTGGTTACATATTTTACTGATCTGGTTACATATTTTACTGCTCTGGCTACATATTCTACTGTTCTGACTACATATTTTACTGTTCTGGTTACATATTTTACTGCTCTGGCTACATATTCTACTGTTCTGACTACATATTTTACTGATCTGGCTACATATTTTACTGTTCTGGTTACATATTTTACTGCTCTGGCTACATATTCTACTGTTCTGGTTACATATTCTACTGTTCTGGTTACATATTTTACTGATCTGGCTACATATTTTACTGATCTGGTTACATATTTTACTGATCTGGTTACATATTTTACTGATCTGGTTACATATTTTACTGATCTGGCTACATATTTTACTGTTCTGGTTACATATTTTACTGATCTGGTTACATATTTTACTGATCTGGCTACATATTTTACTGTTCTGGTTACATATTTTACTGATCTGGTTACATATTTTACTGCTCTGGCTACATATTCTACTGTTCTGACTACATATTCTACTGTTCTGACTACATATTTTACTGATCTGGCTACATATTTTACTGTTTTGGTTACATATTTTACTGCTCTGGCTACATATTTTACTGTTCTGGTTACATATTTTACTGATCTGGTTACATATTTTACTGCTCTGGCTACATATTCTACTGTTCTGACTACATATTCTACTGTTCTGACTACATATTTTACTGATCTGGCTACATATTCTACTGTTCTGGTTACATATTTTACTGCTCTGGCTACATATTCTACTGTTCTGGTTACATATTTTACTGATCTGGCTACATATTTTACTGATCTGGTTACATATTTTACTGATCTGGCTACATATTTTACTGTTCTGGCTACATATTTTACTGTTCTGGTTACATATTTTACTGCTCTGGCTACATATTCTACTGTTCTGACTACATATTCTACTGCTCTGGCTACATATTTTACTGCTCTGGCTACATATTTTACTGCTCTGGCTACATATTTTACTGTTCTGGCTACATATTTTACTGCTCTGGCTACATATTTTACTGTTCTGGCTACATATTTTACTGCTCTGGCTACACAACAACACTGTTCTTATTACACACCCTCACTGTTCTTGTTCTTCTTTAGAAAAATCATGGGAGTCAAACGTGTGGTCGTACTCCATCGCTCATATTATAATTATCACATTGCACATGGATTCATTTGCATGGAGGTTGTGAGCAGACCAGCCTGTAATTGGACTGGGATATTCCAGTAGTGGTCTTCATACGCTGCGGTCACTCACAGCTGTGTGTAAATGAGAAGAGATGAGATGATTGAGGACAGCGGTGAGTGAAGCGTAAGAGATGGAGAGGATAGGATTTTAAAATAGGATTAAAATAATAGGTTTAAGAAAGAATGAAATAAAAGTTGAAATGAATATGAAGAGGATGATGAGGTGGCATCACAGGACGGAAGTGCAGTAGAGCTAACAGTGTTTCAAACTGAGTGTTTGTGAGGCACTGATGTTGAACACTGCTGTGAGGATCTGATTGAGCATTAGAAAAGTCAGGTACTGGTGTTGAACATTGCTGTGGGGATTTGATTGAATATTAGTGAAGTCAGGTACTGATGTTGAACACTGCTGGGAGTGTTGGAGTACTAGTATTAGGTACTAGATGATGCTAGTAATGCTGGTGGGGTTTATATCCCTTAGTACTGATTGAGTGTTATTGAGGTCAGGCGCTAATGTTGAACATTGCTGTGAGGATTTGATTGATGTTGATGTTGAACATTGTTGTAAGTATTTAATTGAGCGTGATTGAGGTTGGGTATTGATGTTGAACATTGCTGTGAGGATGTGATTGAGTGTTCGTGAGGTCAGGTACTGGTGTTGAACATTGCTGTGAGGATTTGATTGATGTTGACGTTGAACACTGTGAGGATTTGATTGAGTATTAATGTTGAACATTGTTGTAAGTATTTAAATGAGCATTATTGATGTTGGGTATTGATGTTGAACATTGCTGTGAGTATTTGATGGAGTATTAAGTACGAGATGAAGCTCCTAATGCTGGTGGGCTTGTAAGTCCTCAGATTTGGTAAATCATTAGTGTGAATGTATCTATTTCAGGTCATGAGCTGCCGTTTTGTATCCTCCTGCACTCACTACGCTCCGCCCATGGCCAGACCCACTCTCAGAGCCTCCAGCAGCCTCCTGATGGACTGAGTGCTGACCACCAGCAGAAACAACCCAAATCACCACAATTCATACTGAAGACCAGACCTGCCTCGTACAAACACTCCCACACAGGTGAGTTCACCTGTAACAAAAATACTTAGACAGGTGAGTTCACTTGTGTTGCACATACATACTTACACAAATGAGTTCACTTGTAACACACCAATGTGGGTTTGTCTGTACCACACACACATATACACAGGTATGTTTACCTGTTCCACACTTACATGCCTACACAAGTGAGTTACTTGCATTTTACTTACCATATATACTAGAGATTTTACCTGTAGGACACATACACTCAATTTTTAGTAAAGTCTTTCAGTAAAGAAAGTAGTAATCCCTATAGTAATGCCCATAGTAACATTCCTATAGTAAAGCATTTTAGTAAAACCTTATACTACAGCCCTAAAATAAAGTCCCTATAGTAATGTCCTAGTAAAGCTATATAATATAGACTCCCCATAGTAAAATAATTCCCCATAGTACAATCTTACAGTACAGCCCTATAGTATAGTGCCCATTGTACAACCTTGTAGTAAAGTCCCCATAGTACAGTATTATAGTAAAGCCCTGTAGTATATTCCCCATAGTACAACCATATAGTATAGCGCTATGATATAGTCCCCATAGAACAACCTTATAGTAAAATAAGTACAGTATAGTACAGTATTATACAGTATTATAGTAAAGCCCTATAGTATATTCCCCATAGTACAACCTTATAGTAACGCCCTATAGTATATTCCCCATAGTACAACCTTACAGTAAAGTCCCTATAGTACAGTATTATAGTAAAGCCCTATAGTATGTTCCCCATAGTACAACCTTATAGTAAAGCCCTATAGTATATTCCCCATAGTACAACCTTATAGTAAAGCCCTATAGTATATTCCCCATAGTACAACCTTACAGTAAAGCCCTATTGTGCCCATAGTACAAACTATACTAAAGCCCTGTAGCATAGTAGCCATAGAGCAACCTTATAGTAGAGTCCCCATAGTACAACTTTACAGTAAAGCCCTATAGTATAGTGCCCATAGTACAACTTTACAGTAAAGCCCTATAGTATAGTGCCCATAGTACACACTATAGTAAAGCCCTATAGTATAGTCCCCATAGTACAACCTTATATTAAAACCCTATAGAGAAGCCCTATAGTAAAGGCCTATATTAAGCACTATAGGACAGTCCTAACGTAAAGCCCTATGATAAGCCTCACAGTAAAGCCTTACTGCATATTGGGTACTGCCTTACATTTTTACAGCCCACTGAAACTGGAACATTAGCTAATGAGCGATTATCTCATTCAGTTAATCAGGTAATTACATTTCAATCAATGTAGGAACACTTCTGAATACCACTCCGGCTGTGACTCCACTCCACACATGTGATTAAGCACAGTATGAATTCCAAACACTGCCTTGTTATGGCCAGAAGTGTGTAGACTGGTCTCATTGTTTCTGGGTGAAGCGTGTGCTGACGTCCCCATAGTAAGGCCCTTAAGGAAAGTCAAATATTAATGCACTATAGTAAAGTCATATAGTAATGTCCTATACTAAAGTCATATAGAAATGTCCTATAGTAAAGTCATATAGTAATGTCCTATACTAAAGTCATATAGAAATGTCCTATAGTAAAGTCATATGGTAATGTCCTATACTAAAGTCATATAGTAATGCCCTATAATAAAGTCATATGGTAATGCCATGTAGTAAAGTCATATAGTAATGTCCTATACTAAAGTCATATGGTAATGTTCTATACTAAAGTCATATAGTAATGCCCTATAGTAAAGTCATATAGTAATGTTCTATACTAAAGTCATATAGTAATGCCCTATAGTAAAGTCATATGGTAATGTCCTATACTAAAGTCATATAGTAATGTTCTATACTAAAGTCATATAGTAATGCCCTATAGTAAAGTCATATAGTAATGTTCTATACTAAAGTCATATAGTAATGCCCTATACTAAAGTCATATGGTAATGCCCTATAGTAAAGTCATATAGTAATGTTCTATACTAAAGTCATATAGTAATGCCCTATAGTAAAGTCATATGGTAATGCCCTATAGTAAAGTCATATAGTAATGCCCTATAGTAAAGTCATATGGTAATGCCCTATAGTAAACTCATATAGTAATGTCCTATACTAAATTCATATAGTAATGCCCTATAGTAAAGTCATATAGTAATGCCCTATAGTAAAGTCATATAGTAATGCCCTATAGTAAAGTCATATAGTAATGCACTATAGTAAAGTCATATAGTAATGCACTATAGTAAAGTCATATAGTAATGCCATATACTAAAGTCATATAGTAATGCCCTATAGTAAAGTCATATGGTAATGCCCTATAGTAAAGTCATATGGTAATGCCCTATACTAAAGTCATATAGTAATGCCCTATAGGAAAGTCATATAGTAATGGTTTTATTAGTACTAATAATAGTAATAATTAATTATTTTTGTCATACTGTTGTAACGTAGCTCAATGGTTTGATATAAAAGAATTGTTAGCCTGAGTACTGATCGTTAGAGTCCTTGGCCGACGTCAGCTGGTCCTCGCGCTTCTCAGAGCGGACTGATAGTTGGAGAACAGAACAATAATTACAGCTCATCTGAGACTCTGAAGCAGGAAGCGCTCATTATTGGCTTCCTGTTGGCCTCCCAAGGACACGCGATTACAGTTGCAGTTCCTACATTTATACTGAATAGCGGCGTGACGTGGGGGCTATACTCTGAGTTTGTTTTGTTGCACGCTCTCATTCATATTCTTCATGTGTCCTGCTCATAATAACACGGTGTCCCGAAATGCTGACGGGTTTTACTTGAAACGCTCCTCTTTTTCACATTCTCTCGCACTGAGAGTCATTTTGAGCTGCGAGAGATTCAATTGCACCACGCCACTGCTAATCACCCCGCATCAGGTGCTGTATGCTTGTTTTTCTAATGCATGTGATTAGCGTAAGCAGCTGTGTGCCATGCACCGGGTGGGGTAATTGAATCTTTCGCAGGTCTAAAGGACTTACAGTGTGAGTCACTGAATCTTTTGCGTTGAACCTTTACATTGAACGGCTTTTACAGTGTGGGTCATTTAGACCTTTCGAAGGGTTTGACGACTCAATGATCCAATTTAGAGCCGCAAAAGATTCAATTGCCACCGCAGGGTGCATGGCACCGCTGCTAAGAAGGGTTAATCGAATCTTTTGCAGGTCTAAAGGACTTGAAGTGTGAGTCACTCAATCTTTTGTATTGAACCTTTGCACTGACAAGTCACGTTATGGAATGTTTTCAACTCAGTAATGCAACTATGTCTAAATAATACACAGTGTAGGTCATTTAGACCTGCAAAAGGTTCAATGAATCAATGACCCAATGCAAAAAAGGTAGTGAGTCATATAGATCTGCTAAGGATTCAATGGCCCCACCTGGTGGATGGTATGCTGGCCTAATTGGTGGTATGCTGGATGGTATTGCAGGCCCTGTGTGAGTAAGTGAATCTTTTGCATTGAATCGTTGAGTCATCAAATCTTCAGTCGTTGAACCCTGCAGTCCCTCTGAGTCTTTGATCAGTCTCTTGGGATCCGTGGGCGCTGGCGTTTGACTGTCTGTGCCATTTAAGGCCACCGCAGTCTTCCTCGACTCATAGTTGTTGGAGGCACTGCCCCATAATACCCAATGCATGAACCAATTTAATGGGATGCTATGAAATATTACTTCAAACTGATTGTATTTTGGTGGCTTTATCTAGCTTGGCCATAAGCCTGGTCTCGATATTGTTGGCTGTACTGCTGAGTGAGGTTCTAAACTGCCTGGGCACCTCAGTGACCACGTTCAGTTAAACCCTAGTCGGAGCAAATGAAGTTTGAGGTTAAACAGTGTTGGTCAACTGACGCAGAATGGCATCCGTCTTTGAAAGAAAAGTATTCCAACCACTGTTGCAACAGTCTGACTGTCGACTCTCAGCTAAAATGGAGATCTACACCCTGGACTCCAGACCTGAGATACCTACCATGTTATCTAATAGTTGGGAATCGTGGAGTTATTACTCGTGATAAGAGTTCCATAGTTCTTAATATCCCCAGTAGGCGTCTTTGCAATAACAGAAACTTGGTTAAAAATATTATTAGCACCTCTTTGCTTTCATTTGGTTGGTGGGGGGGGGACAAAGGGGGTCTTGCATCCACTTATTTGGCCAGCTACAAAATATTCGTATGGTTTTGTAATAACAACAGATCTCAGTCTAAATGATATGCAAGAGCCGAGAAACTCTAGGGTTCCTAGGCATAGGGGGATGGTTTTGTTTGTAACCATGGATTCCATGTAGAATCATTTCATGCCTTGCATGGTGCCTGGCATGGTTCGTCGGGTAGGTGTGCTGTCGATGGTCCTATGTAGCACCCAAAAGGGTTCTGCTGCTGGTATAGCATCAGGCCTGGAACAATAGAATGGGCAAAGGAGATGGTTCTTCAGTGGTTCCTTAGTAAAAAAAGATGGTTCTATACAGAACCAAGAACCCTATGCATGAATACAGAACCTTTGCATGAACATTACAGAACTTTTTGTTATAACATGGTTCTGCATAGCGCCAGTATGTTTTCCTCCCATTTATAAAAACGTAAACAGGTTAGATCTATTAACATGCTATTACATCTAATAATATAGTAACAACTACATAACATACATAACAACAATATGTACATTCTGTGCTTGTAGCTTCTCTGCTTTTCTTCTGTTTCAACACAACCACACAAATGTTAACAATCGTGTAACTTAACAATCCATGTGTGTAATAAAGTAGCAATTAATTAATAAACGTAATTAATATGTAACTGCAGAATTCATACACTGTCACGTATTGACGTAAATTTGCCTACTGCTTTGCGTCTGCGCTCCTTCTCTTTGGCACCAACATCAAAACCCTAAAACTCCAGACTATTATCCCCCCTCCACCAAACTTTACTGTGGCATTAACATCACCTTCACTGGAACTGTGGGTCCGAATCCAAACCCTAACCCTGCTCAAACGATTATCCCCAATCTACCAAACTTTCCTGTAGCATTAACATCACCCTTCACTGGAACTGAAGGTCCAAGCCCAAACCCTGCTTCCAAGATAGCAGCCACATTCGGAACACAGCCTAAAAGATAAGCCCCCCTCACCTGTACTTGCTGGAGTATTCAGATGTCATTTTGCCTTTAGCTTCTGAAATAAAACGCTGCCCTGAGACTTTTCACTCTCGCTGTAGATTGTGTTTCTCCGATTGTGCTACAATAAATAATAAACAACAACTAAACTAAGCCTTCTGCTCTGCTGGAGACCGCAGTTGTTGATTTTCTATATGAGATATGATTGTCTAATTTCAAAGATTGAAAGGTGCAAATCAAATCTTCAAAACAAGGGCCTGCGCTCTTCATACAAGGGTTGCAATTATGGGATATTAAGCTGCGGCAGGCTTTTCATCTACTTAAGGGTTATTACATCTAGATTATTACAATGAATAAGCTGCTTAAGGAGAATTGACAATTATGCAGGAAATTCTACAAGAGCCTTGCGGACCTCACAAAGAAGACGACCGTAGAGAAGCATGAACCTTGCAGGAATGCTATGGATGGTAAAATGTCAGGGTACATCAGGTGAGGGGTGGTGAAGGACTCATGTTAACCCTCTCTGGTTCATAACAGTATGTACAGTACTATACTGACCTCAAAGACCCCCTTCCTTTCTTCAGTTCCCGGTAAAAGTCATTGAGTTCAAGGTATTTCACTCTGAGTGACAGAACAAAAGCAGAAAGCTAGTGCATATTTGGAGTCCAGAGGTCACGAGCGAAAATGCCCCTATTTTCCATTTACAGACTAATAGGTAGAATCGTTGAAATTTTTGCATGAATTTAAATGTCCTTGTATTTGATTTGTCTTTCGTTTTAACTTGAACTTTAACTATGTCGGCTCAAAAATATGTATTATTTAAAATATTTAATAAAAAAGTTCTGAAACTTCATGGAACTGAAGGTACGAGCCCAAACACTAAAATCTTCCCAGACCATTATACTCCCTCCACCAAACTTTACTGTAGCATTAACATCACCTCCACTGGAACTGAGGGTCTAAGCCCAAACCTTGAAACCCCAAGACCATTACCCCACCCCACCAAACTTTACTGTAGCATTAACACAACCTTCACTGGAACTGATGGTACGAGCCCAAACCTTGAAACCCCCAGACCATTACCCCCTCCACCAAACTTTACTGTAGCATTAACTTCACCCACACAGGAACTGAGGGTCTGAGCTCAAACCCTGAAACCCCCCTTACCATTATCCCCCCTCCACCAAACTTTACTGTAGCAATAACATCACCTCCACTGGAACTGAGGGTCCAAGCCCAAACCCTGAAACCCCCCAGACCATTACCCCACCCCACCCAACTTTACTGTAGCATTTACATCATCCACACAGGAACTGAGGGTCTGAGCTCAAACCCTGAAACCCCCCTTTACCATTATCCCCCTCCACCAAACTTAATTGCAGCACTAAGCCAGGCAGGGTCTCCTTGAGTCGTCCTCCAAACACAGATTCATCCATTAGACGGCCAGATAGCAAAGTGTGAGTCATCACTCCAGAAAACGTGTCACTGCTCCAGAGTCCAGTGGTTGTCTTGTGGCAAAAGTGGCATCCTATGACAGTGCTATGGGCAAAGATACTGCGCTCCTCAGTACAATCCATTCTACTGCCAGTGTTTGTCTGTGGAGAGCTTCATTTATGTGTATGAATAAATGATTGAATGAACAATATCAATGAATTATTGAAAACAGATTCATTGTTGAAGGTTACTGCAAAACAACAAGGGCTGTTTTTGGTTGCAGGTTCTTTTCTGAAGCACAAGAGGAAAAAATCTCTCATTGGTTGGGCCCTGAGAAGAGGATACATCAGCCAGTCAGAAGGAAAGAACAACTCTGGCTCCACCTCCAGCAAGCTCTTTGGCCAACCGCTCGCCTCAGTTTGTCAGGATGGTAATTTGCCCAAACCAATCATGGTGAGTACTCTTTAGTTATAAATGACTGTTTCCTTTCATTCCTATTATATGGCCAATTTGTTTCAAGGTCGTGAGAAATGCTAATGTTGCTAGGTAATGAAGGGAAGAGAATAGCCACCAATTAGCATTATGCTAAAGCATGATAATCTTGGATGATGCACTACTGGATACTGAGCAGTGTATTGAAACAAACCACTATCAACATATAGCAGACAAGGTAACAAAGGGAGCAGTTGGGGGTTAGGTGCCTTGCTCAAGAGCACCGCAGTTGTGGCCTGGGGGATCGAACCGGCGACCTTCCCGTCACAAGACCAGATCCCTAACCTTCAGGCCGCAACTCCCAATCAAGGCTACCTTGATTAGCAGCTACAATAGTGCCTTAAGGTGGTCATCCAGATGGTCCCACAGATGCTAAATTGGGTTCAAGTCTGGGGAATCTGAGGCTCAGGTTAGAACCTGGAAGTCTTGACGAGCCCTTCCAACCAATCGGGACATTTCTAGCTGTGTGACATGTCGCATCGTCTTGCTGGAAGATCCCCTCCGCCCCAGGGAACACATGCGTACGTGATCTACTAGTATGAATTCAGACCCGAATCTGTTGAGAGTGTCTTCCACACGGACGAGTGAGTCCAGAGAATGCCACCAAAACTTTCACTGTACTGTGGATGCCTTCAAGCAGAATCATTGGCATCCGCCTTAATGAGGTCTCCTGGCGCTGGGGCCAGCGTTTGGACTGGGGAGAAAAATGTTTGCCTGAAAATTTGTCCCGGTATCGTTTTGCACTCTTCAGCTCTGGGATGACAGCTGGCTGTATATTATTGGAGGCTTAAAGGGCATAAGATGGGCCAGCTGTCAGATGACGCTAGTGGGTTGACACATTGCTTGTGAAGTGTGAATTGGACCCAAAGGCTAATGAGATGCGTCTGATTTTCATGCGTGCTGCCGGGGGGGTGCTGTGACACCGCAGGCTTTAATGTGCTGCTCTGTCCTCAGAGCTGCATTCAGTCCTCATGGAAGGTCAAGTGAATTATTTAACCACATGTGAAGCGAGTTGAAAGCCTTTGCATTGGCTTTCACGACCTTACACAGCATGTCATGTGTATTTGTTTCATGTTATAACACTGTGTGGGGGTGTGTATGTGTGTGTACAGGATCTACTGGGGGTGCTGTACCACGAGGGTCCTAAAACTCTCGGAGTATTCCGCCGCTCTGCGAATGCCAGGAGCTGTCGGGTCCTGAAGGAGCGCCTGAACGCCGGACATTACGTTCCGCTGCATGGGGAGTCCGTATTCACAGCGGCGTCTCTCCTCACTGTGAGATCCGCATCAGTCTCTACACACTTTATCTGGATTCACGATGAATCTAGATTCACACTCAGTTCAGATTAGGTTTACAAATCAAGTAAATTCTCACAGGATAATTCAGATTTACAAGTAATTCGTGTTTACACTGCAAAAATCATTCATATTCATATATATATATATATATATATATATATATATATATATATATATATATATATATATATATATATATATATATACTTAATCTGAATTATAGTTCATTTCTATCTAAGGGTGATAAACATTCTCTCATAGTCTAGATTGAGACTTAATCCAGATGTACAGTTCATCCAGAGAAACAATCATTCAGATAAACTCTTAATGGCAATTTATAATTAATTAGCATTTAAATTAAGATTATTATTTAGTTCAGATTTACACTGAATCCAACTTTGAATTTTGATTTATAGTTCATTTGCATTTAAAAGAGAAAAAATGATTGTCCAATAATATTGTCCAGATAATGATGAATAATGAAGATGAACTCTACTTTTGATTTATAGTTAATTTGCAACTAAAAAGAAAACAATGTTAGTACACTTAATCCAGATTCTCACATAATCCAGATTCACATTTAATTTATATTTATACTTAACAAAAGTACCCCAACAAACTCTTAATTTAGATTTATAGTTAATTTACATTTAAATAAAAAATAAATATAGTCCATATTTACACTTATTCCAGATTCTCAAATAAATTAGATTTACTGTTAATTTATATTTAAACTTCATTTAGAAGTCATCCTGATTTACACATAATCCAGATTTATAGTAAATTTACATTTAAAAATAACTAAAATGCATAGTCCATATTTACACTTAATCTAGATTCTCAAATAATTCAGATTTACAGTTAATTCATATTTACCCAACATTAAAATCATCAAGACAAATTCTTTTTGATTTATAATTAATTTGCATTTAATTGATTCAGATTTACACTTAATCCATATTTTCAAATAATCTAGATTTACAGTTAAATCATATTTACACTTAACTCCTGACATATACTTCATGTGGACTGGTAAATTTACATTTAAAGGTGATAAAATGATCACATAGTCCAGATTTACACATGACCCAATTTCACATTTAGTAAAGACTCATGTACAGACATGAGTTTCAATCTTTCATGATTAGTCAAGATTCTTCATATTTATTTCCGATTTTACACTCAATCCATTCACACTTAGTCCAAATTCGTATTTTATTTTAATTAGATTTACATTTATTAAAGCTTGTAGTTCATTCAGATGAACTGTTTTATATTTGAACATTTAATCAACTTTTTAAAGTTTTGGCATTTATTTCCTAGCAGTAGATAAATGGAAGTAGCAGTTATGAACTATAGAATGAAAGAAAAATATCTTGAAGGCTTTTTTTTGTTTCATGGGAAACATGAGTAAGACTTTAGCAGCTTCTCAATGGCATTTGCAAAGGTTCAGGCTAATCTCCATATTCCATATTCAGAAACATATGAACTATATTCTAGCTCCTGCAGTCTAATGTCACTTGATCTTTTCTGGGTTTTATTCACGCCGTTATTTAAAGTGTAGAGGAGGTTGAAGTGGGTTGACCTGCTAGTCAGGCAGTGAATCACTGTACCAAATTTCACGGCTTTGCCTCTAGTGCTCGGTAAACTAGACCCAATCATATTATATACAGTAACAGCAAAACATACATCGGAACACCAGATATGATTAGAAGAGATATAAATAATCCTACATATACAATACAAAGTAAGATGAATATGTTATTGTGAGAGAAGTAGATCTGATCTTGATCCAGTTTGAAGAACAAAGTTAGGTTCCAGATTTCTCCTGGACGCCCCAGACATTGTATGAATGTATTCAGTTCCTTCAGCAGCAAATCTTGATTTAGCTTAATGAAGTACTGAGCAGTCAAAGCAGGTATTAGATGAGAACTGATAATAATACTGGGTTGTTTAGGAGAAGCTTGGAAAGAGTTAAATAAACACACTGACGTATGTAAAAGCTCTACTTACTCTATTAATACTGTTTAATATTTAATAATAAAGTGTAAAAGCTCTACTTACTCTATTAATACTGATTAATATTTAATAATAAAGTGTAAAAGTACTACTTACTCTATTAATACTGATTAATATTTAATAATAAAGTGTAAAAGCACTACTTACTCTATTAATACTGTTTAATATTTAATAATAAAGTGTAAAAGCACTACTTACTCTATTAATACTGTTTAATATTTAATACTAGTGTTTTACTGAGTAAAGAAAGAAAAAATTATATATAATGATGTCCCCAAGTAACAAATTTGAAATTAATACTAAAGTCATTTAAATTGTGGATTCCATTAAAGCAGCCCTGATTAGCAAATTAGCAATGACACATTCTACTAACGAACTTCTCATCAAGCACGTATAGTAATTACACAGAACAAAGTGTATTTGCAAAGTGTATTACAAGAAAGTAGCATTTACACATTTTTTTATGATCTTGTTTTTAGATATGTATATGTAAGTATATCGTTTAGCAGCATACAATGAAGTGATATGAATAAAAGCGAATATTGACTGGCTAATTATGTTTTATGGTTATTTAATTAGAAATCAAAGAGAGAATGTTGAACATTCAGAGAATTTAGACAAACTAGTTAAACTGGTGAGTCAGGTAGAAGTAAGAGATTGATGTTTAATGTAAGGTTAGAGTTCATTTTAATATAGGATTAAGGTTAGGGGTCATTTTAAGGTTAGGGTTGATTTAAATGTGGGATTAAGGTTAGGGTTAATTTTAATGTAGAATTAAGGTTAGGGGTCATTTTAAGGTTAGGGCTAATTTAAATGTGGGATTAAGGTTAGGGTTAATTTTAAGGTTAGGGTTGATTTTAATGTGGGATTAAGGTTAAGTTCATTTTGATGTAGGTTTAAAGTTAGGGTTCTTTTTTTTATTTAGAATTAAGGTTAGGGTTAATTTGAATGTAATCTTAATGTAATTTTAATGTAGAATTAACTTAGGGTTAGGGTTCATTTTAAGGTTAGGGTTCATTTTAATGTAGGATTGTGGTTCAGGTTCATTTCAAAGTAGGATTAAGGTTAGAGTTAGAGTTATTTTTAGCATTAGGGTTCATTTTAAGGTTAGGGTTAATTTTAATGTAGGATTAAGGTTACAGTTCATTTTAATGTAGGTTTAAAGTTAGGGTTCATTTTAATTTAGAATTAAGGTTAGGGCTAGTTTTAATGTAATCTTAATGTAATTGTAATGTAGGATTAACTTAGAGTTAGGGTTCATTTTGATGTAGGACTAAAGTTAGGGTTATTTTCAGGGTCAGGGTTAGAGGGTTGAGGTTAGTGTTATGTTAAGTTTAGGATTAAGGTCAGAGAGTTAATGTTAGGGTTAATTTTAGAGCTACAGGGTTTAAGGATGGGGTTTAGTTTGGCCGTAAGTCTGGCTAAGGTTGGAGTAAGTCTCTAGAAAATTAACAGAAGGCCATGTAAAATCCCACAGTTCACAGATGTGTGTGTATGTGTGTGTATGTAGGAGTTCCTGCGCAGGCTGCCAGACAGTGTGTTGGGCTGTGATTGCTATGAAGACTGGATGGAGGTGATGGAAGCAGAAGATCAGGAGAACAGATGCACCTCAGCGCAGAGGTCTGTGTCAGGTTCACACGTTGAGTCCTGATTAGCGGTAACGCGGGATCCATGTAAAGACACTCATTTACCTCCCACGAGCGCCGCCTCCACAGCCTTTGTGTCTTTTTGTGGTCATGACAACAGTGATGTAAATGTGTGGGCTATACAATAATTAATACACAGACTTCTAACAGAACAGCGTCTGCAGTTACTTATCAGAGCAGGTCTTTACAGTGGGGGGGTAACAGGGTGTTTACAGTGGGGGTAACAGGGGGTGTTTACAGTGGGGGTAACAGGGGGTGTTTACAGTGGGGGTAACAGGGGGTGTTTACAGTGGGGGGGGGGACAGGAGGTCTTTACAGTGGGGGGGGAAACAGGAGGTCTTTACAGTGGGGGGAACAGGAGGTCTTTACAGTGGGGGGAAAACAGGGGGTCTTTACAGTGGGGGGTGTCAGGAGGTCTTTACAGTGGGGGAGGAAACAGGGGGTCTTTACAGTGGGGGGGTGTCAGGGGGTCTTTACAGTGGGGGGGAAACAGGGGGTCTTTACAGTGGGGGGGGGCAGGGGGTCTTTACAGTGGGGGTGAAACAGGAGATCTTTACAGTGGGGGTGAAACAGGAGGTCTTTACAGTGGCGGTGAAACAGGAGGTCTTTACAGTGGGGGTGAAACAGGAGGTCTTTACAGTGGGGGGAAACAGGAGGTCTTTACAGTGGGGGTGAAACAGGAGGTCTTTACAGTGGGGGGGGAAACAGGGGGTCTTTACAGTGGGGGTGAAACAGGAGGTCTTTACAGTGGGGGGGGAAACAGGGGGTCTTTACAGTGGGGGTGAAACAGGAGGTCTTTACGGGGGGGGAACAGGAGGTCTTTACAGTGGGGGTGACAGGAGGTCTTTACAGTTGGGGTGACAGGAGGTCTTTACAGTGGGGGGGGACAGGGGGTCCTTACAGTGGGGGGGGGAAACAGGAGGTCTTTACAGTGGGGAGTGACAGGAGGTCTTTACAGTGGGGGGTGACAGGAGGTCTTTACAGTGGGGGGTGACAGGAGGTCTTTACAGTGGGGGGTGACAGGAGGTCTTTACAGTGGGGGGGGAACAGGGGGTCTTTACAGTGGGGAGTGACAGGAGGTCTTTACAGTGGGGGGGGGGACAGGAGGTCTTTACAGTGGGGGGGGACAGGAGGTCCTTACAGTGGGGGTGACAGAAGGTCTTTACAGTGGGGGGTGAAAGGAGGTCTTTACAGTGGGGGAAAAACAGGAGGTCTTTTCAGTGGGGGGGGGACAGGAGTTGTTTACAAGGTGGCAGGATGTCTTTACAGAGTATAGTATACGATAACGTAATATAGCTTTATTACACTGACAATCTAGTACCTATAATATATTTAATATCATTTATTAGTATTATTATTAGTTAATAATTACCTAATATAATATACCTTCAGTGTAATACCTACAATATGGGGTTCTACAATATAATACCTATAACATAACTGATCTTGTAACTATAATATAATATACCTAATATAGCTATTGTTAGTTAATAGTTACCTAATATGCCTAATATAATAAACCTATATCATATAAAATACCAATATACCTATAGTATTGTATACTACTATAGAATACCCATAATATAGTATATTATAACATAATATAGCTACATACATAAAATATTTAAATATAAATATTTACATACAATTTTAAATAGCTTATATACTATACCTATATGTCTATAACACCTACAACATAGTATACTAGAACATAATAAAATACCAATAACATACCTGTAAGAGTACACTATAATATACTTATAAAATATACTTACATTTATAGCTTATATAATGTATCTATATGTAGCGAATTGACTACAAAGTAGTAAAGAGATAGCTAGCTTCCAATATTTAAATACCAGTGCTAAATACCAAAGGTAAGTATTTGAGGTTAATTATAAAAAATATTAAAAATATATATATAAAAGAATACTGTGGGCCAATCGGAAAAACCTAGGATCATCTACGGAGCCGAGGACTATACCAGACCAGAGAAGACACTGCTCTGGAATTTGGAGGTTAAGGATAGCCTCTTTTAATGAACAGGTAAGTAAAACATTCTAAAATAAAAATAATAAAATAAAAAATAATACCTCTAGTTAGATTCTATATATTTATGATTTGATGTCAATCACAATCAATAATACAATATATATCTATATCAAATAATCACAACAATAAAGTTTTCCTTTTTTTCCTGTGTATGTGTGATTAATGTCCGTTTGTTTTACAGGTGGCAGTGGGAATTGAGTATGTGGAAAAGTCGAGTCTGTGGAAAGGTAGTTATTCAACATACAATTAGACTATGAAGAAAACAAGAATTCTTTTAATGAAAAGGTATATATTTAAATTTTCTGTGCTTTCATACACTTCAAATTTTGGAACATATTCCAATGTCTTTTTTTACCAACACATTTGGCATATGGTAACTGAATATTCCCAAAAAAGTTTGTCCCTAAACAGAATTTAAACCTAAACATACTTAAATATTTTATTGGTCTATGGCATATGTGTCTTAAATACATTGGACATTAAAAATAACAATAAAGCTCCACTTTCTAGAAGATATTAACTGTTCTTTCAGGACAATACAATAATATCACTTTAAATTACAAAACATTGCAGTAGAAATAATCCTGATACCTAATCACAGAGGAAATGGACATTATTAGATTAGAATAATCCTGTAGTCAATCTACATTATCATTGCCATATCACTCTAGAACATTCTGACAGACTTTCAAAAACCGTACTAACTGTATTAAGTAGAGATGGAAAGATCAATCGGCCGATTTTTAATCAAAATATGTTATCGGTGATCAGTCGATATTTCTCCAATTTAGCCGATCCCGAGAGCCGATCGATGGCGTTAAACAAATGAGCGTAAATTCTGTATTTCCAGCTAGCGTTTCATTGAAACCCCCTCCGGTCAGCTCCCTGCAATTCCTTTGTGAACCACTAGGTGGAAACACAACTTTTTCATTTTCCACAGACTGACTAAATCCAGACCGTTTTTAAAATCTGTAAAATTAACCGTATCTTGTTGGGGAACCAAGATAAAGATACTTAGATATTTAATATTTTATTAATTATTATTTTTTATTTTATCTACTTAAAGTTTGACAATCAGAAATCTAAAAAATTATAAAAATATAGACTAATAAATTAGTATCTATTAAATCTGTGTTGGAGTGTGAGGGGTTAAGTGGAAGCCTGTGAGTCTGTGTCGCCCCCTATAGGGACTGTGATGACTGTTGATGATTGGTGGTCCCGCTGTTCATGTACAGAGGGGCCAGGCAGTTATAATTCAGATACCAAGTTCAAATAACAGTAAAACTGACCAATCATATCTTCCCTCTGAGTGGGCGGGGCTTAACTGTATGATCATTTCTGCCCGCTGTGGTGACGCTAGCTTGAGAAACTGCTAGCTAGCGCTAGGCTACCACCGCTAGCTAGTTAGCTGAGTCACGATGGAAGCCCAGGTCCCGCCTCCAAACTGTCAAAACCACGCCCCCTCTGAAAACTCGAGAAAAGTATTACAGTTCCCGCGAGAGGAGAACATACCTTTCTGTGCTCGTGAGTTTCACACTCACCGCTCGGCACACAAGGGGTTACACTTCTGCAGCGCGCGCCTGTGCTGCTCGCGGGCACACACAGGCCAGTCTGTTTACACAGGCCGAAAAAACCCTAACAAACACAGAAATACACAAAAATGCACAGAAATACACACTCCCAGCCTCTACAGACACAACTCCTAACCCTGTCTCAGCTACACGGGTCATAAATAACTTTAAAAGTTTATACTGACACATTTAATCACAGGCAGCACGAAATCCTACTGAAAATACACCGTTAGCTTAGCATAGTCGGCTAGCGCCGTGATAACTAAAGCAGCTCACTGACGCTAAACTCGGTGTATCCTAGTAAATGACACTCCTCGTTCACCACAGAGTGCTTCTTGGGTCCACCAGAGGTTAGAGTGCTTTACTTGCTAACCCTGCAGTCCGTATCACACAAATCCAGCTTTTGTTCAACTTTATCTCACTCTCTTCCAGAGACACCTTCTGCTCACCCCAGCTGCTCACCCCACAGGAAGAGCTGAGTCAGGACCAGCTATTTCCCGCGCTTATCAACGTCATCGATCACCTTATTGGCTGTAGCGTGTGACGTGCTACTAACAAAAATAAATAAAATAATTATTTCTCAACGGAATAAAGTTTCTTTTCCTCACATTTTTTGTGTCTTTATTTATTTATAATATTTTCTCAGCTTCTTGTTTAATAATAAATAAACAAAAATACTTTAATTAATCTTTTATGAACCTATAATGTAGTGTAGGATAATAAAATATAATATAATATCTGGAACATAGCCTACTATTACTATATACCTGTAATGTAGTAGCTATAATATAATGTACTTTAGTGTATATATATATATATATATATATATATATATATATATATATATATATATATATATATAATTTAATATATTTAGTAAAAAAGTTCAGTATAGTACTGCTGATGTTTTTAATGTTGTCTTGTTTATGTGCGGCAGTTGTTTACGTTCAACTCCGTCTGTGTTTGCTTGCTTGGCAGGTGTTGTGCGTTTGTGTCCTTGTTTATTCTCCCATGTTTACCTGCTGCTTTGTTGTTTCTGTAGCGTGCTGGCGAAGCTGCCGGAAGTGAACCGCTTGCTGCTTGGTTACGTCTTTGGGCTGCTCCACCGCATCCACACCAACGCAGATGCGAATCAAATGACGGCGGCTAATCTGGCGTTGTGTATCGCCCCCAACATGCTGTGGAGGGCATCACCTTGCAGTGCCGAGCAGGAGAACAAGAACAACCTGGAGGTAACGCCCACTCGCAAGATGACACACAGCAAACTGTGCTGGGCCATGAGTTGGAGACGCTTCGTTTATCACATTAACAGTCAAAACAGTAGACGTTATTGTTTGTTTAGCAACAGGAAAACATAAACAGCTACACAGAATCTTCAATTGATTATTATGTTATTTATTGTAGTGTTTGAATGAGATGTTTCCAAACTGGGTCTGAATCGGTGTGTCTGATGGGTTCTGAGAGGGTTTCTAGATAATCTATTAATAGATAGCTACACAGAACCTAAACTAAATCTAATATCAGGTGTTCAAGTGTTTACTGTGTCCAAGCTTAACCTTTATTACTGCTTCCATTCTTTTCTGGAGGAACTTTCAGACACACCTTTAAAGTTCTTCTGTTGGCTTCTGTTTGTTTTGGTTCCCTAGTCCCGCCCCATCTCCTCCTTCTTACCATACCCCTCACTTGTTCCTAGTTTGTGGCTGCTCCCCATCCCAAGTATTCACTATGTGCCCTTGTGTATTTATACCCCTTGTTGGTCTCTGTCTGGTAAATGTGATTGTGTACATCTCTGTGTATACAGTTGTTTTGTTTTACTCAGGGTCTTTGAGTTTTGTTATTGTTTATTGTTTGTGCTTACCATCTCTGCCTGAACTTTGACTCTTGGCCACATTAGCCTGGACTTGGCATATGTATCCACCTTCCTTGCCTGCTCCATCATCACACTGATCAGCTCCGGGGCTCGACTGGAAGGTTTAGGGTTGAGTGGGGAGTGGAGCTGGATGTTCCTCTCTCTCTCAGACATCAGAACGCTGTTTATGTGATGGGCAGGGACGAATTAAGTATAGTCTGGGCCCCTGGGCAACCCCCAACCCGCGTGCCTTGTGATCAAGGGCCCTCTTATGGTATGCCCTGCTCTTCTCTAGGGCTCCCTGGTAGGGGCTTTCATAACCATGTCCCTCTAAAATTATGCCCCCCTCTTTCCTAGGACCCCTAATAGCCAGAAGTCGAAGTCAGAGCAGTGCCACAACGCCTCGTCCATTTTCATAAGGGGCTCCAAAAGCATGGCTAGGGGCTCCAAAAGCATGGCTAGGGCCCCCAAGTGACCCTGGGGTCAAAGTCCCTAAAAGTCAGCGGATCCTTATAATGGAGGGCCCTCGGAAATAAAAATATATTGTATCATAAATGTTGATGGGCATCGCAAAATGTTTTGGGTCAGGGCCTAACCCTAACCCTAACCCTGACCTCAAGGGCCCCTGGGCGCTGGCCCCACTGGCCTGGTTAGTTATCCAGCCCTGGTGATGGGGACGGTGTTGATGGGGCTACCAGGTCTTGTTAGGAGAACCAGATGCTCTGCAGCTTTTGATGGAGTTTGGGAAGCATCTGTAAACTGGAGCTTGTACTTAGCGGCTGTTTTGTACTGCGTAGTGTTAAAAATGCTACGTACATGAGTCTGAACGCCACAGCTACTGTCTGCCTTTACTCCAGAGCCCTGAACCTTCAAATCCAGG
Source organism: Megaleporinus macrocephalus (assembly GCA_021613375.1). Taxonomy (NCBI): domain Eukaryota; kingdom Metazoa; phylum Chordata; class Actinopteri; order Characiformes; family Anostomidae; genus Megaleporinus; species Megaleporinus macrocephalus. Next base: position 1,846,033 of record CM038726.1, read on the forward strand.
TCAGCAGACATCCGGTCCTTGAAACACGAAACACACCTCGCGAACTGGATGGAGCTCAAAATGTTCTTCACTGCATGATTCATTTGCATGTATTAGCGCCGCTGATGATAAAACCTCTCTGGGATGCATGTGGAGAGGAGAGGAAGCAAGAGAGAGCGAGTGCCTAGGAGTGATGGAGGAAGAGAAGAGGGAGTGAGAGAGAACGCCTGGGAGTGAAAGAGAAAGAGACTGAAAGGAATAGAGGAGGGAGTGAGAGAGAGTGCCTATGAGTGAAAGAGGAAAGAGACTGAGAGGAAAAGAAGAAGGTGGGAGAGAGAGGGTTCCAAGGAGTGAAATAGAAGGAGACTGAGAGGAAGAGAAGAGGGAGTGAGAGAGAGAGTGCCTGGGAGTGAAAGAGAAAGAGACTGAGAAGAAGAGAATAGGGAGTGAGAGAGAGAGTACCTGGGATTGAAATAGGAGAGAGACTGAGAGAAAGAGAAGAAGGAGTGAGAGAGAGTACCTGGGAGTGAAAGAGAAGGAGACTGTGAGGAAGAAGAAGAGGGAGTGAGAAAGAGTGCCTGAGATTGAAATAGGAGAGAGACTGAGAGAAAGAGTGAGAGGGAGTGCCTAGGAGTGAAGGAGAAAGGAGACCAGTTTGGCCTCCCGTACATGTAGAGATCTCCTCCTGGGTTCTCCTGATGTGAGACGTGTAGGAGGAGGTATTCTGGTCCTCCATCAGAAATATCAGCTCGTGTGATTAGCAGCTCCTGCTGTTGTAGGAAATTGCCATGAGCTAAGCTTATTATGGTAGCCCTCCACCTACTATCACACTGCACTTCTGAGAGTCCTCTGCTAGTACAGGGTGAACCAAAAGTATCAGGACACCCTTCAATTTCGGAAGGAAAGGGAAGATGCCGTATCTAAATACCCAAGCAAGCACCAGGTGAGGGGGCCTATCTTTTAGGCTATATCCTGAACATGGCCACCACCTTGAAAGCCGCCATACTGGATCAAGGGCAAGTGATTCCAATGGGAAGGTGGTCCTGTAGCAGATCAAAGAAGACCAGAACTGTCTCAGAAATCGATTAATGCAATCAGATTTGCAAAATCTCACACCTACAGATCTGTGTTCAGCACCAGGGACAGCTCACTGAACATCCAATGTGATGGACCTCCACACCTGCTCCACAGTATATCTGATTCTTCTCTTCATGAGGACAATTTCCAAAGGATCTGGAATGCGAAGCCATGCTGTTGTAGCACGAGCAGAATGAGGTCCTGCTGGAACAACTATGGACTTCCCAGGAAAGGACAACCTCTTAAAATCCCAATTCACGTGATACCGATGCCCCCTACTGTATGGCAGGTGTTGCAACTTTCACAAATGAAGATCTGAATGGAACCTACAACTTGGTGTCCTTTATCTCCCCCAAAAGCAAGCTAGAATGTAGACCCATGGTCTTTCAGACCACCTGAGATGAGCTCAGGCCCAAAGAACTTGGCGGCGCTTCTGTATAGAATTGATTCGATGGAGAAACAAATCTGCTGTTCTCAAGATGTTCAGTTGTATCTTCTGGATATGAATCTTATTATGAGTTATTTATATTACAAACACATTTTGGACATTAACTTTATTAGAACATTCTCATGATGGTCTTTTCCCAGAAATCTTTCCAGAAACAGAGACCTTGTTAACTACAGAGAGCTGTAAATGGGGGCTTATGTCCTTGGGGTGGGTCTCTGAAAGGTGGGACACAGTGGGAAACAAATGTCCATCTAGAAGCTGCTTTTGTCTGAATTTCCAATTAAAGCTGCACTGCAGGCTTGGATGGTTGCACGTATGCAATAAGACCTCTTCACAGCGAGTTCGTCTTAACAAGCTCTCGCTCACATCCGGGACCCCCATAGTCCTCCTATACTTGGGCAACGAGCAGGTCTGCTGGCAGCTTGCGTCCATAATAGACGCACACACATGCGGGGTGGTTGTTATCAATGAGCCAAACTTAAATAAACAGACTCTTAGTCTCTTAAAGCTCATGTAATAAATTCCTGACGTCTACACAGTTCAACCTGTTGGACCTGGAGGGCTTCTCAGAGTTGAACCTAGTCTGGGCACCAGACTGATGGGGGCAGTTAAAGAAAACAAGGGGGCAAATCGATTTATGTAGTGAAACAATGTAGTGGACCAGCGGTTTTCGTCCTGTGGGTGAAGATAATAAAGATATTGACCCCAGTTGATCTTTAGTTGATGGACTAGATTCTAGATTACTTGCTGTCTGATTGATCTGGCGGATCAGATAAACAATAAAAGGCCACTGAAGTGTGAAGTCCAGTCGTGTTCAATATGAATATGCCGAGTCACTGTTGGGGTCTTGGAGCTTCATCATTTATAGAACTCGTTGCTTGTCTTGATTTGGATTGGGTCGATTCTACTCTACCGCTTGATACCAAGAAAGCCATTTTTAGCGTGGCCGTCTATGTGGACGGATGGCCAGCAGGGGACTCTCGGACCAACACACCACCCACCCCACCACCTTCACCCTATCTTGCTCAAAAGCAGCTAAGCTTAGCCTAAGGGTCAAGAGACAACAGCGTCCTAGTTTAACCGATAACAGAGTTACAGGGAAGGCGCGTTCATGCCGCTGGTAGAATGGCCACTAGGGGGCGTACAGAAAGTGGGTACCAGCCAAACAGTAGACGCCACTGTTTTATTCAAGATTAATAAACGTTCTGTAGAGCAGCTAATGGAAAACAGGGCTGAGCACATCTGGCTCGAATTAGAAGACAAGCGAAACAAGGTCAAGAGATTCATTCCTCATTAATAATAAATAGGCTCATCTCGAAGACGGCCACGGGTAGGAAGAGGTGGCAGAGGGGTTAAATCGTTTCTTCACTCCAGCCGCTAGTGAGTTAAACCGACTCCGGTCTTAGGCTGGTGTCAGAGGAGGCCACGCTGGAGAGGCTCAATAACACCAGTGCTCTCAAAGCGAGCGACCCTTTGGATTGGATTTAATGGGGGATGCATAGGTCAGCAGAAAGGTTCGGACCACCTTACTTACAAAGCAGCCACCCCCTCCCCACACATAGACTGACACCATTATGCGGCGGTAGGAAGTATGGGAGACCCTGGTGGGGGAATGGGATGGTGGGGAAATGATCAGGTGGAGGCAGGAGTGAAGAAGCCAGGGTTACCTTATTTCTAGGTCTCATGGTTTTCTGATGCTGATGCTGACCACTCTCTCTCTCTCTCTCTCTCTCTCCCTTTGGTCTCTCGTCCTACTGTGCACAGGCGTCATAACCAATCAGGTCGCCGCCTTACCGAGACCAGCGCCCCGCCCCAGACTTTCAGAGTCGAGCATTCGGTTTGAGCTAAAAACGTCACAACTCTGGTGCTAAAAATCAGGAGGTGGATCATTCTGCAGTGTTTAAACACCTCAGTGTCACTGCTGGACTGAGAATCGTCCACCAACCAAAACTATCCGGACAGCAGTGTCCTGTGGGCGGCGTCCTGTGTCCACTGATGAAGGACTAGAGGAACACAAACTGTGCAGCAGCAGATGAGCTACTGTCTCTGACTTTACGTCTACAAGGTGGACCAGCAAGTAGTAGGAGTGTCTAATAGAGTGGACAGTGAGTGGACACAGTGTTTAAACACTCCAGCAGCAGCACTGCTGTGTCTGATCCACTCACACCAGCACCACGTCAGTGTCACTGCAGCGCTGAGAATGACCCACCTCCCTAGTAGTATCTGCTCTGTGGTGGTCCTGTGGGGGTCCTGATCATTAAAGAACAGAGTAATAAAGTATACAGAGAATCAGGTGAACTAAGTGAGTGAAGCTCCGGTATGGTTGGTGGAGCTCCTGTATGGTCAGTGGAGCTCCGGTGTGGTCAGTGGAGCTCCTGTGTGGTCAGTGGAGCTCCTGTATGGTCAGTGGAGCTCCGGTATGGTTGGTGGAGCTCCGGTGTGGTTGGTGGAGCTCCTGTATGGTCAGTGGAGCTCCGGTGTGGTCAGTGGAGCTCCGGTATGGTTGGTGGAGCTCCTGTATGGTCAGTGGAGCTCCGGTGTGGTTGGTGGAGCTCCTGTATGGTCAGTGGAGCTCCGGTGTGGTTGGTGGAGCTGATCTGAAAGAGTTAAAACTGGACAGCGTCTCTGAGCATGTCGCTGGTTAAAGGATCCAGGGTTGGGATGATGGGCTACCCGGCGCTGTGGGGGTGGCGCTGGTTCAGGGCACGTCTCTGGTGATTGGTTTCATGTTTACACTTGTTTTCTCTGCTATTTTTCCGCTGTCGGCGTCCAGGTGGCTGCACTCGTCCGATTCCTGATAGGAAGCTCTCCCACCATCTTTGGCGATGAAGCGGAAAGCACATTTGCCGCACGGCCGACCGCAGCGCTGGAAACGGACGACCTCGCAGGTCAGCACTCTCCTCTCCTGCTTTACGACCGTATGAAACCGAAGTAAACCAGCGTCTGCTGTCTGCTCCTCCTGATCACTGTAGAAGGAAGTTCCTGCTCTGGCGTCTAGGAATGCCTAGCGTAGCGGCTTGATCTAGCAGTTTACATGGAAGGCTTGTGTGTCTTTGGTCACCAAGACGTGGGTCTACACCTACTTTTCACAAAGAGGGTGTTTCTTATAAAGTGGCCAGTTAGTGGACGTACAAGGTAGGTGTTCTAATAAAGTGGCCATTTAGTGGAAGTACAAGGTGGATGTTTCTAATAAAGTGGCCAGTGAGTAGAAGCACAAGGAAGGTGTTTCTAATAAAGTGGCCAGTTAGTGGAAGCACAAGGTAGGTGTTCCTAATAAAGTGGCCATTAAGTGGAAGTATAAGGTGGCTGTTTCTAATAAAGTGGCCACTTGGTGGAAGCACAAGGTAGGTGTTTCTAATAAAGTGGCCACATAGTGGAAGCACCAGGTAGGTGTTTCTAATAAAGTGGCCAGTTAGTGGAAGTAAAAGTTAGGTGTTTCTAATAAAGCAAAAGGTGGATGTTTCTAATAAAGTGGCCAGTGAGTGGAATCACCAGGCAGGTGTTTCTAATTAAGTGGCCAGTTAGTGGAAGCACAAGGTGGATGTTTCTAATAAAGTGGCTGGTGAGTAGAAGCACAATGAGGGTGTTTCTGATAAAGTGGCCAGTTAGTGGAAGCACAAGGTGTAGGTTTCTAATAAAGTGGCCTCTTAGAGGAAGCACAAGGTAGGTGTTTCTAATAAAGTGGCCAGTTAGATGAAGCACCAGGTAGGTGTTTCTAATAAAGTGGCCAGTTAGTGGAAGCACAAGGTGTGTGTTTCTAATAAAGTGGCCAGTGAGTGGAAGTTTGGTGTTTCTAATAAAGTGACCAGTTAGTGTTAGTACAAGGTAGGTGTTTCTAATAAAGTAGCCAGTCAGAGGAAGCACAAGGTAAGTGTTTCTAATAAAGCAAAAGGTGTGTGTTTCTAATAAAGTGGCCACTTAGTGGAAGCACAGGGTAGGTATTTATAATAAAGTGGCCAGTTAGTGGAAGTATAAAGTAAGTGGTTCTAATAAAGTGGCCAGTTAGAGGAAGCACAAAGTAGGTGTTTCGAATAAAGTGGCCAGTGAGTGGAAACGCAAGGTAGGTGGTTCTAATAAAGTGGCCAGTTAATGGCACTAGAAGTTATGTGTTTCTAATAATGTGGCCAGTTAGTGGAAGCACAAGAAGGGTGTTTCTAAAAAAGCAAAGGGTGGGTGTTTCTAATAAATTAGCCAGTGAGTGGAAGCATAGGGTAGGTATTTATAATAAAGTGGCCAGTTAGTGGAAGTATAAAGTGGGTGTTTCTAATAAAATGGCCAGTTAGTTTAAAGTACAAGTTAGGTGTTTCTAAAAAAGTGGCCAGTTAGTGGAAGTATAAGTTAGGTGTTTCTAATAAAGTGGCCAGTTAGTGGAAGTGCAAAGCAGGTGGTTCTAATGAAGTGGCCAGTTAATGGCACTAGAAGTTAGGTGTTTCTAATAAAGTGGCCAGTTAATGGCACTAGAAGTTAGGTGTTTCTAATAAAAGGTCCAGTGAGTGGAAGCGTGTTTTTAGAAGCAATATAGATCAAATAAAATTATCTTCTGTGTAAATAAGCTCCGCCCACATACTATTCAGTTAGCTATGTTAGTTACTCTGAGCTGCTAGTAGTAACGTTACCTGTACTAGCTACTCTCTTTGATCTGGACATCAAACACAAAGTAGATGAAAGGTGTCTCTGTGAAACTTTCAGTTGAAGATGATCTAGCCCCCGAATCTAACAGGGACCATATAAACGACTGTAGCCCCCGAATCTCCTACCCACATGGATCTGCTCCTGAACTGTGATGTATTTATACCCAGCACGTTGATTGGCAATCGGTTTCATGGCAACAGAAGTAGCCTGGGTCTCTGTAGGCCTCAGTTGTTGGAGAATGTGGCTGGGAGCTAATAGCCCGTGGCCTTTCTTTGAGCCTGTGGTGACTGAGACACTTCACACCTAGCGAGTCCTGAGGGACAGTCCTGTGTCTAGGTAAAAATGGAAGCTGGATGCATTTCACAGCATTCTGAGATGCATTCCAGCCAAATGTTGGGGCAGGCAGGAAAGATCTTACTGGGATAAAACCATGGAAACACAGAGATAATAAGAAGTATGATTCCAATGGACGAATCCAATGGACAAATCTCCAGCCTGAGGAGCCACAAGAGCTGGTGTTCTGAGTTTCCTCAGAACCTCCTGTGTTGTTCCTGATACACTTCCACAAACTAGTGTTCTGAAGATCAGCCTTTGATCTTAGTTCTTTGAATGAAACAGGACTCACACCTGATCATCTTCCCACTGACTGAACAAACTTTTACCCTCACAGATATAAATACTGGATCATTTTCATCAATAAATGAAAAACCAAATCTTATATTTTCTAGGCATCACTGAATATTACGTATGCCATATGACGTTTAGGTTCCATTGTCCTTTGTTTTAGTGTCTTTCTTTCTTTGTTACAGCTGATGCCACATTCCTCCTCCACTCCTCCTCAGAGGAGACAGATCAGGATGGACTTTCCTCTTCTGTCCACTCACCGGACCTGGACTCCTTTCTTCCTCTGACCACCCTACACCGAGAGGTACATCCCCTAAAGATCACCCTGGCGGCAGCAGAAGGGGCTTACAGCTGTGGGGCACTAAATTTGAAGGCATCCCGGTCCAGCGCTTCGGTCAGCTCACTTGGCATCGAAGAACTTCGAAACCGATGCCTTTCAGAACCTTCCATGTTGGCAACCCCTCCAACGCAAGTCCCACCTCACGTTCCTGTTCTCCGCCAATCCAGCTGCGATAACTCTGTGACGGGCAGTAAAACTGGCCCACCTCGGGACCCGACATGGTTCAGCCCACTTCTGCAGGCTCGCAAAGGCGTATCAGGAAGAGGGCGGTACGCTTTCTGGAAATCTCCGCAATTCTCGACCCGCTTCCGGCATCCTGCGCAGAGGCTCACCAGCATGTCCAGTCTTTCATCCACCACCACCACATCTTCTCTCAGCTCACTGGACAGCGCTCTGTCGTTCAGCTCCACAGAACCTATTCCAAGCCCCAGCGAGAATCAGCCCCGGCCTTTCTTGTTCGGGGCCTCTGCCAGACTGCGCCCCCTAACTCCGGAGATGCCCAGGAAGCTGTGGAAGATGGCCTTCACTTATGAGGAGCATGATGCTGCCCTAAGAGATGGACAGAACGAGAGCAATGGAGAGAGAGACTTTCCCTGTACCCTTGAGGATGAAGCTAAAGAGGAAAACGAAGAAGAGGAAGAAGGAGAAGGAAGAGAGGGTAGAGTCCTGTCAGTGGAGAACGATAGGGATAGTGGGGCAAAAGAAACGGAGGTTGGAGAAACTTCGGTAGAGGGAGAGAGAGTGAAAAATAGAGAGATCTTGTTAGAACAAACAAAGAATTATTGTTTAGATAGTGCCACAGGTGGGGTCAGCTCTGTTGAGACATGCCCAGGCCAGGATGACTCAGAGTCTCTCTGTCACACCTGCACAGCTGGCAGTGATGAAGGAATCTCACAGGAGATCGCTGGCCAGCTGATGCCTGATAATGAGAAAAGGGAGACATCTGTCGCTCACATTCAACTAGAGCGGCCGCTCCCGAATTCTGATGTAGAGCAAACATCTGCTACCAAACACAATCTCACGCTCCCCTTGGGCCGAGACAGGGTGAACAGGATGAAAATCACTTTCTTCCCCACTGTGGGCAGGGTCACTCTGAAACAGTCTCGCTTCAAAGGTCAGGGAGGTCAAGGGGACATAGCTGTTGAAGCTAAAGGGCCTGGGCTTCCCATAGAGGCTGAAGGTAAGCCCGGTAGCATAGCACAGGTACACATCCCTCAAACTCTGTTTTACAGGCAAAACGTTCCACTGGTGCTTCATTCCGCAGCGCTAGGAAACCCCCCCGTTAGCAACTCAGACAGTGACGATGTCGGAGGAACCGATGGCTGTTCTTGTGATAGCAAGGTGACAGAGGATGATGTCAGCAGTGGATTTAGCAGCACTGCCTCTGCTGACAGCAGCCCCTGTGCCCAAGACTTCCCCATCGGTAAGATCATTAGCAGTAGCCTGTCTGCAGAGGACGCTGGCAAGAGCGACTCTAGCCACATAGTTGGCATTCGCCCTTCAGCTAGCGTGAGCCACACTGTTAGCATCAGTAGAGTGGAAGGCATTAGCGTCACTCCTGGTCACGCCAGCCAGCCTGCCCCCGGCAAAAGCCCCGGGACCTTGCGTCACACCATACGCATCCGGCTGCCGACTAACGTCCGCAACACTGTCCGAGCCTACTTCAGTCACTCGGTCTCGCATGCTAACGCAGATCCTGCTGCGTCTGCGAGCGCTCCCACCAAAGCCCCGAGCAAACAGCTGTTCAGCAGCAAACTGCAATGGCAAAAACCTGCTGGTAATGCTCAGGTGCCTGCTGAAGGGGGCGCTGCTGCTAGTCCCTCACTCTCCGATGAATCTGTCGCCTGAATCCAAGACTAGGTGCGAGAAGGTAATAACAAGAACCAGTTTGTTGAGAGAATCTGCTTTCAGTTCTTGTTTGAAAGGGTTTCAAGGTTTTCTTCTGAACAGTTCTAACCTTTGTGTCGTGCAGTCATGCTGGAGGCTGGCTGTACTGCACACCATACAGTGAGGCTCATGCTATGGACTAAGTAGCCAAGCTGAGCACCTAATGAGCCAGGACCTCTTAAGGTGTTCCTCATTTCAGTTCTATGTCAGCTAATGAAATGGACTCTATTTGGATAGAACTGTAATCATTACCTACTGGAGGATCTGAAATCTGACTCTTAGCTTGCTTGCTAATCAGGATTTAAGCCCTACTTGAGCTGGATTAGTTGACAAGAGAAGGTCCAGTATTATAATAACTGTAAACCTGGACTGGCCATTTTAGAGGCGTTGGTAAGGATCTCCCAAATTACCCCCAAATAACCCCTAATCTCAGAGCATTTGCACTTTTGTGCAAGTAGCCAAACCACACACAGTGGATTCAATCAACTTACCAAATAGTCAACAACAGAGATCACACTGCCTTGCCAGAGAAGCTTTCAAGATATTTTATTTTCTTTCGCCTCGTAATTCGGCCCTCAACAGAAATGCTGTGAAACATCAATGTAAACACCATAACCATCATTGGAAAAACCATCACCACCACTGTAAACACCATCACTATAACCACCATCACCACCACTGTAAACATCATCACCACCACTATGAACATCATCACCACCACTGTAAACACCATCACCACCACTGTAAACATCATCACCACCACTATGAACATCATCACCACCACTGTCAACACCATCACCACCACTGTAAACACCATAACCATCATTGGAAAAACCATCACCACCACTGTAAAAACCATCACCACCACTGTAAACACCACCACCACTGTAAACACCATCACCACCACTGTAAACATCATCACCACCACTGTAAATATCATCACCACCACTGTAAACACCATAACCATCATTGGAAAAACCATCACCACCACTGTAAACACCATCACTATAACCACCATCACCACCACTATAAACATCACCACCACTGTAAACAGGTATTATGTACTATGAGAAACAGGGTAAGACAATACACTGAATGGTCCTCATTGTGTACCGCAGGGGCTCATGGGTAACGTATGCCTCCCTGCCATTCATAAAACTCGCCCTTCATTCCCTCATGCAGCTCACACAGGCTCAGCCCAGGTGATCATTACGTACTGTACATTTCTGAGGAAGGACCCTAATGGAAACACCGCAGGGGGCAATCGATGGCCATGTTTGCCAGAACTGTCTCCATGACAACCGCTCAAAAATGTTACCGAGGACACACGCACACTCACACGTGAACAATGTTCTGCTGTCTGGTTCCCTTAGATATTACATACACACGTTATACGCACACATACATGCAGTGTTGGGACAAACACGTTTAATAAACAGCAGCCCCTGGGAAACTGTCCCCCCGAAACATAGTCTTATTGCTTAAACGGGACATTATGTCCATATTTCAGTGCTTGGCATGTAAACAGAGTGATTCAGTCGGTAGAATTGGTGGAGAGGTTGTTTACAGTGGTGGCGAAGGTAACCAGATGTCACGAATATTTCTGGGCGTCTACATGGACAGTTGATGTCAAAGCAATAAAAGCCATGACTTGCGGGACTGTGTATACGTGGAATATAGTCAGTGTTTGCATTCGGACGCTGGCTCAATCTCTGCATCGGTGGTTTAGTAGAGTATGAGGTTCCACCAACAAGTTCTCCAAGGTTGAGTCCATGTATGTAGCCCATGAAGTGTCAACCAGTTGAAGCATTTGGCTGAATATAGGCCAATGTGTGCTGTAACACTACCACCACCATGCTTCACAGATCAGCTTTGGCTGCATTGGCTCTTAAGCAGTTCCTTAAAAGTCTTTGGGCTTTTATGATGGTCTATATGGAACCACAATGTTTATAGTCACCCACTGTATGTACCTGCATTAATGAAGAACAGTCAGTCCCGCTGTGAGTACAAAGCAAGGTGTACATAACATGACGACCAATTAACCAATCAGTCAATGGATCTTCTGGCGGGTTGTTAAACAGAAGGTGGAAGATCAAATGTGTATTTTTTATTTGATTATTTAAGTGATGTTTTACACACGGGGCACTCACATATTTATGTATTTATTATAGAATGCTATTTCCCAATAATCTCTGAGCATAAACTTGGTTGAAATTTTAAATTTCATGTACCGGTTAATATATTCAGACGCGTAAACACAAAGACTGTCACGAAATGCCAATGGTAAAGCTTAACGCTTGTATTATTTAATGTATATTTTAATTTTTATCTGCTGTATCTGTACCACATAAAGTCAGTTATTACAATAATTTCTAATTCTGGGGGATGAATGGGCATCTGCTGAATTAGTTACTAAGCATTTCTAAGCAGCGGCAACACTTTGTTTTAAATTATAAGTAAGAAATTAATAATATATTATACAATTTAGAACATAACTTGGTGGATGAGCTTATATATATATATATATATATATATATATATATATATATATATATGTGCTATTTATGTGTTTATGTTTTTAAAAAAGATGTTAAGCAAATTAGCTATACATCGTTGGTCGAGTGACGAATTCAATGTTATTTAATTGGAATTTTTAAATGTAACATACTTGAATTGTCCTTCAAAGAGAATCAGGACAATTGAACAGGTATTAATGGTCTGAATCAATCAAACATACTAGTAAACAATCATGTTTCTTAGAAATTGTGGACTTATGTCAACTGTAACTTGTAAAGAATACAGTTTACAGTAACAGTGTTTAGTTCAATTACAGTATTTTAACGGTATTTTGCTGAAAAGGTGTCCCAGTTAATGTTCATGTTTAACAGTTTATAACCTGAAAACAATATTTGTACGAACTTACAAAGAGTCAGTCGGTGGTTATTAAGAAAAAGCTAATAAGTTCTATTGATCAATAAAAATGTATTGATGTTATTAGTTTTTTTTAAATATCATTTATAAGCAGATCATATAAGTCTTATAGATCTTATGGATGTGGCAAGAAACACAAGGAAACCAGTTCCAACGGCAGCAACACCTGCCCAGGCCTTAATACTACCCCCACCATGCTTCACAGATAGGTTGGTTTGCCATGGATCCTGGATTGTGTTCTTCATCTAGTTCTTGTTTTTCGATATGGAGTGAATGTACATGTAGTTATTTTAGCGCAAGCAAGTCATGACACATGGTTAAAACTGGTTTATTACCATTTTTAATGAGCTCATGTGAAACAACATAATATTATTAACAAAGATAGCAGTAAATAAACAAAGTAAATCAAACCAATATCATCAATACTGCAATCATTAAATTTGGACCCTTAATTTAAAATGAAAAAAGCTAATTAAATGAAACTCAGACTCTGTTATTTTAAACCAAAACTGAAATCATTAAATGTAGATCAAAAGAGTATTAAATGCAGATTAAAAGGGTGTGTATTTCCACCTAGTGGTTCAGATAGGAAATGCAGGGACCTGCCCGGAGGGGGTTTCACGGAGGGCTCCTCTTTCTGGATGAAACGCTTGCTGGAAATGCAGAAATTAGGCTCATTGGTTTAACGCCATCGATCGGCTCTCGGGATTGGCTAAATAGGAGAAATATCGGCCAATCACATATTTTGATTAAAAATTGACCGATACCGATAAATAGTCGACCGATCATTCCATCTCTATTATAAATGCTTATTACTGTAGGTGTAATTGGCTATAAAGGCTACAAATATCCAATTTGCCTTTATAACAGATGAGGCCCGATGGAATTGTCATTAACAATGCCCTATGTAGGGTTATATCAGTTGTCAAGACAAGCCAATATACACTACCGCTCAAAAGTTTAGGATCACTTTAGAATTTAATTTCATGCAATTTTCATGCATTTCATGCAATTTTCATGCATTTCATGCAATTTTCATGCAATTCACAAACAATATTGTTCATTTCACAATTAAGGTAAGTGTATCAGATGATTTAAAGAATAAAAATGTTTGTATTAAAGTCTATTTTTGTATAGAGGCTTATTTTACATATAGTCCTATTATCAGCAATTCTCAGTCCTCTGTCTAAATCTCCTGGTACGACCACCAATCCAAGTTAAGGATGTTATTGGACTAATTGGTTGTTAGGACACTCTTGCTCAATTGTGATCACAGCTGAAAAACATTCTACTAATAAGTGAGTATAAAAGGGAACAACATTCTAGGTTAGTTTAGTATCTGAAGATCAGCAGTTGATGTCTTGCTGGCCGACTCACAATGACCAGAAAGAAACAACTTTCTTTAGAGACCCGTCAGTCCATTGTTGTGTTAAGGAAGAAGATACTCCATTAAAACAAGAACATTTCACTGTGATCCCAAACTTTTGAGTGGTAGTGTAGGTGATGAAAATGTTGAAATTATAAAGGTAGTTGACTGAAAGTCTACAGGTACATCAGATAAAAGCTCTTAACACCATGTCACACCTGATTCCCTCACATGATGGTCCTGAGCGAGCGTCTCTGATTGCTGTGCTCGTACCTTCTGACACTTTATTTCCGTCTCTGTTCAGCTGCTTCCCGGCTACTCTATAATAATAGCCAATGGACGGAAGCGGCTGGTGGTCTAAAGCCGTTCTGCCTTAACTAGGGGGTATGTATGTGCTTTTAAAGGTCATGTGAACAAAGGGAAGAAAGAAAAGAAAGGAAGAAAAGAATGAAAGGAAGGCGGTATTGTACATGTTCGTTGACGTGTGTGTTATTTTATAAAGCACAGTTTCACCAAATCTAATAAAAACGACCTGTATTGTTTCCAGTGTTGCTTTCTTTGGCCCCTCATTGATTTTCCAGGGTTAAACCAAAGTCATGACATATTAATTAAACATATATATTGCTGTCCAAAGAAAAACACGGATGACTATTTTTGTCGATTTTTATATCTCTACGTCATCTGAAGAAGACATCTGCTGTTTACATTGTGTGAGAATTTCATGGTGAATGGACCAATAGAAATGCTCCAAAATAGCTTAGAAAAGCTTCTGGTTCTATTGACATAAATAAAAGTGAAAAAGGTTTTTGCTTTCTCCTGTAAAGTTACTACTTAGAAACAAATGTTTTTGTTTGGAGAGCAACTATATTGTTTTTGTACACCACTAAACGTTTTAGATACACTAGCAGCCAAACGTTTTAGTACACTACCAGTCAAACGTTTTAGATACACTACCAGCCAAACGTTTTAGTTACACTACCAGCCAAATGTTTTAGATACACTACCAGACAAACGTTTTAGATACACTACCAGCCAAACGTTTTAGATACACTACCAGACAAATGTTTTAGTACACTACCAGCCAAACGTTTTAGATACACTACCAGTCAAATGTTTTAGATACACTACCAGCCAAACGTTTTAGTACACTACCAGCCAAACGTTTTAGATACACTACCAGTCAAACGTTTTAGATACACTACCAGCCAAACGTTTTAGATACACTACCAGTCAAACGTTTTAGATACACTACCAGCCAAACGTTTTAGATACACTACCAGCCAAACATTTTAGATACACTACCAGACAAACGTTTTAGATACACTACCAGACAAACGTTTTAGATACACTACCAGCCAAACGTTTTAGTACACTACCAGCCAAATGTTTTAGATACACTACCAGCCAAACGTTTTAGATACACTACCAGTCAAACGTTTTAGTACACTACCAGTCAAATGTTTTAGATACACTACCAGCCAAACGTTTTAGTACACTACCAGCCAAACGTTTTAGATACACTACCAGCCAAACGTTTTAGATACACTACCAGTCAAACGTTTTAGATACACTACCAGCCAAACGTTTTAGATACACTACCAGTCAAACGTTTCAGATACACTACCAGTCAAACGTTTTAGATACACTACCAGTCAAACGTTTTAGATACACTACCAGTCAAACGTTTTAGTACACTACCAGACAAACGTTTTAGATACACTACCAGTCAAACGTTTCAGATACACTACCAGTCAAATGTTTTAGATACACTACCAGCCAAACGTTTTAGATACACTACCAGTCAAACGTTTTAGATACACTACCAGTCAAACGTTTTAGTACACTACCAGCCAAACGTTTTAGATACACTACCAGTCAAACGTTTTAGATACACTACCAGTCAAACGTTTTAGATACACTACCAGCCAAACGTTTTAGATACACTACCAGTCAAACGTTTTAGATACACTACCAGTCAAACGTTTTAGATACACTACCAGCCAAACGTTTTAGATACACTACCAGTCAAACGTTTTAGATACACTACCAGCAAAAGGTTTTAGATACACTACCAGTCAAATGTTTTAGTACACTACCAGACAAACGTTTTAGATACACTACCAGTCAAACGTTATTCAGTGTGGGGCGTTAACCTGTAAGTAGTGTACATCGGTTGTCCGCTACTTTTAGTGTGCTTTGTGGGTAAGAATGTAGTGTACTATATAGGAAGTCTACTCCTACACTAAGAACTCAGACAACACTACAAAATGGCCGACAGCCTGAATAGAACACTAAACAATAAATTGGGTGGGATTCTCAGATCACCCTACACCTAAAACTACAACATCAAATTGTCCAAATCAAACAAAATTCTACATAAAGAAATCTTTAGATAACCAAGATAATTAAGGAGGGATTTTATGTGAAATAAAAATAAAAACATGATTCTCATCCACTACACTAGTATGCTTACTCGATGTTTGGATGCAGAGGGGTGTTGGATATCAAGTCTGGTAAGTTAGTTTTACTAGCAAGCTACATAGCTAAATGCTAGCGCGCTAACTCGATGTGTGGACGCAGAGGGGAGCTGGATATCTACTCTGGTAAGTCTGTTTTGCTAGCGAGGTAAATAGCTAAATGCTAGCACGCTAACTTGTGTGAATGAAGAGAGGAGCTGGATATCTAGTCTGGTAAGTATGTTTTGCTAGCGAGCTAAATAGCTAAATGCTAGCGAGTACACTCTACGCATGGGCGCAGAGGGGCGTTGAATATGTAGTCTGATGAGTTTGTTTTGCTAGAGAGCTAAATACTAGCACGCTAACATGATGTGCCTCCATCTCCTCCACTCTGTTCTTCACACACTGCCCCTTATCCCCACATGCTTACAAATTATCTAGAACGTGCTAGCTCCACCTTTATTATAACAAAGGTTTGGGATTTGTTGAGGCCAATGTATCAAGACATGACCGTTAATACATGCTCATATATGACCTGGACAGCTACATCTATAAGATCTTTATAAATGAATTTGTAGGATCAGAACTAAAGTAGAATGTATTCTTAATAACTCTAGATAAGTATGAATTGAAACACATAGGGACGGAAATGGAAACTAGACCTTGCAGAGCTCTACTGGAGAGCTCTACACATTGGCCAGTAGGGTACGAGAGTTCTGCTGGACACGTTCTGTCCTGACTCCTGCAGAATGAAGGGGACTAAGTGCTTTTCTCTTTAGTCCATAAGTTGTCGAATGGCCCCTCCATGGTTTTCGAGTGCTCCTTCAATAGCTTGGTTCTGGCGCTGGGTCTGCTAAGACATTACTAAACAGAGAGTGAAGTTCTGTTTAGGGTGTAGACACCAGACGGAGGATTAGGAGCGTTATATTATGAGACGTCCTCAGTGGGCTGTTGTGTTTGTTGAGTTTCCGCTGTTGTGTTGGAGAACACTGTGCACCTGGCAGCCCCTACAATGCACACTGTCAGCCTCCAGATGAGATAAAGAGAGCAGTAATGATGTATGTATGGATGCTATGGGGAAATTTGGAATTGTTAGTATGTAGGTGGGTGAATGTTCCTGTGTGAGTAGTGTTAAAGTATTGTTTATTTTATATGTGATATATACTCCCTTAGACTGTATATGTAATACATATGATATATGCACGTGACTGTGTACGTATAATATATGCACTAATTGACTGTACAAAGGAAATATATGAAATATTATACACTAATTGATTATATATCTGTAATATCTGTAATGTATATGCTCTTGCTGGCTGTAAACATAATATATATGATAGATGGTATATACACATACATACATGTATATATGATATACAGTTTGAGTCAAATGTCTCAGGACACTCTTTTATTTCAGAACTGAAAGGCAAAATGGCGTATCTGAATACCCCAGCAAGTAATGGGTGAGGTGGCCACCATCTTGTAAGCCGCCATATTGGATCAAGGGCAAGTTTTTGGAAAGGTGGTCATGTAGCAGATCAGAGAAGACCAAAACTGTCTCAGAAATTGATTGATGGAATCAGATTTGTAATATCTCTTGAGGTTCAAACATTATCAACACAGAAAGTTACAACAACAACCACATTGAACAACATGTCCAAAGAAACAGTTGTTTTATATATACACTCACATGAGATATATATATGTGTGTGTGTGTGTGTGTGTGTGTGTGTGTGTGTGTGTGTGTGTGTGTGTGTGTGTTGGTTACACTGATTAAGTCTGTTGTGTGAAATGTTATGACACTGTGTTGGTGTGCCAGTGGGCTACGAGGTGTGAACGGAACCTCCAGCTGAGAGCAGCCAGATCTCCCCACAAAGACAAAGAGATGAAATGAACAACAGCAACATCATATACAGATGAAAAAAATACCCCACATCCCCCAAACACACACACACACCCCACCTGTTTGCTGATGCAGCTGTTTCACAGTCCAGGTAATTGTACCAGCTGAAGACGCCCCTCCCAGCTCTTGGGTGATCAAAGTCTCCAACTTCATTAATTTGTGTTTATGCAGCGATTGCATTCAGCCGTATGTTCAGGAACCAGCTCTGCTCTCAGAACAACACCAGCGTGTACAAATAATCCCCCTGCCGCGTTTATATACTGTACCTAGAGACCACCACTGATTCATTATTAATTTTAGTATGTAATTACAAATTATTTATTGTTCTGATAGATAGATAGATAGATAGATAGATAGATAGATAGATAGATAGATAGATAGATAGATAGATAGATAGATAGATATTTATACTGACAGAGTTAGATAGATATTTATACTGACAGTTAGATAGATAGATAGATTGATAGATAGATAGATAGATAGATAGATAGATAGATAGATAGATATTTATACTGACAGAGATAGATAGATAGATAGATAGATAGATAGATAGATAGATATACTGACAGAGATAGATAGATAGATAGATAGATAGATAGATAGATAGATAGATAGATAGATATTTATACTGACAGAGTTAGATAGATAGATAGATACATAGATAGATACATAGATATTTATACTGACAGAGATAGATTAGATAGATAGATAGATAGATAGATAGATATTTATACTGACAGAGATAGATAGATAGATAGATAGATAAATATTTATACTGACAGAGATAGATAGATAGATAGATGTTTATAGTGACAGAGATAGATAGATAGATAGATATTTATACTGACATATATAGATAGATAGATAGATAGATAGATAGATAGATAGATAGATAGATAGACAGTGAAAGAAATAGATAGATTAGAGGGTGTAGCAAGGACGGGAACCCAGCAGGAGCCAGCGTTCCAGTGCATTCCAGTCGATGCCATTAGGCTAAAGTGGAGGGTTTGAAGGGCACAGTGAAGGTAAAGGCCAGATTGATTTTAAAGAGTCACTAGAACAAGAATAGAAGGCTGCTCTAATCACTGTCACCCTGTGGCCAACGTCATTCCCGTATTAGGAACTCCACACTACCCTGTGTTTCTTAAAGGCTAAGCACCACCCAATATGAAAATATCAAAAACACATAAATATAGTGAAATTTGAGTTCGTAATTTGAGATTATTATTATTATTCTGAAAAAGTTTTTTATTTACAAAGTTGAGAAACATGGTTGAAAAGATGTTGATTAGCTTCACTGCGCTGTTCTGCAATTGCCTTGGACAGATAGTGGACAACAAGCGAAAGGGTGAACTTACAGTAATATACAATGACGAAAAGGTGTGTTGTTTTTGGCTGCAGTAAATCGATCCACAATGGAACCTCCCAGCACAAATGGCCCAAAGACCCCAAAAAATTCAGAAAATGGACTAAATTTGTCAAATTTTAACAGGCATATTGGAGCTCTGATTTTTTCGTCAATTTAATTCAAATAATCTATTTCAAAGCAAATTAGGCAGCAAATTTCATTCACGTATATATTTTTTCATTATCTCAAAAAACGTGAAATCACCAGAGGTATCCATAAGTGGTGCTTAGCCTTTAAGAATAAGAATTCAAACAGATTTGTCCTGCAAATGAAACACACATAATCTTCCACATAGTCATATGCAAAAGTTTGGGCACACTTGATCAAATGGCATGAGGGTTTTGATTTAGTATAAAATAAATTAATTTTAATAGACAATTTCTGTTTATTTCAAAATTCTAATTGTTTTAATCCTAAAAAAATCCTAAATTTATTGCATGTTTTATGTTTCATTTGGAATTTTCTTCCAATATGTTGCATTTGGAAAATAAATTAATGTAAATATTCTTGTACCTTGAACCTTAAAATGTTAGTAAATTCAGAAGTCAATTTAGAACCAAACAAGACAAGACAATGAGGCATTTCAGTGATTGGATTTATTATAATGTATTATAATCTTTTTAAATTAAATAAAACATTTTTTGTTGATTCACAGTAACACAAGAATAGAACATTTACATTTTAACACAAATATAACTTTATTACAATGTTGGGTTTAAACTGTTTATAAAATAATTTTTCCATATATGGCTCGTTTTGCTTAAATTGAAAGCTACTTGCAACTTGATTTATGTACTAAAAGTAATTTACAACTCGATAAAATTAATTTTGCATTCAAAGATAAGCTGAAAACATCAATGCTTATTTAACACACAAATACGTCTCAACACACACATCAATTAAAGTATTTTTCAAAGCAACAAACTTTAAAAGCCACATCTAAAATAAACTCTTGCCCTTCAAATTCACTGTATTTTATTGGACTTTATAAAAAAATGTCCATACCCAGGCTCCACTCACAAAATCTATCTTTTATAGCTACTGTTGCAACATTGGACAAGTTCACAGAATACTGATTAAAGTTTAATTTAACCTAATGAGAATCTCTACTCAGTATATATCACAATACCTACGTTTACATTTACATTTACATTTACAATACATACATTTAGCCTAATTAAAAACTGTACTGTTTATATCACAGTACCTACATTTAATATATCACAATATATTACCTATATTTATATTTAATGAGAAACTGTACTTTGTTTATTAACAATATCTGCATTTAGCGTTATAGCCAATGTTATTAGGCTAAAGTGGAGGGTTTGAAGAGCACAGTGAAGGTAAAGGCCAGAATGATTTTAAAGAGTCACTTATAGGACAAGAATAGAAGGCTGCTCTAATCACTCTCACTCTGTGGTCAACGCCATTTCTGTGTTAGGAACTCCGCACTAGAAATTGTCTTCACCCCGTGTTTCTTAAAGTTCTTAATATTAAGCAGTGAATTTCATTTTAAGTCATGTTTATATATTTTCAGTATCTCAAACAATGTGAGATCACCAGGGATGTCCATAAGTGGTGCTTAGCCTTTAACAATAAGAATTTAAACTGGATATGATTTGTCCTGCGAATGAAACACACATCATTTTCCACACAGTCACATACGAAAGTTTGGGCACACCTGGTCAAATGGCATGATGTTGTTGATTTAGTATAAAAGAAATACATTTTCTGTTTATTTCAAAATTCAAATTGTTTTCATTTTAAAAAATGCTAAATTTATGACATGTTTTATGTTTCATTTTGAATTTTCTACCAATATGTTGCATTTGGCAAAAAAATAAAACGTGTGCTAATATTTATAGAAAATTGTAGTGCGCAGAAGTTCAGAAAATCTCAAGTTTAATCTCAAATTTCATGTGTTATGATCATCTACACCAAAATAATATCCAAAGAAAGGAATTTGTGGAAAATTTGGGGTACACAAAATGACAACAAAACTTCAGAGGTCTATTAATGTAAATATCTTGATACTTTGAACTTTAAATTTCAGTCAATTTATAAGTCAATTTAGAACCAAACAAGACAAAACAATGAGGCATTTCAGTGATTGGATTTATTATAATTTATTATAATCTCTCAGAATTGCAGAAAGCCCAGTAACGCAGAAATAGAACATTTACATTTTAACACAAATATAACTTTATTACAACATTGTGTTCAAAGTGTATACAAAATATTTTTTTTCCATATATGGCTCATTTTGCTTAAATTGAAAGCTTCTTGCAACCTGATTTTATGTACTAACAGTAATTTATGACTAGATAAAAAGAATTATGCATTGAAAGAGAAGCTGAAAACATCAACACTTATTTAACGTACAAATAAATCTCAACACACACATCAATTAAAGTGTTTCTCAAAGCAACAAACTTTAAAAGCCACATCTAAAATAAACACTTGACCTTCAAATTCTCTGTATTCTATTGGGCTACATAGAAAAATTTCCACCCACAAAATCTTTCTTTCATAGCTGCTGTTGCAACATTGGACAAGTTCACCAAACGCTGATTTAAAGTTCAATTTAACCTGAGAAACTCTGTAATTATCACAATACCTACATTTAGAGTTATGCATTTAACCTAATGAGAAACTGTAACTCATTTTATATCACAATACCCACATTTAGAGTTATACATTTAACCAAATAAGAAACTGTAACTCAGTTTATATCACAATACCCACATTTAGAGTTATACATTCAACCTAATGAGAAACTGTAGAATCAGCTTATATCACAATACCTACATTTAGAGTTATACATTCAACCTAATAAGAAACTGTAGAATCACCTCATATCACAATACCTACATTTCGAGTTATACATTCAACCTAATGACAAACTGTAGCTCAGTTTATATACAATACCTACATTTCGAGTTATACATTCAACCTAATGAGAAACTGTAACTTAGTTTATATCACAATACCAACATTTAGAGTTATACATTCAACCTAAGAAACTGTACTTTTTCTTAGCTTGAATGGGATTTTAACCAACGTTTTATAAAGATTGTCCAGCATCACTACATTTACTACCAAAGAAGTCAGCTGTGGGTGGATCATGAATGGACAGTTTGCCTCCCCAGTTCACCCAACACAGATATAAACACTTAAACATTATTTATTAAAACCTCATAGTCCTTTTACTTCGACAGCAACATCAACTGCTTTGCTTTAGCTAACCTTCAAAAGCCACTCTAAACATCTCAACAGCGACACCACAATACGAATATCGCATAGCACTGCACTCACTGGACATCAGCTCAGTGGGCTCGCTCATGTACGTCCATTCTCCTTAAGCTGATATGAATTTTTTAATTACTCATCATATCTAGCCACTTAATATGAGCTCAGAGACCCCAGCACAGCCAAGCATGGCATATTAATAAAGGCAATATTCAGGAACTCGCACCTTCTCGCTGCAAGTCTGGTAATCCTAGATGTTCCAGGTTCATATGAACTTGCATGTTTTTTTTAAATAAAGGTTTATGTTTAAATGCTTGCAAAGTAAGTACAATTTTATCCCCAAAACAAAATACGCATTGTGGCATATATAATATTTTATAATCATTGCCATTCAACTATATAACCACCCATAAGAAGTTATAGCTACAAACATAATGCTTTCTAATGAATGGTATATATCTTTATAAGGACAGGCTTATTAATGCATTATAATGTCTGGCCATAAGAACATTGGGCAACACTTGTTATGAATCCTATATTTATAATGTATCATGGCATATATAACATCTTATAATCACTGTCATACACCAATATAACTGCTCATAAGTAGTTATAGCTACAAATATAAAGTGTGTATAAACACTGCCATCCACCTATATAACCACTCATAGGTAGTTATAGCTACAAAGGTAACACCCTGCATTTGCACTGGAATTCCCAGATATTTGAACCCCCGTGTACTTCATGCGAATACATTCTCAGCTCAAATATTACATGCCTGCTGGGATTACATAAGATAATCCCCTTTTATTAGGTGTCCTTTAAAGCCCGTGAAGCACCTACGTGGCGAGCCTGAGAAACCATGCTGAGGGATATCAGACACGGCTGTATTGATGCTCAATACAGTCTCAGCAGGAAAATAAACATTCTCTTTGTTGTTAAATGAAAGCTTCAGAGACGTGGTGCCAAGGAGGCAATAAATAAAAAGCACTTGTGTTAATTGCACCGGCAGAAATGGACGGCGCATGGATTTTTTTCTTTTTTTTGCTCTCATGGGTTCCGTTTTGATCAAAGCACGTACAGGAGAAATTCTCCATGCTGTTGGCAAGTATGAAAAATCAGCTGACACGTACAATATACAGGGTGAAAATAATATATCTGAATATCCCAACAAGTAACGGGTGAGTCCCGACCATGGCCACAATCTTGAAAGCCGCCATATTGGATCAATTGCAAGTTTTCCAATAGGAAGGAGATCAAAGAAGACCAGAACTGCCTCAGAAATTGATTGACAGTCGTTGTCTAAAGGTTATGGATCTGGTCTTGTGACCGGAAGATCCCCAGGACCCGCAGTCCACGACTGAGGTGCCCTTAAGCAAAGCACTTAACCCCAACTAATTCTAGTTCCTAATTCTTGATGCAACCGGATTTGCAATATCCGCACCTTGAGATCTGTGTTCTGTAACAGGGACACCACACTGAACAACTTTCTGTGTTATAATCACTGCCATCCAGCTGTATCACCACTTTTAAATAGTAGTTATAGCTACAAAGGTAACACTTTTTTAATGAATGGTGTGCAATCTCAAGAGATATTGCAAATCTGACTGCCTCAATTTATTTTTGAGACAGTTCTGGTCTTCTTTGATTTGTTACATGACCACCTTCCCATTGGAAAAACCTGCCCTTGAAAAACTACCTTGAGAAGGTAGTTCTTGAGGCGAAGGACATCTGGAGGAGAAGGTAATTCTTGAGTGGAAGAATGTCTGGAGGTGAAGGTAGTTCTTGAGTAGAAGGACGTCTAGAGAAGAAGGTAGTTCTTGAGTAAAAGAATGTCTAGAGAAGAAAGTAGTTCTTGAGTAGAAGGATGTTTGGAGGTGAAGGTAGATCTTGAGTAGAAGGATGTCTGGGGGAGAAGATAGTTCTTGAGTAGAATAATGTCTGGAGGAGAAGGTAATTCTTGAGTAGAAGGGCATCTGGAGGAGAAGGTAGTTCTTGAAGTTAAGATAGTTCTTGAGCAGAAGGACATCTGGAGGAGAAGGTAATTTTTGAGTGGAAGGATGTCTGAAGAAGAAAGGTAGTTCTTGATTAGAAGTACGTCTGAATGAGAAGGTAGTTCTTGAGTAGGACATCTGGAGGAGAAGCTACTTCTTGAGTAGGACATCCAACGGAGAGGAGGAGATGGTAGTTCTCCGCAATCAGGGCTCCTCACCTTCAGCTCCTACATTCTGTTTCCATGTAATGTCCTCCATGTGGATTTGGAATGTTGCCGGAATGAAGAAGAGAATTTTACACTGGTCCTATTTCTTTTTACAATACTCCAACCATCAATCCACTTGTCAGGCCTTACTTTGCAACCAGTTCTTCTTCTGTACACCCGAGTTCAACTAACTGAATAACTAACTAATCTCGCTGTAGGCCATTGCACAGTCCGTTCTTGTTGTAAGAAGGTCAACAAGCTTGCATTTGGTCGACACAGTAAAGCATTCATTTGGTTATTAGCTTTGTGCTACAAGACATCAATCATTCAGTGCTGAGAAGGTAAACATGAGCCTGTTTTACAACAACTCCGGTAATCACGCCCTCAGGTGAGCACAGAAAGCAGGTGGTCTCAGGTGATGCACCATCCTGGGACAGTTTGGCAATTCTTCCACTAGAAGTCATAAAGTCCTCTGAGATCTTGGGCTGTGGCATGCCTGTAACCCTGGCTGTCTTCGGACTGATATAGGACTGGGGAATGGGCCGGACATGGGCTGGAGGTGGGGACTGGATGTGAACTTCTGGGGCATTAAATGGAGGGAAGAAGGAAGGAGGAGGGGGTTCTGGCACCCCCCCCCCAAAAGGTAAATTATTCAAGTTGATGTGACTTCTAGCTCATAAATCAATTTTTAGAAGGATCTTTTTTCAATAGCTAATTTTGAACAAACCCATTGAGCAATTCATTCCAGTTCCTACCGGTTTGTTGTAATGAATCTAATAAGAATTAGTTTTCAATATATATTTAACCTCCCCAAATTGGACCCCCTTACCCCAGTCCCAAATTTAGCACCAAATTTGTTCAAACTAGTCTAACCAGGTCTTAAACGATCAATGAATGCTGACTGTCTAGTTCCTGAAACGTATCAGCCTTGGACAACCAACCCAACAATTGCAAGACATTTGTTTCTGAAAACTGAAACCGAAATTCTTCCCGATATGGAATAGAAATGTGCTAACAAACTCAGTTCCGTAACTACGCAAGCGAAAGTCATCACTCTGGACTTCTGAGGGTTAACCGAAAAAGACGTATTCGCACAGTAGATGATCCTCAGCCAGACAGGTACCGGTACTGTTACTGATGTAGAGGTGCTGATGTGAAGGTTCTGCAGCACAGAGTCGTTCTTACGGGAATTGCTTTCCCAAGAACACCTCGCAGGTCGCGTGAGATATGGCAGGAGGAGAGGTAGAGCGAGAGATAAGAGGTAGAGAAATCTGGGGCCGCTAGAAAAACGTACCGACGAAATGTGTTTTTCACCGGCTATCAGTAGAACCAAGTCGAGCTGGTTATCGAACATCGTTAGCCAAAGAAGCAGCCTAATCTTGTTGGCTAATTATTAGCTATTAGGTAATTAGCTATTAATAGGAAAAAGCCAGAGACCATATCATTTATTTCATTTTTAAAAAGTAATTAAATACAATGCAACATATATATATATATACAAGGACGGATATATATATATATATATACAAGGACGGATTAAGGATAGTCTGGGCCCCTGGCCTCTTTAACCCCCCCATCAAGGGCCCTCTAATGATATGCCCTGCTCGTCCCTAATAACCAGAAGTCGAAGTCAAAGCAGTGCCACAACGCCTTGTCCATTTTCATAAGAGGTCCAAAAGCATGGCTAGGGCCCCTGAGAGGCCCTGGGGCCCTAAGCAGTCCCTACAAATTCAGAGGATCCTAAAAAAATGTCCTTCGGAAATAAAAATATATTGTATAGTAAATGTTGATAGGCATCACAAAAGTTTTGGGCCAGGGCTCCCTGTGGCCCTGTGAGGTGATGGGGCCCTGTGACTTCAAGGGCCCCTGGGCACTGGCCCCACTAGCCCAGTCAGTAATCCAGCCATATATATATACTTTACAGTAGAGGCCAAAAACCTTCTTTACTTTCAATGTAAGGAACCAGAATTCTATCCAAGCTATTTTGGGCCATTTCTATTGGTACATTCAACATCAAATTCATAAACAATGTATATATATATATATATATACTCTGTTTTTGTGCTTTCTGTACTGAGCACTTAGTATTTATATTGTTTTTGTTACTCTGGGAGGTGCAGAGAAAGAAACTGAATCTGAATCTTGAATCATTAACAAATAAACGTGAGTGCGTTCAATGTTTTACTGTGTTTTTAATGTTTATTCAGTTCAGGCTCTGATGTCTCCAATGATAAATGACTTTCGACAATCAAAACATCCTAATTTAGAAAATCTGGAGGTCAAGTCCTATTCGCCAGCTTATTGTCAGAGTCCAGCTTAACTGCCGCTGTGGTTAAATTCCACTGTAATTACTGCTGCACCATTTAAGGTTGACGAGGAGAACTCAAATAAGAGGCTTCGAATAGGAAGCGACTCCAGCCTCGTAGTATTTCTGATTGAGGAGGTACATCTAACCTGGAGTTCTATATATACGGAGCTACTGATGAAGATGTGCTGTGGTTCTAGTGACGTTCAGGTTTTTCTCTTAACTATAAAACACCAAAACGCCATCACCTCAGACTTACTTCTCCTAGATGGCTGAAAGATCTAGGA
Source organism: Megaleporinus macrocephalus (assembly GCA_021613375.1). Classification (NCBI taxonomy): domain Eukaryota; kingdom Metazoa; phylum Chordata; class Actinopteri; order Characiformes; family Anostomidae; genus Megaleporinus; species Megaleporinus macrocephalus. The sequence continues at coordinate 1,873,131 of CM038726.1, forward strand.
GACACTGCCACCACCATGTTTCACAGAACAAATCCAATCCATGGTTGACTTGACTGAAAATGAAATGAATGATGGTCTCTGACTTAATAAAGAAAGAAAGAATTCTGATTCATGCTGTTGGTAAGTTGGCATTGGCGCCGGCCAACTAGTGGTGGTCCAGAAAAAGTACGAACGAGATGAGAGAAAGACTGCTGCAGTTCAGACAGTGTTGGACAGCGCCCCCTTCAAGTCTCCTGGTTGGCCACAACTTTCCCCCTGCGTCCGATGAACGGGAGCGACCTGAGCTCGGCCCTGAAGTTGCTGTTGAGCCAGCAGTAGATGAAGGGGTTGTAGCAGGTGGAGCTCATGGCCAGCCAGTGGAAGGTGAAGTAGATACCGTTGTTGGCATCGATGACTTTGCTGGAGAGCAGCACCACGTAGCAGTTCAGCGGGAACCAGCAGACGGCGAACACCACCACCACGGCCATCAGCATCTTCATGGTCATCTTCTTCCTGCGGCGGTGCGCCGCGCTCTGCGCCAGTGTCACGTCGCCGATGGCGTTCCGCATCCACAGCTTCTTCGCCACCACCGTGTATGCGATGGAGATGATTGTCAGCGGCAGCATGAACAGCAGGACGAAGGTGGTGAGATCCAGATACTTCCAGAATAGATCGGATGGGGGAGGGAAGCGTGGCAGGCAAACCATTCTCACCGTTCCGTTCCTGAGAAAGACAAGAAACACAGAACGATAAATATACAATGATAGACTGATTGGCAGAATAAAAGAAAGACAGACTGATGAACAGACAGACCAAGAGACAGACTGACAGACAGACTAATGGACAGACAGATTGATAGACATACAGACTGATAGACAGACAGATGGACAGACAGACTGATAGACAGACTGATGGACATACAGACTGATAGACCTACAGACAGACTGATAGACATACAGAATGAAAGACATATAGACTGATAGACAGACAGACTGATGGACAGACATACAGATAGACAGACAGATTGAAAGACTGATTGACATACAGACTGATCGACAGACAGACTGATAGAGAGGCCGATAGAAATTCAGACATGTGGACATACAGACTGATACAGAGTACAACAGACAGAGAGACAAACTAATAGAAAGATTCTAATAAATATACAGACCGATGGACAGACTGATGGACATCAGACATGTGGACCTACAGACTATTGGACAGACAGACTGAAAGACATACAGACTGATGGACAGACAGACATGTGGACAGGTAAACTCTAACACTACCTTCACCTACCTGTGTACAGATAAACTGTAACACTACCTTCACCTACCTATGTACAGGTAAACTGTAACACTACCCTCACCGACCTGTGGATCGATTGAGGAACCTGTGATCGGAGGCTCTGTGATCTGCTAGTTTCATCCTGAGTGTTTGCGGGAAACATACAGCTTCTGTGTTTGATTAATCTGTTTTATTGTATATTAACCATCTGTAGACCCTAACAAACTATTTTCACAGGACTACATACCACAGAGAGTGGAGACTGCAGTTTAGCTTTCCAACAAAAGCTGGTGGTAAGATTTTAAATCGACTGAAAAAAGTAAGTACCACTTTCTTGTACTATGGCTGCGTTTGCTTGTGTGGAGTGTGGAATGTATAGTGCTAGTCCTCTCTCCACCACTAGTGATAATAATAGTGGGTTAGTTTGTGAGAAGTGCCAGCTCATTTCTACTCTGGTGGAGAAGGTGAACCAGTTAGAGGTGCGCATTCGGGGTTTAATCAGGGATAGAGAGCAGAGTTCAGTGTTGTCTACCCCGGGTGCCTTAGGGAGAGTTAGAGTCCCAGCGACTCCGGCTGTAGAGCCCCCGCAGCAGGGCGAATGGGTGACGGTTCGGCGGCATAGTAACAAAGCTAAAGCTGACGCTAAAGCTAACGCTGAGGCCAAAGCTAAGGCTAGCCCACCTGTGCACCACGCACCTATTCGCGTGTCAAACAGATATTCTCCTCTCGGTGAAACACCCACCGAGGAGTCTGTCAAAGGTACTCTGGTTATAGGAAGCTCTATTGTACGACACGTGAAATTAGCTACTTCTTAGGGACACCAGCAGCTCGAGTTATCTGCTCACCAGGAGCCAGGGCGCCGGACATTAGCAGCAACCTTAGGGTGTTAGCAAAGAATAGATATTCGAGGATAGTGATTCACGTAGGTGGTAACGATATCCGTATGCGGCAGTCTGAGGTCACTAAGAGTAAATTTATTAATAATAATATTAAAGAGGTGATCAAAATAGCCCATACGATGTCCGATGCCGTAATATGCTCTGGCCCTATTCCAAGACGGCAGGGTGCTGAAGCTTACAGCAGGCTTTGGGCGCTACACTGCTGGATGTCCAAGTGGTGTGCAGAAAAACATGTGGGCTTCATAGACAATTGGTCCAACTTTGAGGGGAAGTCTGGTCTCGTAGGGCGGGACGGTGTCCACCCCACGCGGGAGGGTGCCGCTCTGCTATCGTGCAGCATAGCCCATAGCCTCTTAGTTAGTCGGCAGAGCAGCGGAGGTAGTTGCTGACTGTCCAGAGCCGAGACCAGGCAGCAGACAAACAGGCTAAACCGACCGTCTGATCGCTGCCTTGAGACGTCACCTAGGTACAACTATATTGAGACTGTTTCACTGCCCCGAATTAAACACAAACTTAGAAAATCTAAATCAGTTTGTTTAAATAACTTAGTTAATATAAGAATATTAGATCCAGTGTCTAGCTGCAGTGTTTCTGAATTAAGGTTTGGTTTATTTAATATAAGATCACTGAACTCTAAGGCTGTCATTGTAAATGATACAATAACCTACCATAAAATTGATGTGTTATGTCTCGTAGAAACATGGATTAAACCTGAGGAATATTTGGCATTAAATGAAGCCACCCCCATAGGCTATAAGTATGTACACAGCCCCAGACTGTCCGGTAAAGGAGGGGGTATATGTGTCATTCATAAAAATTCATTAGACATAAGTCAGAAACACAATCTCACTTTCAATTCTTTTGAAATTCTTCTCATAAACATCACCAATCCGACCACTAATAGAAGTGTACTCACCCTAGTCAGCATTTATAGACCACCAGGACCTTATTCTGAGTTCTTAAAAGAATTTAGTGACTTTGTTGCAGATCTAGCAGTGAGCGCTGAAAAACTAATAATCGCAGGAGATTTTAATATTCACTTTGAAAACTCAGCAGATCCATTAAAAAAGGCTTTTTCATCTATCTTAGACTCTATAGGTCTCACTCAGAATGTAATAGGGCCTACACATTCCTGTAATCACACACTAGATCTAGTTTTGACTTTAGGTGTTGATATACATAATCTTACTGTTCTTCCACAGACTTCAGTAGTTTCAGATCACTACCTAATTTCATATGAATTGAGTCTTAGTAAAAATGTATGTACATCACCCCGTTATTGCATGAAACGTTCAATAATGCCAAATACATCTCAGAACTTTATTGAAACTCTTCCAGATTTATCAACCATAATTTTTCCATCATCAGACCCAACAGAGCTAGACAGAATAACTGACTGCGTAGAAAATACGCTCCGACTAACTTTAGACAACGTTGCACCTATAAAAATTAAAAAGATGCAACAAAAAAAGCTCGCTCCGTGGTACAACAATGAAGTACGCACCTTAAGACAGACAGTACGGAAATTAGAACGCAAATGGAGAGTGACCAAGCTAGAGGTATTTCACTCTGCTTGGAAGGACAGCCTTAGCAGTTACAGAAAGGCACTTATTAAAACACGCTCAGCATACCTGTCCACACTCATCGAACACAACAAAAACAATCCTAGAGTTTTATTTAGCACCATCGCAAAACTTACCAAAAATCAGGCAGGATCTGAACCTCAAATACCCGCCAACCACAGCAGCAATGATTTCATGGACTTTTTCAATAGCAAAATCGAGAATATTAGACAAAAAGTTCTACCAATACGAGTAACCTATCCTTCATCCGGTTTGGCTCAAACAGCACAAAATGTGATTTTAGAAGAAAGACTAGAAACATTTTCTCCACTACAGCAGACAGAACTAGAAAAACTTATCTCTTCCTCAACTTCTGCTACATGCACACTTGATATGATTCCAACAAGCCTATTGAAACAAGTATTACCAGCTATTATTAAACCTATCTTAACTATCATCAACTCTTCTCTTAGTCTGGGTCATGTACCTAAGTCTTTTAAACTAGCTGTGATAAAACCCTTGATAAAGAAGCCAAATCTTGACCCCAGAGAACTGTCTAGTTATAGACCTATTTCCAATTTACCTTTTATCTCTAAGATTTTAGAAAAGGCTGTAGCTCGACAACTCTGTTCTCATCTACATAAGAACAACATATATGAAAAATTCCAATCTGGTTTTAGGCCACATCACAGCACAGAGACAGCTTTAGTTAAGATAACAAATGATCTTCTTCTTGCCTCTGATCAGGGCCACGTATCTCTACTGGTGTTACTAGATCTAAGTGCAGCTTTTGACACTATAGATCACACTATTCTCTTGGACAGGTTAGAAAATATAGTTGGAATCACAGGAACAGCGTTATCCTGGTTCACATCTTACCTTAGTGATCGCTTTCAGTTTGTAAAGATAAATAATGTATCGTCTAACACTACAAAAGTGAAATATGGAGTTCCACAAGGTTCTGTTTTAGGTCCTCTGTTATTTACACTATATATGCTACCATTAGGCTCAGTTATAAATAGACATGGAATTAGTTTCCACTGTTATGCCGATGACACACAGCTGTACATATCAGCCAAACCAGATGACAAATCCAGATTAAATAAGATAGAAGATTGTGTAAGAGATATTAGACTTTGGATGCTACAGAACTTCCTTCTTTTAAACCCAGATAAAACGGAAGTTCTCCTCCTCGGCCCAAAGGCTGCTCGGACTACATGTTCAGATTTAATGTTAAATCTTGCTGACTTCTCTGTAGTTCCTGGTTCAGTAGCCAAAAATCTTGGTGTAACAATTGACTCAGATCTGACATTTAATCAACACATCGGTAATATTACAAGAACAGCGTTTCTTCACCTACGAAACATTTCAAAGTTAAGAAATGCGTTATCTGTGTCTGATGCTGAAAAGTTGATACATGCCTTTATAACCTCAAGGCTAGATTACTGTAATGCATTATTGTCAGGATGCTCCAGCAGGAACCTGAATAAACTCCAGTTAGTTCAGAACGCTGCAGCTAGAGTACTAACTAAAACCAGGAAATTTGATCACATCAGTCCAGTTTTATCAGCGCTACACTGGCTTCCTGTTAAATTCCGTATCGACTATAAAATTCTATTACTGACGTATAAAACCCTGCACGGTCTCACACCGGAGTACCTGCAAGATCTAATTTCCTATTATGAACCGCCACGTTCACTCAGATCACAGGATGCTGGTTTTCTAATAGTTCCTAAAATTCAGAAGACTACAATGGGGGGAAGAGCTTTTTCCTACAAAGCCCCAAAATTGTGGAATAATCTCCCAGTTAATGTTCGGGACTCTGACACAGTCTCAATATTTAAGTCTAGACTAAAAACATACTTGTTTAGTGTAGCTTTTTGTAATTAAGCTTCTCTTTTAGATAAAGGCAGGAGATCTGGGGGTTCTTGGACACAGAGGTTTATGGTAAACTGAGATGTTGGTGCTGTTGTTCCAACACTTCACGCGATCACACAGGTTTGTTGATGGTGGAGTGGGGGGACCCCAGTGTCTCAGGGTACTCTCATGTCCATGTTACCTTCTGGTTCTCTCCTTTTAGTTTAGGCTGTTATAGTTAGATCTGCCGGAGTCTCCAGCCACACTCTAAAATTCTGAATATTTATATTCTCTACAGTCTCACTCCCGAGCCCAACTCACTCTCTCTCTTTACTCTTCCTGAGGAAATGACTGTCCTCCTGTCTGTTGAAGGCTGTTGAAGGACTGGCCATCACCCCACCATCACCAGCCAGCTCACCTGTCCATTTACTGCTACACCCTCAGTTACATCACTGTGCCATCCAGATGCACCAGCACTGAGATAGGATGGGACTGTTTCAGCTCACGCCCACTTTACATAAAGACTGTCATAGACTGCCTCAGCCAGAGACTGCCTCAGTCATACACTGCCTCTATCTGTGCAGCTTCTAAAGCTTTGCTATCCAGATTTCAAACAGAGACTTCTTTCTTTGGTATTTAGTTCAAACTGTAAATACTGTTTGACCAGAGGAGGATGGGTCTCCCCTTGTGAGTCTGGTTCCTCCCAAGGTTTCTTCCTCCAGTTGAGGGAGTTTTTCCTTGCCACTGTTGCCTCTGGCTTGCTCACTGGGGGATATATGTTATAACTGTTTTCAAAACTCTGTAAAGCTGCTTTGAGACAACATCGTTGTAAAAAGCGCTATATAAATAAAATTGACTTGACTTGACTTGACTTGACATACAGACTGATAGACATACAGACCAATAGACATACAGACCGATCGACAGACAGACTGATAGACATACAGACTGATCGACAGACAGAGTGATAGACAGACCGATAGAAATTCAGACATGTGGACATACAGACTGATAGACATACAGACCGATCGACAGACTAATAGACAGACTGATAGACAGACCAATGGACAGACTGATAGACAGACCCATGGACAGACTGATAGACATACAGACTAATAGACATACAGACTGATAGACCAATAGAAATTCAGACATGTGGACATACAGACCGATGGACAAACTGATAGACATTCAAACATGTGGACCTACAGACTATTGGACAGACAGACTGATGGACAGACAGACTGATAGACAGGCCAATAAACTGATAGACAGACCGATGGACAGACTGATAGATAGACAGACAGATGGACAGACTGATAGACCGATGGACAGACTGATAGACAGACAGACTGATGGAAATGAGTGAAGGGTTTGGGTGAGTGGTAGAGCGAGAGAGAAAATAAGAATTAGAGAATGAGAGGAAGGTAGGGAGAGAGAGAAAAGAAATAAAGATGATGAGTGGGACAGCAAGAAAGAAAATATGAAAGGGAGAAAGAAAGAGGGAGAGGGGGAGAGAGAGGAAATAGAGAATGAGAGAATGATGGAGTGAGAGAGGGAGAGAGAGAAAGTAGAGAATGAGAGAATGATGGAGTGAGAGAGGGAGAGAGAAAATAAGAAATGGAGGGAATGAGAAAATGGTGGGGAGGGAGAGAGAAGAGATAAAACAGTGATGAGTAAGGGGAGTGGGGAAGCGAGAGAGAAAATAGACGAATGAAGGTGATGGAGTGAGACGGGGGAATGAGAGAAGCGAGGGAGTGTAATAAAGAGTGAAAGAGAGAAATTGCACTTAATCTATTACAGTTGCTCTTCTGAGCTGATTCAATGTTTACCCCATTACACTCTTTCATTCTCTCTCTCTATCTCTCTCTCTCTCTCTGATTCAGTCACAGTGTCTACCTCATTACACTCTTTCATTCTCTCTCTCTCCTCTCTCTCTCTCCCTCTCTCTCTTTCCCTCTCTCCCTCTCTCTCTTTCTCTCTCTCTCTTTGATTCAGTCAGTGTTTATCCCATTACACTCTTTCATTCTCTCTCTCTCTCTCTCTCTTCTCTTTCTCTCTCTCTCCTCTCTCTCTCTCCCTCTCTCTCTTTCTCTCTCTCCCTCTCTCTCTCCCTCTCTCTCTTTTTCTCTCTCTCTCTTTGATTCAGTCAGTGTTTACCTCCTTACACTCTTTCATTCTCTCTCTCTCTCTCTTTCATTTTCTCTCTCTCTCTGATTCAGTCACAGTGTTTACCCCATTACACTCTTTCATTCTCTCTCTCTTTCTCTCTAATTCAGTCACAGTGTTTACCCCATTACACTCTTTTATTCTCTCTCTCTCTCTCTCTCTGATTCAGTCACAGTGTTTACCACAATACATATATATCAAACAGTGATTTCCAAAAACATTCCAACATTGGGATTTAACATCAACCGTATTTTTATTTCCACTGATATTCAACATCTATGGAACGTTGGGGCTTGATGTCAACCCAATGTTCATTTCAACCGAAATCCAATTATGGAGTCCGACGGAATCCTGAGGAATCGTGAGCCGGTGAGCTCCGCTGGAGTAATCACTCACTGATTCCTTCTTTAATGTTCTGAAAGTGGTCAGACTGAGAGATCTGGCTCTGTTCTCTGATTGGACAGAGCTTTAACAGCTCGATAGCGAACGCGTTCGGTGGCGTTCATTTTAGACATCAACACAAATGAGCTCGAAGATATCAGATTGGATTTGGAGAGAGAGAAAAAGAGAGAGCGGGATCGATGGAGTGGGCGAACGAAATCAAAAGCACTTTTCCATCAATTTTTCTTTCAGTCATGTGTCCAGTTCTCCGGGATCCTGCTGACCGGCCATCCACAAGCGTTAATCTTCTACGGGCTTCTCTGGCAGCAAACCAATATTTATCCAGCCCGTTTCATACGTCTACAGAGCTACACCCCGGTTAACAGCGCCGGCTCACTGGGCGGAAAAGTAGAAGCTCCGAGTAAAGGACAATGGGGCGTGGCGGTGGGAGCCAGATGGTGAGGTTCTGAAGGGAAAATAATAATGTGCTGCTGGATATTTCAGCCCAACACCATCTGGAATGTTCTCCACGCTGCCGACAGCAGGCCTATGATCAGTGGGGGGGAAGAATGGGAACGGGAAAAACTGAAATAAGGGTTTGACAATTTGTGGAGATTACCAGATGGTCCAGAGTTAATCAGTCTAGCGGTCCAGTTCAGAATATGCTAAATGGAGGATACAATTAAAATTCCTCACGCAAACTAAGCCGCATCCGGAGAGTTCGGCCCTGAACTCACAGCAGTGTTGGGAATTTTTAAACTTTTCCCAGTCAAAATGAATGCAGTTCTTAGAATTTTTTAACACTGCTCAGTCAAAATCAAAACAGTGTTGGGAATTTTTTAATGTTCCAAAGTCAAAATTAAAGTAGTGTTTAGAACTTTTAAACCGTTCTCAGTCACAATTAAAGCAGTGTTTGTAATGTTTTACTTTCTCAGTCACAATTAAAACAGTGTTTGTAATGTTTTACTTTCTCTGTCACAATTAAAGCAGTGTTTGGAATTTTGTACTTTCTCTGTCACAATTAAAGCAGTTTTTGTAATGTTTTACTTTCTCAGTCACTATTAAAGCAGTGTTTGTAATGTTTTACTTTCTCAGTCACAATTAAAGCAGTGTTTGGAATTTTTGAACATTCTCAGTCTGAATTAAAGCAGTGTTTGTAATGTTTTACTTTCTCAGTCACAATTAAAGCAGTGTTTGGAATTTTTGAACTTTCACTTTCACAGTTAAAGCAGTGTTTGGAATTTTTCAATGTTCCTCAGTCAAAATTAAAGCTATGTGTGGAATATTTTAATGCTGCTCAGTCAATCTTTAAGCAGTGTTTGGAATTTTTGAACGTTCTCAGTCACAATTAAAGCAGTGTTTGGAATTTTTAAACGTCTCTCAGTCACAATTAAAGCAGTGTTTGTAATGTTTTACTTTCTCAGTCACAATTAAAGCAGTGTTTGTAATGTTTTACTTTCTCAGTCACAATTAAAACAGTGTTTGTAATGTTTTACTTTCTCTGTCACAATTAAATCAGTGTTTGTAATGTTTTACTTTCTCTGTCACAATTAAAGCAGTGTTTGTAATGTTTTACTTTCTCAGTCACAATTAAAGCAGTGTTTGTAATGTTTTACTTTCTCAGTCACAATTAAAACAGTGTTTGTAATGTTTTACTTTCTCAGTCACAATTAAAGCAGTGTTTGTAATGTTTTACTGTCTCTGTCACAATTAAAGCAGTGTTTGTAATGTTTTACTTTCTCAGTCACAATTAAAGCAGTGTTTGTAATGTTTTACTGTCTCTGTCACAATTAAAGCAGTGTTTGTAATGTTTTACTTTCTCAGTCACAATTAAAGCAGTGTTTGGAATTTTTGAACGTTCTCAGTCACAATTAAAGCAGTGTTTGGAATTTTTAAACGTTTCTCAGTCACAATTAAAGCAGTGTTTGTAATGTTTTACTTTCTCAGTCACAATTAAAGCAGTGTTTGTAATGTTTTACTTTCTCAGTCACAATTAAAACAGTGTTTGTAATGTTTTACTTTCTCAGTCACAATTAAATCAGTGTTTGTAATGTTTTACTTTCTCAGTCACAATTAAAGCAGTGTTTGTAATGTTTTACTTTCTCAGTCACAATTAAAACAGTGTTTGTAATGTTTTACTTTCTCAGTCACAATTAAAGCAGTGTTTGTAATGTTTTACTGTCTCTGTCACAATTAAAGCAGTGTTTGTAATGTTTTACTTTCTCAGTCACAATTAAAGCAGTGTTTGGAATTTTTGAACATTCTCAGTCTGAATTAAAGTAGTGTTTGGCATTTCTGAACTTTCTCAGTCAGAATTAGGGCAGTGTTTGTAATTTTTGAACTTTTCTCAGTCAAAATTAAAGCAATGTTTGGAATTGTTTAACTTTCCTCAGTCAAAATTAAAGTAGTGTTTGGAATTTTTGAACTTTTACTATCACAGTTAAAGCAGTGTTTGGAATTTTTCAATGTTCCTCAGTCAAAATTAAAGCTATGTGTGGAATATTTTAATGCTGCTCAGTCAATCTTTAAGCAGTGTTTGGAATTTTTGAACGTTCTCAGTCACAATTAAAGCAGTGTTTGGAATTTTTAAACGTTTCTCAGTCACAATTAAAGCAGTGTTTGGATTTTTTGAACTTTCTCAGTCAAGATTAAAGCAATGTTTAGAAACTTTGAACTGTCTCAGTCAAAATTAAAGCAGTGTTTAGAAACTTTGAACTTTCACAGTCACAATTAAAACAGTGTTTGGCATTTCTGAACTTTCTCTGTCAGAATTAGGGCAGTGTTTGTAATTTTTGAACTTTTCTCAGTCAAAATTAAAGCAATGTTTGGATTTGTTTAACTTTCCTCAGTCAAAATTAAAGCAGTGTTTGGAAATTTTGAACTTTCCTCAGTCAAAATTAAAGCAGTGTTTAGAATTTTTAAACTTTCCTCAGTCAAAATTAAAGCAGTGTTTGGAATTTTTGAACTTTCTCAGAGAAAACTAAAGCAGTGTTTGTAATGTTTTACTTTCTCTGTCACAATTAAAGCTGTGTTTGTAATGTTTTACTTTCTCAGTCACAATTAAAGCAGTGTTTGTAATGTTTTACTTTCTCTGTCACAATTAAAGCAGTGTTTGTAATGTTTTACTTTCTCAGTCACAATTAAAGCAGTGTTTGTAATATTTTACGGTCTCTGTCACAATTAAAGCAGTGTTTGTAATGTTTTACTTTCTCTGTCACAATTAAAGCAGTGTTTGTAATATTTTACTTTCTCTGTCACAATTAAAGCAGTGTTTGGAATTTTTGAACATTCTCAGTCACAATTAAAGCAGTGTTTGTAATATTTTACTGTCTCTGTCACAATTAAAGCAGTGTTTGTAATGTTTTACTTTCTCTGTCACAATTAAAGCAGTGTTTGTAATATTTTACTGTCTCTGTCACAATTAAAGCAGTGTTTGTAATGTTTTACTTTCTCTGTCACAATTAAAGCAGTGCTTGTAATATTTTACTTTCTCTGTCACAATTAAAGCAGTGTTTGTAATGTTTTACTTTCTCAGTCACAATTAAAGCAGTGTTTGTAATGCTTTACTTTCTCAGTCACAATTAAAACAGTGTTTGTAATGTTTTACTTTCTCAGTCACAATTAAAGCAGTGTTTGTAATGTTTTACTGTCTCTGTCACAATTAAAGCAGTGTTTGTAATGTTTTACTTTCTCTGTCACAATTAAAGCAGTGTTTGTAATATTTTACTTTCTCTGTCACAATTAAAGCAGTGTTTGTAATGTTTTACTGTCTCTGTCACAATTAAAGCAGTGTTTGTAATGTTTTACTTTCTCAGTCACAATTAAAGCAGTGTTTGGAATTTTTGAACATTCTCAGTCTGAATTAAAGTAGTGTTTGGCATTTCTGAACTTTCTCAGTCAGAATTAGGGCAGTGTTTGTAATTTTTGAACTTTTCTCAGTCAAAATTAAAGCAATGTTTGGAATTGTTTAACTTTCCTCAGTCAAAATTAAAGCAGTGTTTGGAATTTTTGAACTTTTACTATCACAGGTAAAGCAGTGTTTGGAATTTTTCAATGTTCCTCAGTCAAAATTAAAGCTATGTGTGGAATATTTTAATATTTTAATGCTGCTCATCTTTAAGCAGTGTTTGGAATTTTTGAACGTTCTCAGTCACAATTAAAGCAGTGTTTGGAATTTTTAAACGTTTCTCGGTCACAATTAAAGCAGTGTTTGGATTTTTTGAACTTTCTCAGTCAAGATTAAAGCAATGTTTAGAAACTTTGAACTTTCTCAGTCAAAATTAAAGCAGTGTTTAGAAACTTTGAACTTTCACAGTCACAATTAAAGCAGTGTTTGGAATTTTTTAACTTTCTCAGTCAGAATTAAAGCAGTGTTTGGCATTTCTGAACTTTCTCAGTCAGAATTAGGGCAGTGTTTGTAATTTTTGAACTTTTCTCAGTCAAAATTAAAGCAATGTTTGGAATTGTTTAACTTTCCTCAGTCAAAATTAAAGCAGTGTTTGGAATTTTTGAACTTTCCTCAGTCAAAATTAAAGCAGTGTTTAGAATTTTTAAACTTTCCTCAGTCCAAATTAAAGCAGTGTTTGGAACTTTTAAACTTTCCTTAGTCAAAATTAAAGCAGTGTTTGGATTTTTTTTTTTTACTTTCTCAGTTACAACTAAAGCAGTGTTTAGAATTTTGGACGTCTTCTTCCTCAAAATCACAGCAGTGCTTGAATTTTTAAAATATTTTTCTTACCCGAACTCGAAGCGTATAAGAGTTTGGTAGATTGCGTGCGGCAGAGAGAAACATGTGGACATCACCCAGATCACTCCGACCCAAACCACGCCCTGCAGCCACGACATCCTCTGCTTCATGGGGTGCATGACTACCTGAAGGCAGGATTACACCAATGTCGTTAATTTAGGCCTAATTTTACCCACATCCCATAAAACCACGAGACTACCTTGCAAATATAAATATATAAGTGTATGTGTGTTTGTGTGTGTGTGTACGCACCTGGTGTCTGTCTATGGCGATAGCAACCAACGTAAGCACCGATACGTGTACTGAGCAGTACTGAGCGAATCGGCTGATGTGACACATCGCCTTGCCGAACACCCACGTACTGTACACGAACCGCACCTGCACAAACACATGTTAACACAAACACACAATTAAATCAACATCACGAGTCAAAGTTTTAAGAAAATTAACCATTAATTAAAAATAATCTAAATCTTGAGGACGTTAATGATTATTAAACATAATCAGTCTAAATCTTTAGGACGGTAATGATTAATTAAACATAATCAGTCTAAATCTTTAGTACGGTAATGATTAAATAAACATAGTCAGTCTAAATCTTGAGGATGTTAATTGTTAATTCAACATAATCAGTCTAAATCTTGAGGACGTTAACCATTATTTTCAACATAATCAGTCTAAATCTTGAGGACGTTAACCGTTATTTCAACATAATCGGTCTAAATCTTTAGGACGGTAATGATTAATTCAACATAATTAATGGTTCAAACGGTTCAATTAAAGGTTCAAACATAATCAGTCTAAATCTTGAGGACAATAACCATTAATTCAACATAATCAGTCTAAATCTTGAGGACGTTAACCATTATTTTCAACATGAACAGTCTAAATCTTGAGAACGTTAATTGTTAATTCAACCTAATGAGTCTAAATCTTGAGGACGTTAATCATTATTTTCAACATAAACAGTCTAAATCTTGAGGACATTAATTGTTAATTCAACATTATCAGTCTAAATCTTGAGGACGTTAACCGTTAATTCAACATAATCTGTCTAAATCTTGAGAACGTTAACCCTTAATTTAACATAATTGGTCTAAATCTAGAGGACGTTAACCGTTAATTTAACATAATCAGTCTCAATCTTGAGGACGTTAACCGTTAATTTAACATAATCAGTCTAAATCTTGAGGACAGTAACCGTTAATTCAACATAATTGGTCTAAATCTTGAGGACATTAACCATTAATTAAACATAATCAGTCTAAATCTTTAGGACGGGAATGATTAACTAAACATAATCAGTCTAAATCTTTAGGACGGTAATGATTAATCAAACATAATCAGTCTAAATCTTGAGGACGTTAACCATTATTTTCAACATGAACAGTCTAAATCTTGAGGACGTTAATTGTTAATTCAACATAATCAGTCTAAATCTTGAGGACGTTAACCATTATTTTCCACATAAACAGTCTAAATCTTGAGGACGTTAATTGTTAATTCAACATTATCAGTCTAAATCTTGAGGACGTTAACCGTTAATTCAACATAATCAGTCTAAATCTTGAGGACGTTAACCGTTAATTTAACATAATTGGTCTAAATCTTGAGGACGTTAACCGTTAATTTAACATAATCAGTCTCAACCTTGAGGACGTTAACCGTTAATTTAACATAATCAGTCTAAATCTTGAGGACAGTAACCGTTAATTCAACATAATTGGTCTAAATCTTGAAGACATTAACCATTAATTCAACATAATCGGTCTAAATCTTTAGGACAGGAATGATTAACTAAACATAATTAGTCTAAATCTTTAGGACGGTAATGATTAATCAAACATAATCAGTCTAAATCTTGAGGACAATAACCATTAATTCAACATAATCAGTCTAAATCTTGAGGACGTTAACCATTATTTTCAACATAAACAGTCTAAATCTTGAGGACGTTAATTGTTAATTCAACATAATCAGTCTAAATCTTGAGGACGTTAACCATTATTTTCCACATAAACAGTCTAAATCTTGAGGACGTTAATTGTGAATTCAACATTATCAGTCTAAATCTTGAGGACGTTAACCGTTATTTCAACATAATCTGTCTAAATCTTGAGGACGTTAACCCTTAATTTAACATAATTGGTCTAAATCTTGAGGACGGTAACCGTTAATTCGACATAATTGGTCTATATCTTGAGGACATTAACCATTAATTCAACATAATCAGTCTAAATCTTGAGAACGTTAAACGTTAGTTTAAAATAATCAGTCTAAATCTTGAGGAGGTTAAACATTAATTTAACATAATCAGTCTAAATCTTGAGGACATTAACCATTATTTTCAACATAAACAGTCTAAATCTTGAGGACGTTAATTATTAATTCAACATAATCAGTCTAAGTCTTGAGGACGTTAACCGTTAATTCAACATAATCAGTCTAAATCTTGAGGACGTTAACCGTTAATTTAACATAATTGGTCTAAATCTTGAGGACATTAACCATTAATTTAACATAATCAGTCTAAATCTTGAGTACGTTAAACATTAGTTTAACATAATCAGTCTAAATCTTGAGGACGTTAACCGTTAATTCAACATAATCAGTCTAAATCTTGAGGATGTTAACCATTAATTCAACATAATCAGTCTAAATCTTGAGAACGTTAAGCGTTAATTTAACATAATTGGTCTATATCTTGAGGACGTTAACCGTTAATTTAACATAATTGGTCTATATTTTGAGGACATTAACCATTAATTCAACATAATCAGTCTAAATCTTGAGGATGTTAAACATTAGTTTTCCATAATCAGTCTAAATCTTGAGGACGTTAAATATTAGTTTAACATAATCAGTCTAAATCTTGAGTACGTTAAACATTAGTTTAACATAATCAGTCCAAATCTTGAGTACGTTAAACATTAGTTTAACATAATCAGTCTAAATCTTGAGAAGGATAAAAATTAATTTAACATAATCAGTCTAAATCTTGAGGACATTACCCATTATTTTCCACATAAACAGTCTAAATCTTGAGGATGTTAATTGTTAATTCAACATAATCAGTCTAAATCTTGAGGACATTAACCATTAATTTAACATAATCAGTCTAATACTTGAGTACGTTTAACATTAATTCAAAATAATCAGTCTAAATCTTGAGGACGTTAAGCGTTAATTTAACATAATCAGTCTAAATCTTGAGTACGTTAAACATTAATTCAACATAATCAGTCTAAATCTTGAGGACATTAACCATTAATTTAACATAATCAGTCTAAATCTTGAGTACGTTAACCATTAATTCAACATAATCAGTCTAAATCTTGAGTACGTTTAACATTAATTCAACATAATCAGTCTAAATCTTGAGTACGTTTAACATTAATTCAACATAATCAGTCTAAATCTTGAGTATGTTAACCGTTAATTTAACATAATCAGTCTAAATCTTGAGTACGTTAACCGTTAATTGAACATAATCAGTCTAAATCTTGAGGACGTTAACCCTTAATTTAACATAATTGGTCTAAATCTTGAGGACGGTAACCATTAATTCAACATAATTGGTCTATATCTTGAGGACATTAACCATTAATTCAACATAATCAGTCTAAATCTTGAGAACGTTAAATATTAGTTTAAAATAATCAGTCTAAATCTTGAGGAGGTTAAACATTAATTTAACATAATCAGTCTAAATCTTGAGGACATTAACCATTATTTTCAACATAAACAGTCTAAATCTTGAGGACGTTAATTATTAATTCAACATAATCAGTCTAAATCTTGAGGACGTTACCCGTTAATTTAACATAATCAGTCTAAATCTTGAGGACAGTAACCGTTAATTCAACATAATTGGTCTAAATCTTGAAGACATTAACCATTAATTCAACATAATCGGTCTAAATCTTTAGGACAGGAATGATTAACTAAACATAATTAGTCTAAATCTTTAGGACGGTAATGATTAATCAAACATAATCAGTCTAAATCTTGAGGACAATAACCATTAATTCAACATAATCAGTCTAAATCTTGAGGACGTTAACCATTATTTTCAACATGAACAGTCTAAATCTTGAGGACGTTAATTGTTAATTCAACATAATCAGTCTAAATCTTGAGGACGTTAACCATTATTTTCAACATGAACAGTCTAAATCTTGAGAACGTTAATTGTTAATTCAACCTAATGAGTCTAAATCTTGAGGACGTTAATCATTATTTTCAACATAAACAGTCTAAATCTTGAGGACATTAATTGTTAATTCAACATTATCAGTCTAAATCTTGAGGACGTTAACCGTTAATTCAACATAATCTGTCTAAATCTTGAGAACGTTAACCCTTAATTTAACATAATTGGTCTAAATCTAGAGGACGTTAACCGTTAATTTAACATAATCAGTCTCAATCTTGAGGACGTTAACCGTTAATTTAACATAATCAGTCTAAATCTTGAGGACAGTAACCGTTAATTCAACATAATTGGTCTAAATCTTGAGGACATTAACCATTAATTAAACATAATCAGTCTAAATCTTTAGGACGGGAATGATTAACTAAACATAATCAGTCTAAATCTTTAGGACGGTAATGATTAATCAAACATAATCAGTCTAAATCTTGAGGACGTTAACCATTATTTTCAACATGAACAGTCTAAATCTTGAGGACGTTAATTGTTAATTCAACATAATCAGTCTAAATCTTGAGGACGTTAACCATTATTTTCCACATAAACAGTCTAAATCTTGAGGACGTTAATTGTTAATTCAACATTATCAGTCTAAATCTTGAGGACGTTAACCGTTAATTCAACATAATCAGTCTAAATCTTGAGGACGTTAACCGTTAATTTAACATAATTGGTCTAAATCTTGAGGACGTTAACCGTTAATTTAACATAATCAGTCTCAACCTTGAGGACGTTAACCGTTAATTTAACATAATCAGTCTAAATCTTGAGGACAGTAACCGTTAATTCAACATAATTGGTCTAAATCTTGAAGACATTAACCATTAATTCAACATAATCGGTCTAAATCTTTAGGACAGGAATGATTAACTAAACATAATTAGTCTAAATCTTTAGGACGGTAATGATTAATCAAACATAATCAGTCTAAATCTTGAGGACAATAACCATTAATTCAACATAATCAGTCTAAATCTTGAGGACGTTAACCATTATTTTCAACATAAACAGTCTAAATCTTGAGGACGTTAATTGTTAATTCAACATAATCAGTCTAAATCTTGAGGACGTTAACCATTATTTTCCACATAAACAGTCTAAATCTTGAGGACGTTAATTGTGAATTCAACATTATCAGTCTAAATCTTGAGGACGTTAACCGTTATTTCAACATAATCTGTCTAAATCTTGAGGACGTTAACCCTTAATTTAACATAATTGGTCTAAATCTTGAGGACGGTAACCGTTAATTCGACATAATTGGTCTATATCTTGAGGACATTAACCATTAATTCAACATAATCAGTCTAAATCTTGAGAACGTTAAACGTTAGTTTAAAATAATCAGTCTAAATCTTGAGGAGGTTAAACATTAATTTAACATAATCAGTCTAAATCTTGAGGACATTAACCATTATTTTCAACATAAACAGTCTAAATCTTGAGGACGTTAATTATTAATTCAACATAATCAGTCTAAGTCTTGAGGACGTTAACCGTTAATTCAACATAATCAGTCTAAATCTTGAGGACGTTAACCGTTAATTTAACATAATTGGTCTAAATCTTGAGGACATTAACCATTAATTTAACATAATCAGTCTAAATCTTGAGTACGTTAAACATTAGTTTAACATAATCAGTCTAAATCTTGAGGACGTTAACCGTTAATTCAACATAATCAGTCTAAATCTTGAGGATGTTAACCATTAATTCAACATAATCAGTCTAAATCTTGAGAACGTTAAGCGTTAATTTAACATAATTGGTCTATATCTTGAGGACGTTAACCGTTAATTTAACATAATTGGTCTATATTTTGAGGACATTAACCATTAATTCAACATAATCAGTCTAAATCTTGAGGATGTTAAACATTAGTTTTCCATAATCAGTCTAAATCTTGAGGACGTTAAATATTAGTTTAACATAATCAGTCTAAATCTTGAGTACGTTAAACATTAGTTTAACATAATCAGTCCAAATCTTGAGTACGTTAAACATTAGTTTAACATAATCAGTCTAAATCTTGAGAAGGATAAAAATTAATTTAACATAATCAGTCTAAATCTTGAGGACATTACCCATTATTTTCCACATAAACAGTCTAAATCTTGAGGATGTTAATTGTTAATTCAACATAATCAGTCTAAATCTTGAGGACATTAACCATTAATTTAACATAATCAGTCTAATACTTGAGTACGTTTAACATTAATTCAAAATAATCAGTCTAAATCTTGAGGACGTTAAGCGTTAATTTAACATAATCAGTCTAAATCTTGAGTACGTTAAACATTAATTCAACATAATCAGTCTAAATCTTGAGGACATTAACCATTAATTTAACATAATCAGTCTAAATCTTGAGTACGTTAACCATTAATTCAACATAATCAGTCTAAATCTTGAGTACGTTTAACATTAATTCAACATAATCAGTCTAAATCTTGAGTACGTTTAACATTAATTCAACATAATCAGTCTAAATCTTGAGTATGTTAACCGTTAATTTAACATAATCAGTCTAAATCTTGAGTACGTTAACCGTTAATTGAACATAATCAGTCTAAATCTTGAGGACGTTAACCCTTAATTTAACATAATTGGTCTAAATCTTGAGGACGGTAACCATTAATTCAACATAATTGGTCTATATCTTGAGGACATTAACCATTAATTCAACATAATCAGTCTAAATCTTGAGAACGTTAAATATTAGTTTAAAATAATCAGTCTAAATCTTGAGGAGGTTAAACATTAATTTAACATAATCAGTCTAAATCTTGAGGACATTAACCATTATTTTCAACATAAACAGTCTAAATCTTGAGGACGTTAATTATTAATTCAACATAATCAGTCTAAATCTTGAGGACGTTACCCGTTAATTTAACATAATCAGTCTAAATCTTGAGGACAGTAACCGTTAATTCAACATAATTGGTCTAAATCTTGAAGACATTAACCATTAATTCAACATAATCGGTCTAAATCTTTAGGACAGGAATGATTAACTAAACATAATTAGTCTAAATCTTTAGGACGGTAATGATTAATCAAACATAATCAGTCTAAATCTTGAGGACAATAACCATTAATTCAACATAATCAGTCTAAATCTTGAGGACGTTAACCATTATTTTCAACATGAACAGTCTAAATCTTGAGGACGTTAATTGTTAATTCAACATAATCAGTCTAAATCTTGAGGACGTTAACCATTATTTTCCACATAAACAGTCTAAATCTTGAGGACGTTAATTGTTAATTCAACATAATCAGTCTAAATCTTGAGGACGTTAACCCTTAATTTAACATAATTGGTCTAAATCTTGAGAACGTTAAACATTAGTTTAAAATAATCAGTCTAAATCTTGAGGAGGTTAAACATTAATTTAACATAATCAGTCTAAATCTTGAGGACATTAACCATTATTTTCAACATAAACAGTCTAAATCTTGAGGACGTTAATTATTAATTCAACATAATCAGTCTAAATCTTGAGGACGATAACCGTTAATTCAACATAATCAGTCTAAATCTTGAGGACGTTAACCGTTAATTTAACATAATTGGTCTAAATCTTGAGGACATTAACCATTAATTTAACATAATCAGTCTAAATCTTGAGTACGTTAAACATTAGTTTAACATAATCAGTCTAAATCTTGAGTACGTTAACCGTTAATTCAACATAATCAGTCTAAATCTTGAGGATGTTAACCATTAATTCAACATAATCAGTCTAAATCTTGAGAACGTTAAGCGTTAATTTAACATAATTGGTCTATATCTTGAGGACGTTAACCGTTAATTTAACATAATTGGTCTATATCTTGAGGACATTAACCATTAATTCAACATAATCAGTCTAAATCTTGAGGATGTTAAACATTAGTTTTCCATAATCAATCTAAATCTTGAGGACGTTAAATATTAGTTTAACATAATCAGTCTAAATCTTGAGTACGTTAAACATTAGTTTAACATAATCAGTCCAAATCTTGAGTACGTTAAACATTAGTTTAACATAATCAGTCTAAATCTTGAGAAGGTTAAACATTAATTTAACATAATCAGTCTAAATCTTGAGGACATTACCCATTATTTTCCACATAAACAGTCTAAATCTTGAGGATGTTAATTGTTAATTCAACATAATCAGTCAAAATCTTGAGGACATTAACCATTAATTTAACATAATCAGTCTAATACTTGAGTACGTTTAACATTAATTCAACATAATCAGACTAAATCTTGAGGACGTTAAGCGTTAATTTAACATAATCAGTCTAAATCTTGAGTACGTTAAACATTAATTCAACATAATCAGTCTAAATCTTGAGGACATTAACCATTAATTTAATATAATCAGTCTAAATCTTGAGTACGTTAACCATTAATTCAACATAATCAGTCTAAATCTTGAGTACGTTTAACATTAATTCAACATAATCAGTCTAAATCTTGAGTACGTTTAACATTAATTCAACATAATCAGTCTAAATCTTGAGTACGTTTAACATTAATTCAACATAATCAGTCTAAATCTTGAGTACGTTAACCGTTAATTTAACATAATCAGTCTAAATCTTGAGTACGTTAACCGTTAATTGAACATAATCAGTCTAAATCTTGAGGACGTTAACCCTTAATTTAACATAATTGGTCTAAATCTTGAGGACGGTAACCGTTAATTCAACATAATTGATCTATATCTTGAGGACATTAACCATTAATTCAACATAATCAGTCTAAATCTTGAGAACGTTAAACATTAGTTTAAAATAATCAGTCTAAATCTTGAGGACGTTAACCGTTAATTCAACATAATCAGTCTAAATCTTGAGGACGTTAACCGTTAATTTAACATAATTGGTCTAAATCTTGAGGACGGTAACCGTTAATTCAACATAATTGGTCTATATCTTGAGGACATTAACCATTAATTCAACATAATCAGTCTAAATCTTGAGAACGTTAAACATTAGTTTAAAATAATCAGTCTAAATCTTGAGGACGTTAACCGTTAATTCAACATAATCAGTCTAAATCTTGAGAAGGTTAAACATTAATTTAACATAATCAGTCTAAATCTTGAGGACATTACCCATTATTTTCCACATAAACATTCTAAATCTTGAGGATGTTAATTGTTAATTCAACATAATCAGTCTAAATCTTGAAGACTTTAACCGTTAATTCAACATAATCAGTCTAAATCTTGAGAACGTTAACCGTTAATTTAACATAATTGGTCTAAATCTTGAGGACGTTAACCATTAATTTAACATGATTGGTCTAAATCTTGAGGACGGTAACCGTTAATTCAACATAATCAGTCTAAATCTTGAGAACGTTAACCGTTAATTTAACATAATTGGTCTAAATCTTGAGGACATTAACCATTAATTTAACATAATCAGTCTAAATCTTGAGTACGTTAAACATTAGTTTAACATAATCAGTCTAAATCTTGAGGACGTTAACCGTTAATTCAACATAATCAGTCTAAATCTTGAGGATGTTAACCATTAATTCAACATAATCAGTCTAAATCTTGAGAACGTTAAGCGTTAATTCAACATAATCAGTCTAAATCTTGAGGATGTTAACCATTAATTCAACATAATCAGTCTAAATCTTGAGAACGTTAAGCGTTAATTTAACATAATTGGTCTATATCTTGAGGACGTTAACCGTTAATTTAACATAATTGGTCTATATCTTGAGGACATTAACCATTAATTCAACATAATCAGTCTAAATCTTGAGGATGTAAAACATTAGTTTTCCATAATCAATCTAAATCTTGAGGACGTTAAATATTAGTTTAACATAATCAGTCTAAATCTTGAGTACGTTAAATATTAGTTTAACATAATCAGTCCAAATCTTGAGTACGTTAAACATTAGTTTAACATAATCAGTCTAAATCTTGAGAAGGTTAAACATTAATTTAACATAATCAGTCTAAATCTTGAGGACATTACCCATTATTTTCCACATAAACAGTCTAAATCTTGAGGATGTTAATTGTTAATTCAACATAATCAGTCTAAATCTTGAGTACGTTTAACATTAATTCAACATAATCAGTCTAAATCTTGAGTACGTTTAACATTAATTCAACATAATCAGTCTAAATCTTGAGTACGTTTAACATTAATTCAACATAATCAGTCTAAATCTTGAGTACGTTAACCGTTAATTTAACATAATCAGTCTAAATCTTGAGTACGTTAACCGTTAATTGAACATAATCAGTCTAAATCTTGAGGACGTTAACCCTTAATTTAACATAATTGGTCTAAATCTTGAGGACGGTAACCGTTAATTCAACATAATTGATCTATATCTTGAGGACATTAACCATTAATTCAACATAATCAGTCTAAATCTTGAGAACGTTAAACATTAGTTTAAAATAATCAGTCTAAATCTTGAGGACGTTAACCGTTAATTCAACATAATCAGTCTAAATCTTGAGGACGTTAACCGTTAATTTAACATAATTGGTCTAAATCTTGAGGACGGTAACCGTTAATTCAACATAATTGGTCTATATCTTGAGGACATTAACCATTAATTCAACATAATCAGTCTAAATCTTGAGAACTTTAAACATTAGTTTAAAATAATCAGTCTAAATCTTGAGGACGTTAACCGTTAATTCAACATAATCAGTCTAAATCTTGAGGACGTTAACCGTTAATTTAACATAATTGGTCTAAATCTTGAGGACATTAACCATTAATTTAACATAATCAGTCTAAATCTTGAGTACGTTAAACATTAGTTTCACATAATCAGTCTAAATCTTGAGGACATTAACCATTAATTCAACATAATCAGTCTAAATCTTGAGGATGTTAAACATTAGTTTTCCATAATCAGTCTAAATCTTGAGGACGTTAAATATTAGTTTAACATAATCAGTCTAAATCTTGAGTACGTTAAACATTAGTTTAACATAATCAGTCCAAATCTT
Organism: Megaleporinus macrocephalus; assembly: GCA_021613375.1. NCBI lineage: Eukaryota > Metazoa > Chordata > Actinopteri > Characiformes > Anostomidae > Megaleporinus > Megaleporinus macrocephalus. The sequence goes on from CM038726.1 coordinate 1,897,220, forward strand.
GAGTACGTTAAACATTAGTTTAACATAATCAGTCTAAATCTTGAGAACGTTAACCGTTAATTTAACATAATTGGTCTAAATCTTGAGGACGTTAACCGTTAATTTAACATGATTGGTCTAAATCTTGAGGACGGTAACCGTTAATTCAACATAATCAGTCTAAATCTTGAGGACGTTAACCGTTAATTCAACATAATCAGTCTAAATCTTGAGGACGTTAACCGTTAATTTAACATAATTGGTCTAAATCTTGAGGACATTAACCATTAATTTAACATAATCAGTCTAAATCTTGAGTACGTTAAACATTAGTTTCACATAATCAGTCTAAATCTTGAGGACATTAACCATTAATTCAACATAATCAGTCTAAATCTTGAGGATGTTAAACATTAGTTTTCCATAATCAGTCTAAATCTTGAGGACGTTAAATATTAGTTTAACATAATCAGTCTAAATCTTGAGTACGTTAAACATTAGTTTAACATAATCAGTCCAAATCTTGAGTACGTTAAACATTAGTTTAACATAATCAGTCTAAATCTTGAGAACGTTAACCGTTAATTTAACATAATTGGTCTAAATCTTGAGGACGTTAACCTTTAATTTAACATGATTGGTCTAAATCTTGAGGACGGTAACCGTTAATTCAACATAATCAGTCTAAATCTTGAGAACGTTAACCGTTAATTTAACATAATTGGTCTAAATCTTGAGGACATTAACCATTAATTTAACATAATCAGTCTAAATCTTGAGTACGTTAAACATTAGTTTGACATAATCAGTCTAAATCTTGAGGACGTTAACCGTTAATTCAACATAATCAGTCTAAATCTTGAGGATGTTAACCATTAATTCAACATAATCAGTCTAAATCTTGAGAACGTTAAGCGTTAATTTAACATAATTGGTCTATATCTTGAGGACGTTAACCGTTAATTTAACATAATTGGTCTATATCTTGAGGACATTAACCATTAATTCAACATAATCAGTCTAAATCTTGAGGATGTTAAACATTAGTTTTCCATAATCAGTCTAAATCTTGAGGACGTTAAATATTAGTTTAACATAATCAGTCTAAATCTTGAGTACGTTAAACATTAGTTTAACATAATCAGTCCAAATCTTGAGTACGTTAAACATTAGTTTAACATAATCAGTCTAAATCTTGAGAAGGTTAAACATTAATTTAACATAATCAGTCTAAATCTTGAGGACATTACCCATTATTTTCCACATAAACAGTCTAAATCTTGAGGATGTTAATTGTTAATTCAACATAATCAGTCTAAATCTTGAGGACGTTAAGCGTTAATTTAACATAATCAGTCTAAATCTTGAGTACGTTAAACATTAATTCAACATAATCAGTCTAAATCTTGAGGACATTAACCATTAATTTAACATAATCAGTCTAAATCTTGAGTATGTTAACCATTAATTCAACATAATCAGTCTAAATCTTGAGGACGTTAACCGTTAACTCAACATAATCAGTCTAAATCTTGAGGACGTTAACCGTTAATTTAACATAATTGGTCTAAATCTTGAGGACATTAACCATTAATTTAACATAATCAGTCTAAATCTTGAGTACGTTAAACATTAGTTTAACATAATCAGTCTAAATCTTGAGGACGTTAACCGTTAATTCAACATAATTGGTCTAAATATTGAGGACGTTAACCGTTACTTTAACATAATTGGTCTATATCTTGAGGACATTAACCATTAATTCAACATAATCAGTCTAAATCTTGAGGATGTTAAACATTAGTTTTCCATAATCAGTCTAAATCTTGAGGACGTTAAATATTAGTTTAACATAATCAGTCTAAATCTTGAGTACGTTAAACATTAGTTTAACATAATCAGTCCAAACCTTGAGTACGTTAAACATTAGTTTAACATAATCAGTCTAAATCTTGAGAAGGTTAAACATTAATTTAACATAATCAGTCTAAATCTTGAGGACATTACCCATTATTTTCCACATAAACAGTCTAAATCTTGAGGATGTTAATTGTTAATTCAACATAATCAGTCTAAATCTTGAAGACGTTAACCGTTAATTCAACATAATCAGTCTAAATCTTGAGAACGTTAACCGTTAATTTAACATAATTGGTCTAAATCTTGAGGACGTTAACCCTTAATTTAACATAATTGGTCTAAATCTTGAGGACGGTAACCGTTAATTCAACATAATCAGTCTAAATCTTGAGGACATTAACCATTAATTTAACATAATCAGTCTAATACTTGAGTACGTTTAACATTAATTCAACATAATCAGTCTAAATCTTGAGGACGTTAACCATTAATTTAACATAATCAGTCTAAATCTTGAGTACGTTAACCATTAATTCAACATAATCAGTCTAAATCTTGAGTACGTTTAACATTAATTCAACATAATCAGTCTAAATCTTGAGTACGTTTAACATTAATTCAACATAATCAGTCTAAATCTTGAGGACGTTAACCGTTAATTTAACATAATCAGTCTAAATCTTGAGTACGTTTAACATTAATTCAACATAATCAGTCTCATTCTCAGCGGTGGTTTGGTTTTTCTCCTGGTTCAAAGGGATGGAATGTGATTTTTCGGTGAATCAAACCCGGACTGGAAATTTGGCGTGCCGTAATTCCACAGCATGCATGTTTACCATCATACCGCCCACCCAGCGAGGAACACAGCCCCCTGCCCGGCTGCCTGAGTGCCCTAGTTAATATGTAAATGAGGACTGTGTGCTGCTCCAGCAGCTTCATTACAGTTTAAGTAGAAGCTGAGTCATCAGGTCAACTCCTGAGCAGCTTCTTCATCACCGAGAGATACAGAACAGCGCAGTCTCCCAAAGACTGCTGGATCACCTCAGATCATCACCATCATCATCATCATCCTCACCAGCAGCACTACAGTCACAATTATTGTCTTTATTATCATCATCATCATTACCACCAACATCATCACCATCACCACTACCGTCACTAATATAGTCTTTATTATCATCATCAACATCTCCATCATCACTACCGTCACTATTATAGTCTTTATTATCGTCATCAACATCTCCATCATCACCACCATCACTACCGTCACTATTATAATCTTTATTATCATAAACATCTCCATCATCACCATCATCACTACCGTCACTATTATAATCTTTATTATCATAAACATCTCCATCATCACCACTGTCACTATTATAGTCTTTATTATCATCATCACAGTCAACATCATCATCATTACCATTACCATCACTATTATAGTCTTTATTATCTTCATCAAAATCTCCATCATCACCATCATCACTACCGTCTCTATTATAGTCTTTATTATCATCATCAACATCTCCATCATCACTACCGTCACTATTATAGTCTTTATTATCTTCATCAACATCTCCATCATCACCATTACCACTACCGTCACTATTATAGTCTTTATTATCATCATCAACATCTCCATCATCACTACCGTCACTATTATAGTTATTATAATCATCATCAACATCTCCATCATCACTATCATCACTACCATCACTATTATAGTTTTTATTATCATCATCAACATCTCCATCATCACTACCGTCACTATTATAGTCTTTATTATCATAAACATCTCCATTATCACCATCATCACTACCGTCACTATTATAGTCTTTATTATCATCATTATGCTCAACATCATCACCATTACCACTACCGTCACTATTATAGTCTTTATTATCATCATCACAGTCAACATCATCATCATTACCATTACCGTCACTATTATAGTCTTTATTATCTTCATCAACATCTCCATCATCACAATCATCACTACCGTCACCATTATAGTCTTTATTATCATCATCAACATCTCCATCATCACTACTGTCACTATTATAGTCTTTATTATCATCATCAACATCTCCATCATCACTACTGTCACTATTATAGTCTTTATTATCTTCATCAACATCTCCATCATCACCATCACCACTACCGTCACTATTATGGTCTTTATTATCATCATCAACATCTCCATCATCACTACTGTCACTATTATAGTCTTTATTATCTTCATCAACATCTCCATCATCACCATCACCACTACCGTCACTATTATGGTCTTTATTATCATCATCAATATCTCCATCATCACTACCGTCACTATTATAGTCTTAATTATCATCATCAACATCTCCATCATCACCATCATCACTACCGTCACTATTATAGTCTTTATTATCATCATCAACATCTCCATCATCACTACTGTCACTATTATAGTCTTTATTATCATCATCAACATCTCCATCATCACCATCACCACTACCGTCACTATTATAGTCTTTATTATCTTCATCAACATCTCCATCATCACCATCATCACTACCGTCACTATTATAGTCTTTATTATCTTCATCAACATCTCAACCATCACCATCATCACTACCGTCACTATCATAGTCTATATCATCAACATCTCCATCATCACCATCATCACTACCGTTACTATTATAGTCTTTTTTCATCATCATCAACATCTCCATCATCACCATCATCACTACCGTTACTGTTATACTCTTTATTATCATCACTATTATCACTATCACTATTATAGTCTTTATTATCATCATCAACATCTCCATCATCACTACCGTCACTAGTATAGTCTTTATTATCATCATCAACATCTCCATCATCACCATCACCACTACCGTCACTATTATAGTCTTTATTATCAATATCAACATCTCCATCATCACTACCATCACTATTATAGTCTTTATTATCATCATCAACATCTCCATCATCACTACCGTCACTATTATGGTCTTTATTATCTTCATCAACATCTCCATCCTCACCATCACCACTACCATCACTATTATAGTCTTTATTATCATCATCAACATCTCCATCATCACTAAAATCACTATTATAGTCTTTATTATCTTCATCAACATCTCCATCATCTCCATCATCACTACCGTCACTATTATAGTAATTATTATCATCATCAACATCTCCATCATCACCATCATCACTACCATCACTATTATAGTCTTTATTATCATCATCAACATCTCCATCATCCCTACCGTCACTATTATAGTCTTTATTATCATCAGCAAAATCTCCATCATCACCATCACCACTACCATCTTTATTATAGTCTTTATTATCATCAGCAACATCTCCATCATCACCATCACCACTACTGTCACTATTATAGTCTTTATTATCATCATCAACATCTCCATCATCACCATCATCACTATTTTCACTATTATAGTGTTTATTATTATCATCAACATCTCCATCATCACCATCATCACTACGGTCACTATTATAGTCTTTATTATCAATATCAACATCTCAACCATCACCATCATCACTACCGTCACTATCATAGTCTATATCATCAACATCTCCATCATCACCATCATCACTACCGTTACTATTATAGTCTTTTTTATCATCAACATCTCCATCATCACCATCATCACTACCGTTACTATTATAGTCTTTATTATCATGATCAACATCTTCATCATCACCATCACCACTACCGTCACTATTATAGTCTTTATTATCATCATCAACATCTTCATCATCACCATCACCACTACCCTCACTATTATAGTCTTTATTATCATTATCAACATCTCCATCATCACCATTACCACTACCGTCACTATTATAGTCTTTATTATCATCAACATCTCAACCATCACCATCATCACTACCGTCACTATTATAGTCTTTATTATTATCATCAACATCTCCATCATCTCCATTATCACTACCGTCACTATTATAGTCTTTATTATCAATATCAACATCTCCATTATCACTACCGTCACTATTATAGTCTTTATTATCAATATCAACATCTCCATCATCACTACCATCACTATTATAGTCTTTATTATCTTCATCAACATCTCCATCATCACCATCACCACTACCGTCACTATTATACTCTTTATTATCATCATCAACATCTCCATCATCACTACTGTCACTATTATAGTATTTATTATTATCATCAACATCTCCATCATCACCATCATCACTACCGTCACTATTATAGTCTTTATTATCAATATCAACATCTCAACCATCACCATCATCACTACCGTCACTATTATAGTCTATATCATCAACATCTCCATCATCACCATCATCACTACCGTCACTATTATAGTCTTTATTATTATCATCAACATCTCCATCATCTCCATTATCACTACCGTCACTATTATAGTCTTTATTATCAATATCAACATCTCCATCATCACTACCATCACTATTATAGTCTTTATTATCATTGTCAACATCTCCATCATCACTACCATCACTATTATAGTCTTTATTATCATTGTCAACATCTCCATCATCACCATTACCATTACCGTCACTATTATAGTCTTTATTATCATCATCAACATCTCAACCATCACCATCATCAATACCGTCACTATTATAGTCTTTATTATTAACATCAACATCTCCATCATCTCCATTATCACTACCGTCACTATTATAGTCTTTATTATCAATATCAACATCTCCATCATCACCATTACCATTACCGTCACTATTATAGTCTTTATTATCATCATCAACATCTCAACCATCACCATCATCAATACCGTCACTATTATAGTCTTTATTATTAACATCAACATCTCCATCATCTCCATTATCACTACCGTCACTATTATAGTCTTTATTATCAATATCAACATCTCCATCATCACTACCGTCACTATTATAGTCTTTATTATCAATATCAACATCTCCATCATCACTACCATCACTATTATAGTCTTTATTATCTTCATCAACATCTCCATCATCACCATCACCACTACCGTCACTATTATACTCTTTATTATCATCATCAACATCTCCATCATCACTACTGTCACTATTATAGTCTTTATTATCATCATCAACATCTCCATCATCACCATCATCACTACCGTCACCATTAATGTCTTTATTATCATCATCAACATCTTCCATCATCACCATCCTCACTACCGTCACTATTATATGTCTTTTATTATCAATATCACCTCTCCATCATCACCATCATCACTACCATCACTATTATAGTCTTTATTATCATCATCACATCTCCATCATCACTACCATCACTATTATAGTCTTTATTATCTTCATCAACATCTCCATCATCTCCATCATCACTACCGTCACTATTATAGTTATTATTATCATCATCAACATCTCCATCATCACCATCATCACTACCATCACTATTATAGCCTTTATTATCATCATCAACATCTCCATCATCACTACCGTCACTATTATAGTCTTTATTATCTTCATCAACATCTCCATCATCTCCATCATCACTACCGTCACAATTATAGTTATTATTATCATCATCAACATCTCCATCATCACCATCATCACTACCATCACTATTATAGTCTTTATTATCATCATCAACATCTCCATCATCACTACCGTCACTATTATAGTCTTTATTATCTTCATCAACATCTCCATCATCTCCATCATCACTACCGTCACTATTATAGTTATTATTATCATCATCAACATCTCCATCATCAACATCATCACTACCATCACTATTATATTTATTATTATCATCATCAACATCTGCATCATCACCATCATCACTACCATCACTATTATAGTCTTTATTATCATCATCAACATCTCCATCATCACTACCATCACTATTATAGTCTTTATTATCATCAGCAACATCTCCATCATCACCATCATCACTACTGTCACTAATATAGTCTTTATTATCATCATCAACATCTCCATCATCACCATCATCACTACTGTCACTATTATAGTGTTTATTATTATCATCAACATCTCCATCATCACCATCATCACTACCGTCACTATTATAGTCTTTATTATCAATATCAACATCTCAACCATCACCATCATCACTACCGTCACTATTATAGTCTATATCATAAACATCTCCATCATCACCATCATCACTACCGTCACTATTATAGTCTTTAATATCATTATCAACATCTCCTATCATCACCATCATCACTACCGTCACTATTATAGTCTTTATTATTATCATCAACATCTCCATCATCTCCATTATCACTAACCGTCACTATTATAAGTCTTTATTATCAATATCAACATCTCCATCATCACTACCGTCACTATTATAGTCTTTATTATCATCATCAACATCTCCTCATCACTAACCATCACTATTATAGTCTTTGTTTATCATATCAACATCTCCATCATCACCATTACCATACCGTCACTATTATAGTCTTTATTATCATCAACAACATCTCAACCATCACCATCATCACTACCGTCACTATTATAGTCTTTATTATTAACATAAACATCTCCATCATCTCCATTATCACTACCGTCACTATTATAGTCTTTATTATCAATATCAACATCTCCATCATCACTACCCGTCACTATTATAAGTCTTTATTATCAATATCACATCTCCATCATCACTACCATCACTATTATAGTCTTTATTATCTTCATCAACATCTCCATCATCACCATCACCACTACCGTCACTATTACACTCTTTATTATCATCATCAACATCTCCATCATCACTACCGTATCTATTATAGTCTTTATTATCATCATCAACATCTCCATCATCACCATCATCACTACCGTCACTATTATAGTCTTTATTATCATCATCAACATCTCCATCATCACCATCATCACTACCGTCACTATTATAGTCTTTATTATCATCATCAACATCTCCATCATCACTACCATCACTATTATAGTCTTTATTATCTTCATCAACATCTCCATCATCTCCATCATCACTACCGTCACTTTTATAGTCTTTATTATCATCATCAACATCTCCATCATCACCATCATCACTACCGTCACTATTATAGTCTTTATTATCTTCATCAACATCTCCATCATCTCCATCATCACTACCGTCACTATTATAGTTATTATTATCATCATCAACATCTCCATCATCAACATCATCACTACCATCACTATTATAGTTATTATTATCATCATCAACATCTCCATCATAACCATCATCACTACCATCACTATTATAGTCTTTATTATCATCATCAACATCTCCATCATCACTACCATCACTATTATAGTCTTTATTATCATCAGCAACATCTCCATCATCACCATCATCACTACTGTCACTATTATAGTCTTTATTATCATCATCAACATCTCCATCATCACCATCATCACTACTGTCACTATCATAGTGTTTATTATTATCATCAACATCTCCATCATCACCATCATCACTACCATCACTATTATAGTCTTTATTATCAATATCAACATCTCAACCATCACCATCATCACTACCGTCACTATCATAGTCTATATCATCAACATCTCCATCATCTCCATCATCACTACCGTTACTATTATAGTCTTTTTTATCATCATCAACATCTCCATCATCACCATCATCACTACCGTTACTATTATAGTCTTTATTATCATCATCAACATCTTCATCATCACCATCACCACTACCGTCACTATTATAGTCTTTATTATCATCATCAACATCTTCATCATCACCATCACCACTACCGTCACTATTATAGTCTTTATTATCATCATCAACATCTTCATCATCACCATCACCACTACCGTCACTATTATATTCTTTATTATCATCAACATCTCCATCATCACCATTACCACTACCGTCACTATTATAGTCTTTATTATCATCATCAACATCTCCATCATCACTACCGTCACTATTATAGTCTTTATTATCATCATCAACATCTCCATCATCTCCATTATCACTACCGTCACTATTATAGTCTTTATTATCAATATCAACATCTCCATCATCACTACCGTCACTATTATAGTCTTTATTATCAATATCAACATCTCCATCATCACTACCGTCACTATTATACTCTTTATTATCATCATCAACATCTCCATCATCACTACCATCACTATTATAGTCTTTATTATCATCATCAACATCTCCATCATCACCATCATCACTACCATCACTATTATAGTCTTTATTATCAATATCAACATCTCAACCATCTCCATCATCACTACCATCACTATTATAGTCTTTATTATCATCATCAACATCTCCATCATCACCATCATCACTACTGTCACTATTATAGTCTTTTTTATTATCATCAACATCTCCATCATCACCATCATCACTACCGTCACTATTATAGTCTTTATTATCAATATCAACATCTCAACCATCACCATCATCACTACCGTCACTATCATAGTCTATATCATCAACATCTCCATCATCACCATCATCACTACCGTCACTATTATAGTCTTTATTATCATTATCAACATCTCCATCATCACCATCATCACTACCGTCACTATTATAGTCTTTATTATTATCATCAACATCTCCATCATCTCCATTATCACTACCGTCACTATTATAGTCTTTATTATCAATATCAACATCTCCGTCATCACTACCGTCACTATTATAGTCTTTATTATCATCATCAACATCTCCATCATCACTACCGTCACTATTATAGTCTTTATTATCATTATCAACATCTCCATCATCTCCATTATCACTACCGTCACTATTATAGTCTTTATTATCAATATCAACATCTCCATCATCACTACCGTCACTATTATAGTCTTTATTATCAATATCAACATCTCCATCATCACTACCATCACTATTATAGTCTTTATTATCTTCATCAACATCTCCATCATCACCATCACCACTACCGTCACTATTATACTCTTTATTATCATCATCAACATCTCCATCATCACTACCGTCACTATTATAGTCTTTATTATCATCATCAACATCTCCATCATCACCATCATCACTACCATCACTATTATAATCTTTATTATCAATATCAACATCTCAACCATCTCCATCATCACTACCATCACTATTATAGTCTTTATTATCATCATCAACATCTCCATCATCACCATCATCACTACTGTCACTATTATAGTCTTTATTATCATCATCAACATCTCCATCATCACCATCATCACTACCATCACTATTATAGTCTTTATTATCATCATCAACATCTCCATCATCACTACCATCACTATTATAGTCTTTATTATCATCATCAACATCTCCATCATCACCATCAACACTACCGTCACTATTATAGTCTTTATTATCATCATCAACATCTCCATCATCACCATCATCACTACTGTCACTATTATAGTCTTTATTATTATCATCAACATCTCCATCATCACTACCATCACTATTATAGTCTTTATTATCATCATCAACATCTCCATCATCACCATCAACACTACCGTCACTATTATAGTCTTTATTATCATCAACATCTCCATCATCACCATCATCACTACTGTCACTATTATAGTCTTTATTATCTTCATCAACATCTCAACCATCACCATCATCACTACCGTCACTATCATAGTCTATATCATCAACATCTCCATCATCACCATCATCACTACCGTCACTATTATAGTCTTTATTATCATTATCAACATCTCCATCATCACCATCATCACTACCGTCACTATTAAAGTCTTTATTATTATCATCAACATCTCCATCATGTCCATTATCACTACCGTCACTATTATAGTCTTTATTATCAATATCAACATCTCCATCATCACTACCGTCACTATTATAGTCTTTATTATCATCATCATCAACATCTCCATCATCACTACCGTCACTATTATAGTCTTTATTATCATTATCAA